>JAFBMS010000134.1:530000-627500 GCA_019788955.1 Albula glossodonta | reverse complement strand
GACTTATTATTCTGCTGCACATCCTCGGGTAGGATCAGAGACGGCCTCTCTGAGCCTCTGCCTTATGCTACGAGCGTGCGTGCGAGCGTGCGAGCCCAGGACCGGGGGGCCCTGGGAAATTAGGTTTGTTGATCCGATGAGAAGTGATCAGGAATTCAGAATCAGCAGCAGCCACAGCTGTCACCGACAGGCTAAAGTGCTGCTCCTGTCATGAATGCCGTTGCTAAACTGAGGGAGAAAGGAGACCCAGCAATACGAGGAACCAGCAAAATAAAAAAAGACAGCGAAGCAGCGAGTCTTTGTTCCAGATAGAGTCATTTCATTCCTCATGTTCCTGACTTGTTTATGCAATTCTGATTATTTAGGGCTAGATTCAAACAAATACACTTATCCTCTTTAAGGGGCTATCCATTTCAATCAAAACGCACTTTACATTACAGCATCGTTTTTTTGAGTGTGTTATATCATTTTTTTGGAGACAAGCGAGCATGTTCTTTGGGATGTTTTTGGAGTAAAACAATAGACTAAAAACAAAACAAACAGCCCCCAGCAATGGCTGCTCTTACTGTGATTCCAAATTAACAAATGAACACACCAGCCCCATCCAGCCTCAACTCCAAACCCTCTGCTCGAGTGCCTGGAAAATGTGCATCGATTTCTGGGATTGGCTCTCTGCAAGCTTATTGGTGCCCTTGGGTATCCGAGGGTGGATTTGGTTAGGAATTTCTGGGAATCTTCTGTGGAATACCAACATCAAAAACATTCCCTTCCTTGGGGAATTGCCGGCTGATATAATTTGTCTGATGACAGAGACACAGTTCCTGAATTCAAAGACAAAAAAATACATGCCGCTGTCTGTAGGTGACATTATTGGTGATATTAACGCTTCCACGCGAGCCTGATGAGAGATGAGCCGGTGTATTAACAGAGAGAGTAAGCACAGACAAGATTAGCCTCAGGCTTCATATTCCACAGCTGTCAGTTCTCTGAAAAATCCCCAAAAATTCGAATTACCAGCTCACCCGCCTTCATTATTTTAAATTTATGTTGCTCGTTGGAGTTCGGACCATCAAGTTCAGCTCTTGGAGGTCCGATCAATTTTATCCGGTTTCATTAGTGTACACACTAATGTTCTTCATTATTGTGGAATCAGAAAGTGAAATGGAAACTCTAGTGTCTTGACTTGCCAGCGGCGAAACATTTCAGATTTTAGATGTCATGTTAGGATGGTAACAGGAACAAGAAAAGCTATGCTGCCATCTCGACAAGAAACAAAAGCAGTGACTTTTTGGATTTAATCATATTCAAGGTGCCGTTTTTGTGTGTGTGTTGTTATCCAGCTGTCCGACGGTCTGTGGAAGGCTCTGACGCATGATGTCATAATGGGAAGGCAATAATGATGATGATAACATCATGATTCTTATATGCACACACACACACACACACATCCACAGCATTAAAACAACACTGATATCACTGAGTCAGACACACACAGACAGACACACACATACTCACACACAGACAAATTCAAATGACAATGATAACATTGAGTCTTACACACACAAACACGCACTACACACTGCACACACACAGACTCGTTCACACACATTCAAATGACAAAGATAACATGAGTCAGACAAATTCTCACTGTCAGACAACTCACACACAGACAAATTCTAAAAACAATGATAACATTATGAATCAAACACACACAAACTCAAAATTCTGATAATAATAACATAACGAGCAAGACACATCCACACACACACATTCCAATGAAAATGATAACATAAGGAGTGAGACACACACTCACACGCACACTCAAAACATTGTGTGATTATGAGTCACACACACATTCGGGTGCATGTCACTTCAAATGGCTGTTTGAGCGCAGGGAGCCGGTGGGGGGGTGGGCCGGCCTTGAAACCTCAGTCACATCGCACCCGTAATGATGCACGGTGCACCCAGAGTTTAATGGGCGGTTTATCTCTCCCGGGGTTTGTACGTGACAAAACTGCTAAAACAAGGCATGGAAAAAGGATAAGCACCAAAAAAAAAACCATTCCCATTCTCCCAGTTTAGTGTAAAAACTCAAATGTTAGGAACAAACGTAACAGCACAAATACACACGACTCATCCCGTCGTCGGACCAGATGGGGGAGGGATGGTGATCGGAGCTTTGGCTCTGCAGGTTGTTGCTGCACGGGATTTTGAGGGGCAGACCAATGATTACAGCCCCAAAAATAGCAAGACCCGCCCACCCTGTCAGAACTGAAGAGCAAGCTAAAACAGGGGAAAATGCTTGACTGTGTACTGACGAGACAGGGAAAAAAAAAAATAGAGAACTGGTGAGATAGGTGAGAGTATATGCAAGGGCACTAAAGCACTTAACTCTCTCTCTCTCTCTCTCCCTCTTTCACAGAGCCCCCCCTCCCTTCCCCTCCCTCATCCGGAACCATGCAGTCCTTCCGAGAGCGGAGCGGTTTCCACGGTAACCAGCACTGCTACCAGCAGGACCCCCCCCAGCCTGAGTCGTCACGTCTGGAGGGGTACAGGCATCACCACAGCAGCGGCAGCAGTGACCTCAGTGGGCGGGGCTATGAGGCGCCACACCCCCTTACTGCCACGCCGGGGTCAAAAGACTGTTATGGCCTCCAGGCCTACCAAGGGTATGCCGGCGACTCGACTGCCCCACCCAAGAAGCAGTACAAGGAGGGCAAAGTTTCAGTTACAGCCCAGCAGCAGCACCTGCAGGCTGGCTATGCCAATCACAGCCATGGCCTGGGTCCCTCCTACCCGCCCCAGTACCTGAATGAGGCTCATCTGCAGCAGAAGTGGGCAGAGTCCTCCCCACACCTGCCCCCCAACTATGACCGGGACTCAGCGGGGACAGTCGGAGCTGGTGGAGCTGGGGGACTGCAGTATATGGAGCCGAACATGCTGGCTGTCTCCCAGGCCCAGTGCACTCACTCTGGCCAGCAGCCTGGCCCAACCCTGGCCTACGGGGGCCACCATCACCACCAGCAGCCCCAGCGGCAGCATCCACCTCGTGATGCCTCACCGGCACCCTCTATCCACAGCCAGGGGCGCCTGCACTTCCCCCAGCAACCCCAGGCCCTCCCACCCAGCGCCCAGGCCTATATGGAGAAGTGTGGCCCACTAGCCCACTGTTACAAGAGCTATGGCGTGGGTGTACCCCCCTCCATCGCCCAGTATGGCAGGCAACTGGGAACCAGCAGTAGTGCGAGCACCAGTAGTAGTGGTGGGGGACTTAAACCCACTCCCTACCGTTCCCAAAATAGTTACGTCTACCCCCAGCCCCCATCAAGAGGCGGGTATGAGCAGCTGCCAGCGCAGCCAGGGATGCCCCCGGCCCAGGATAGCCTGCCGAAGTACCAGCACTTCGCTCAGCCCCAGCAGAGCTACTGCCTGGCGGATATCTCCGTGAGGTCGCCTGAGCAGTACTACCAGAACTGCAGCCCTAGCTCTGGCCACTCCCCCGCCAGGTCTATGGGGAGGTCCCCCTCATATAGCTCCACCCCTTCCCCACTGATGGTCGGCTCCGAGACATTTCAGTACAGCCAGCAGACCCCTATTGTCTCTGGAGGTCCCGCCCCTTCCTCATCCTCTGCCTCTTCTTCCTCCTCTGCCCCTGGTGGCCTCCAGGACCAGGCCCTGCTGATGCCCTCACACTCACACTCGGCCCAGAACGTGGGCCACCAGACCCCCAGTTACACCAGCGCCTCGGCCTCGGCCTCTGCCTCCAAGGAGCGCTTCCCCGAAAAGCTGCTCTCCAACCCCAGCCTATGGAGCTTGAACGCACTGACCTCCCAGGTGGAGAGCATCTCCAACAACGTCCAGCAGCTGCTGCTCTCCGAGGCCCTGGTGGGCGGCAGGAAAGCCAGCAGGCGGGGTGGCACCAAGAAGGGGGACGACTTTAAGGGCCAAGCCCGGATGCACGATGATGCCCCCGGCTCAGATGCCCAGAGCAGAGGGTCGGTCCTGGAGGCTTATGGAGCTCCTCAGCCGATCCCCAGTGGTGAGCTCCAGGAGGCAGGATACTCCAGCAGCTCTGATGAGCAGCTGGAGAGGAACTACTACTACTGCAGCAGCAGCCAGAGCAGAAGCCCAGTGGCGCAGCAGGCCCCCATCGGGTCCCAGCATACCCTGGACAATGTGTCCTCCTGCTCCCTGACTTCTCCAGATGATGCATCGACCAAGTCGGAGGATTCAACCAGTGGACCACAGGGTGGGGATGGCAGGGGCTCAGTGGCTGGGCTTCAGGGCTCCATCTGTGGGGAAAACCTGAACTTCACCCCAGGGGTTCATACTGCACAGGCTGGGGACAATGGGAATGGTGGCACTCAAGTGAAGAGCACCGGTGTGGAAGGGCATTCCCCGGCAGGAGGCACCATCATGCCCAGCCCCTCAAGACCCCAGCAAGGCTCCCAGCCAGACATGCAAGGCCTAAGTGCGTCACTGAAGGGCAATTATGTGGAGACCACTTGGTCTCTCATGGAGGGTAAAGAGGTTGCGAAGGAGAGGGCAAGTGTAGCCTGTGACAGTATGTCCAAGGTCTCTGAGGGAACCAGTCAGCAGCAGCATCAAGGGAGCTGGCCAGAGGATGAGAAATGTCCAGCCCTGTCCAACAAGGTGGACAAAGTTCTAATGGGAAAAGGCTTCCCGGATGACCTGGAGGAGAACATTTACCGTGAGCTACAGAGCCACTACTTCCCCAGTGAGCGGGAGCTGGGCGAAAAAGCCAGTCAATCCTCCAGCTACGGCTGTGACAAGGAGGCACAACCTGCCATGAAACTGGAAACGTACAAATCAGAGTTACCTACAGACTATGACGCCCTCGGGAAGGCAGCACCTTTCATCTGGAGGAATGACTCAGAGCAGAAGGGTCGATGTGTGTCTGTGAAATCAGAGGATCCAGCTCAATGTCCACAGTACAGCTCTGGGGTTCAGCGCTTTGAGGAGAAGTTGCAGGAGGACAGGAAGCAGGAGGTGCTGGAAGAGTGCCACCCTACCCCTCTTGGCTCAACTGTCGAGGAAAGGCAGGAGAGTGGGGGCCTACCATCCACCGAGAATGCCGCTGACTCACCATCACAGTCACATGACACAGCAGAAATCCGCTGTCCTATTGAGGAGCAGAGAGACGAGGCCTTTACCAGCACCGATGCTGAGGGCACAGAGTTAATCATTGCAGAGAGGAAACCCATGGTGCGGGATACTACAACCCCATCATGTCCCACGGAAACATTCTACCCCTTACAGAGTGAACAGGCTGCTCCTCCATCCCAGGCAAGGGGTCACATTGACCGGCGTGATGCAGAGGTACTGGAGCCCGACTCCCCCCAGCTCCCTGGAAAGTCTGTCCTGCACCCTGCCCCATCCTGGGCTGACACTCCTCCATCTCCAAAGAAAGGCGATGATGACATTGAACCAGGGATAAGCTGCCCCAGCGCCGTGATGCCCTCACCCTCTGCTAAATCCGAGCCTGTGGCCCCATCCGTCGATCTTGGGGCCCTCCACAGGAAACATGCGCGAGGCAGGAGGGGCCGTCCTGGCAGACCACCGAACATGGGAAACAGGGTCAGAGGGCTCCCCGGCACGGATGACAAAGGGGTACCCCCAGGTATCACGTCCAGCAAAAGCACACTCCTCCCAGATGAGACAGGCATTGACTGCAAGGACATCTCTAGCCAGACACCCAAGCTTTCACCTGTGGATGGATTCCCCTCCAGGATGCGAACACGATCTTTAGCTGCTCAGGTTGTGCCCAAGGCCTGTGCCCCACTGAAGAGGAGTCCAGGCCCAAAGCCCTCCGGAGGGTGTCCTGCCTCTGACCCCCTGACACACCCCAGGGGACTGATTTCCAAAATCAAATGGATGAAACAGAGGGGACTCGTACAAGGTTCCCTGGGCTACATGAAGGGTAAGAGGGCATCAGGAGTGGGTGGTCAACTGGATGAAACCCATGACTCACTCCCCCTTCCAACACCACTTCCTGAGAAAGACCAGAAGTCCATGGTGCTCAGATCCAGGAAGCAAATAGAAGAGACACCAGAAAAGGAGAAAGAGAAGAAGAGGGGACCGAAGATGAAAGAAATAAAGAAGCAGAAAGCAGCATCTCTGAAAGAGCAGGACAGTGCGGTTCAAAAGTCTAACCTCAACACGACCCTCCAGAAAGGGGCCTACAAATCAACAGTAAGCAAAGTAGAAGAGAAGGTCATACCCATAATGAAAAAGAGAAAATCCAGCTTCCAATCTTCAGTGCCCTTGAAAAAACAGAAGGGGGTAAAAACCAGCAAATTGGTGACTCATGAATCTCCTGCAGTGACTCAAGGGGTGAGGGGTCCCAAAAGGAAGCAGAAACGTGGCGAGCATTTGAAAGTAACCTCCCTCACCAAAGATCCTCCCCTCTCAACCAGTGACGTAGCTGACCATTCTGGTGCACCCACTCAGTGTCCCACAAAAACAAAGTATCTTCCACCAAGAAAAGGCCGAGGTCTGAAGTATGAAGCCATGGTTCAAAAGATTGCATCGCCAGGGTTAAAGAAACAGGCACAAAATCCCCAAGCTGAAGATATGGTACAGGGGGATCTGGTCCCAAAGACCACCAGCACCAACCCCATGCTCAACACCAACGCCAACACTGTGCTGCAGGATACAGAAGAGAAAGAGAAGGCAAAACCTACTGAAGTGAAAACGGAGGAAGGAGAAGACTCACAGAATGTTGTCGTGGGAATGGAAAGTGAGATAGGCACCAAGGCCACCATCACTGGGAGGAGGAGGGGTAGGCCATCGGAGACCCTGGATCAACCTAAGCCAATTATCGAAACAGCGCCGGAGGCCACAAGCCTCATCATAAACACACCACGACTAGCTAAACAGAGAGCAATCAAGAACAACCGAGAGATGCACATGAAGCAGAGGAGAAAGAGGCGGAAAGCCCCTACCACTGCTGAGGAGGCGACGCCCTCTGCCCCTGAGCGGCCCCCAGACTCCACCCCTCCCACTGCGTCCGCCCTACCCACGGTCACCACTCAACCTCAGCCATCGCTGGATGGCGTGCCAACCAGCTCTACTGCTAGCGTCTGTAAGAGGGGAAGACCCCCACGGCTACCCCCTGGGAAAAGGGGACGCGGAAAAGGAGTCTGCAAACAGAGCAGGAAAAAAGCAGCTACCACCACCTTGATAACGGGGCCAAAAAAGAAACGAAACAGGGAGATCACAAATAATAGCACTGTTGAAACTTCGAAAAAGATACACAAGCTCAAAGCAAGGCACAGAAAACAATGTGCTGATCACGTCACCATCACGGCCATTGAAGAGAAAAAGGAGGAGGAAAAACGCCCAGATGTTCCCTTAAAACACAAACTCCAAGAGCCGGAGAGGAACACGGAAAGCGACAAGCGCTCCTTCAGGCCGTATGTGCGCATCAACAGCTCGGACGACTTACTGCCCCACTGCGTCATAATAAACCGGCCTGAGGAAGACCAGCTCCTGCACCGGGCGAGGAGGCTGAAGAAGATGCGCCTCACCAAAGCAAAAAACCCTTCCGTCATCACCAAGGCAGCAATGGCAACCTCATCAGCCATGCTTGAGGGCCCCTTGGTCAACTCGAGTCTGTCAGGCAGGTGCCTCACCTGCTGCCTGTGTGGAAAACCAGCCAACTACAGGGGGCTGGGGGACTTGTGTGGGCCTTATTATCCTGAGGGCAGCATACCCAGGAAGGCCCTGGCGTTTGGGCCCAAGCTGGAGTGCAGAGAGGAAGGGGAGAGGGCTGAACAGCCAGGGGAGGCTCTGAGCACCGACAAGCCCCTGAAAAGTGACGCCATCCCCAAAGGCCCAGGCCGGCGGGGGCGCGGTGGGGGACCTGGGAGGCCCAGGAGAGGGGTCAGGGTAGAGAGGACACCAGCAGAGGGCACAGCGAGGCGACCTAGTTTCCGGGAGCAGTACAAGAGGATGCGGCTTCGCCTGCTTTGTGGGGGACAGGGGGCCCCAGCGATGGAGGGGGTGAGGGGTTTGGAGTGGGCCAGGGCGGGGTTCCGGAGGCTGCAGCTGGAGGCAGAGTCTAAGGAACACTGGGCCCACGAGGCATGCGCCATCTGGACCAACGGTGTCATCCTGATCGCTGGGAAGCTGTACGGCCTGACAGAGGCCATACATGCTGCCGCCCACACAGTAAGAATGCACTCTGTAACCGTGGTGATCAGACACTGCACCACCACACTATAAATCAGATCGACTTATTGTTGCAGCATGCTGATTCTGGAAAAGTATGCATTCATTATAACTACCGTAAACACACAAATATACATGTATATTTCTGAAATTAAAAGAAACATAAATGCAAGCCTACAATGTTTAATTACGTTTTTACATACTGAAAATGTAGCATTTTGCCTATTTACCAATGCTAATGGAGCTGAAATATTTCCAGTTTCTCACACATTTTAGCTCATAACAAATACCCTCCTTACACTGGCTTTGGTATGAATTATTTTTAATATGTGGGAGACCAACTACCCTTTAAGTTGATAAATTATCATGGTGATTGTTAGGGAGCCTGTGCAGTGCAGAAACATGTTCTGATTGGTTGTAAGAGTTTAACTGTAAAACTCTGATAGGCTGTAAAATTGTATCAGATTGTAAGCTTCTGATTAGCTATGAGTGTTCTCCTTGTGTTCTGACTGCTTGAAAGTCATTTCTCTCTTAACACACAGCTACAGGCTCTGATTGGTCACCAGAGCCTGCTGTAAGGGTCTTCCTTCTCTTATCAGACAACGAGATGCTCTTAATGATACAGAGGGCTGGCTGTCAGGTTGTGATTGGGTGTACGGCTCTGGCTGTCATGTTGTGATTGGCTGGAAGTCTGACTGTGATGTCCTGATTGGACAGACTGTAAGAGTCTCTGCTCTCTCTGATCCACAGCAATGCTCGGCTTGCCAGGCTGTGGGGGCCTCCATCAGCTGCAGCAGGGAAGGGTGCTCTCAGATATTCCACTTCGTCTGTGCCAAAGACACGGGTACGAGCACTGAAACACAACTACCTCAGAGTCACTGTGTGTGAGCGTGCATGTGCAAACACGTCTCTGTTTGTTTGTGTGTGTGTGTGTGTGTGTGTGTGTGTGTAAATATATATGCAGCGCCCTCCAAAGTGTTTGGGAACAAAGACACATTTCTTATGATTTGGGGACCAGCTGATGTTTCTTCTTTATTGCTGCTCCAAGCAGTCTGGCCTCTTTCTCTGGCAATTTTTCTCTCAGCCTCATACGGCTTTCAGTGGCACAACTCTGGTCCTCATCTAATAAAAAACAAACACGAATAACAGACTCCAAATCAAAAGTCCAGAATTAGGACTACATACTGAAAGCTTCCTCATACCCACACTAAGGAAGCAGCTGAACACACCTGACCAATCAGAAACACTTTTGTACCAAACATTATGGTGCCCTGCCATGGAGGTCTGTGGTCTGTGTGTGAAAACTGCTGTAATTTCTACATGCCAAAACCAAAATATATTAAAATACCACTAAACCTGACACTTTGAACTATGTGATAACAAATCTAAAATATTGCAGCACAGAGCCAAATAAATACATGTGTCTTTGTTCCAAAGGTGATGGAGGGCGTTGAATGTGTGCATCTCCAGTAGAGAGTAGCACCTAAGAGTGATGCTAATGCCCTTTGTCTACTCTGCTGATGGACCTTTGGTCCATTATCCAGAAAAACTGCACTATGCAGCTATAACTGTGTCTAAATAGTTTCAGTGACCTCTAAAAATAGCCCTGTTAAAAATAGCATCTGGAAAAATTACACAAGGAGAGTTAGTTCCTGGGTCCAGTTTCCAGTATCACACACACAGCCCATTTTGCCTCTGTAAATATTTTTACCCAAATCTCCATTTTCACACCCTCTTTTTTTTTATTATTAAACAGGTTGTTTGTTGCAAGAAGACAACTTTTCATTGAAATGTACAAAACACAAGGTAAGGTGATTTACCATTTTCTAGAACTTCCTCAATCTTCCACAGCACTACACAAACCATCTAAACTAGGTATCTAAGCACCAGGACTGGAGTTAAACCTGCAGACACTGCCCCCTCCAGGACTGGAGTTAAACCTGCAGACACTGCGGCCCTCCAGGACTGGAGTTAAACCTGCAGACACTGCGGCCCTCCAGGACTGGAGTTAAACCTGCAGACACTGCGGCCCTCCAGGACTGGAGTTAAACCTGCAGACACTGCGGCCCTCCAGGACTGGAGTTAAACCTGCAGACACTGCGGCCCTCCAGGACTGGAGTTAAACCTGCAGACACTGCGGCCCTCCAGGACTGGAGTTAAACCTGCAGACACTGCGGCCCTCCAGGACTGGAGTTAAACCTGCAGACACTGCGGCCCTCCAGGACTGGAGTTAAACCTGCAGACACTGCGGCCCTCCAGGACTGGAGTTAAACCTGCAGACACTGCGGCCCTCCAGGACTGGAGTTAAACCTGCAGACACTGTGGCCCTCCAGGACTGGAGTTAAACCTGCAGACACTGTGGCCCTCCAGGACACTCACTCACTCACTCACACACACACACAAATGCAACAAATAAACACATGCATACATACATACCCACAGCGTATACACATGGACACACACATGTGTGCACAGCTGTTTCCACACTGGGAAGTGAGATCAAAGCAAGTCACATGACACGGAGCAGAACGCATACACAGAACACAGCAGTCTGGCCCACAGCACCAAGCTGTGAGCACACTCAGCCTGCAGGGTGACCTCACCCCACTCCTTACTTGGTTTTTATTTTCTGCATAAATTCAATTCACACCTTTTACAAAAACACATTTTTTTGTTTGTATAGCCAAACTGAAGAGAACGGTGCTGTCAGATGTTTTGCCAAAAATCAATAAAAAAAAAAAATAAACGGATCACATCTGTTAGCTGTGTGACAGGGATCTGGCCCTGCCCCAGCCGCTCTGATAAAGCCCAAATTCCACCCAGCAGCCTGAAGGTGATGCAGCTCTCCGTCAGCGCACTCTTACTGTCTCTGGCAGTTCCGCTCCTCTGCCTTTTACAGAGAAAAAAACAAACTCCACGGCGGATTTAAAGCTCTGCTGCACCACCCTGTGGTCAGCTCATGGCGCTGCATCGAGGGAGGATTTCATTGAGTGGAGGGGCTTTACGTTCATGGCCTCTGACCTATGGATATAGACACTCTGGTCTCTTTGGCGGCATAATGTTTTCTTTGCCAGTGGGTTCTTGCATTGATGTCCCATCAGGCTGTAGATGCAAACATATTCAAGAGGACATTCACCCCCTCAGAAATGGCCAAGCAGAACTGAGAAAAGGGTACATTCACACACATACAGAGACTCCCACTGCTGCTTTTGAGATGAATATAAAAAACCCTGTTGCTGGGTAGCCCCCGAGATAAGGACCAAAGGAACAGGGTGTACTGTGCAAACCGGTATCTTAGCGTACGGCATACCTGTTGTCCTGATTCATGTATTCCACCTGTATAGTGTGTATCATTCAGCTGATGGAGTTTGTGTTGCCTGCCTCATCTGTGCCTGGGTGTCTGTACCTTCCTTATGTCTCCCTCATTTGCACTCTTCTCTGTTTGTCTTACAGGACGTGTAGGGGAAAAAAACAGCCTTGTGACTAACTCCTATGCAGCGTAACAAAGGACATAATGCTACACACCTGTGCTGAACAAATCCGTCCGGATTACGCAGCTCGACCGAAAACACGCCACGCTCCGTGCGCTTCCGCGCCAGCAGCTGCAGAAATACTGATATCGCTACCGGATTTTCAGCGAGGGCACTCTGGCGCGGTCTGCTGAGAACGGTTTCCTGCCTCAAAAGAAGAGGAGCAGCGAAAGAAGACAAGACGATAGCGATATAGGGGTTTATCGCCAGTTGTTCTCAAATCCGAATGTCCCCTTTGACACGGGGAAAGGGGGGTGGGGGGTCAATCCCTTTTTTATCTAGTCTTACCAGAGACGATTACACAAATACAGCACTACCGGACCTAGGTTAAATACTTCAATTCTTCAGACTCCTGCAAAATCCCTGCAGGTTGCTCACTATTTTAAAATAAGGAAAAATAAGCATCTATTTTCTCCAAGATACTGAATAACATTCTTTCATATTATTGTATGAATTGTTTTAAAAAATTCTTAAAGATCTGCAGACATGTTTTCAGATTTTACAAATAAGTATTTCAAATATGTTTCTGGCCAAGGCCTGAACACCATAACCCCTCAAAAACGAGTTAGCAGGTATCAGTATTTTAGCATCGCTTTCCTCAGACGCGCTCAGATACGAGATGTCACAAATCAGTACTTACTGGATGTATTTTCAATGTACGCGTGTGTGTTAACATTTACATGGCGTGCTGGAGAGGAGTAAATATTCTGATATTTAAAAAAGGTATTTTACTATAAATGCTCTTCCAACATGTATTTTGATGTGCATTCAAAAGTGTATGACACAAACGACTCAATGTCAGTATTCATCTCAGCGTAAATATTACTGATCTGTTGCGTTTTAATCACAGTCCAGCTACCAACTTTTCGTTCCCGTAATATCCCAGAATGACAAACTTCCACCCGAGACTCTTAGAGGAAGACTTTCGTAATGCCGTTACCTCACAGCCAAACGGGAACTGAACCGGCATCATCCACAATGTTCTGGCAGTGTTTTATGTTGGGATGCCAATCAGCAGTGACGGTAAGCTTTCCGAAGCCTTACAGTGGCTCCAGATTTAGTGTTCTCGGACCTCTCGTCTGTGCTGTTTTGGAAGAAAAAAATAACATGCAGTGAAACAGGAGGATGGTAGACAACGTTAACTAAACACCACGAACATAAACTTACTTTTTACACTCCGTTTACCATGAGAAAGTTCATTCATTTAAAATGATTCAAAAGTAACCGTTAATAGTGAGCATATTTCACCTTGGGCGTCCACATTCTTGAGCCAGAGACGATCTAACTGCTGCCAGATTATTTGTGGTTGAGCAGATATCTGGCAAAAAAGAAGTTTAGTTTATGCACATTTCTTTGACGTTGATGTCATTTTGCGCCACTAAACACTGTCGTGAGCTTCATGGCGCACACATCCCTTCAGGGCTGGGGCTGTAGGCAGGCCACACACCTTCTTCACAAACCTTCCTTACACTGCGGATCACCTTCGTTTTTTTTTTTTTAGGGCGCAAACTGATGACGTAGCCTGCTTGTTTTATTGCACACACCTCAGTTTAGGTAACATTCATATCAGTGACCGTTAGAGTCAAGAGTTAGAAATCTCACCCAATGACCCTTACAATTCTCAGCTCTGATCCTCATTATTTAATGGTGTATATAAGTATTTGATGCTGTTTAAATGTAAGATGTGTTGTACTTAAACAATTGTGTATAGTATTTCTTAGAGATGTTTATTTTCTATAAAGTAAATGTTATTGCCTATAAAAAATGTTATTAAACGAATGAATTAAAGTGTTTTTGGGGGGGATTGTTGCTTGTCCAGATTGGGATCATGAATTTATACTAATTATTTATATAAAAAAAAATAATGCATGTTGAGTGTTTGTAATGTAAATATCAATTTATGCAAAGGAAGCAATTCTCCGGAGTTCTTGGGATGGATAAATTATAGGCCTTTGTGAAATTATTTGTCTGCCAATGAGAAGCTTCTGCACAAAGTCACATGACAGCACATTAGCACTAAGGGCATCTTACCTTCAACAACGCGCGCAGCCAGCAGACTCACTCAGGAGTCCAGTTGCATTGTCTTGTGTTGCTTATGGAGAGCAAAACTTCAGAGATATGAACAAATCAGGAGCAAACTTGTTCATAACTATGAGGTGTTCACAACTTTTAAAACAGCTTAATTCTGCTTACACAGAATTCTTAATGCACACCTCATCATTTTCTTAATTCATATTTACAACCATTTGTAGTAATTTGAATCCTGTATTGAATGTAAATTGTTGCATAACTTCTGTGTAACAGTCATTTTGGTCGAATAACGGGGCGTAGCCAATCCTGAGCTTGGGGAGCTGAAGGGTGTGGCCGGTTTCTGATTTCATCTGAAAATTAGTAACCAATTCATTAGCAATAATCCATAGTTTTTTAGTAAATACCCAGACGCAAGTGCTATAAAACCCGAGCTGAGACAAAAAAAACAACACTGAATAACGCAAACGTTTGGATTTCCCACATTTAGCGCTCTTGTCCGGAGCTATTTCAAAAAGAACACGCAACGGGCTTGGACAACAGTCAGAGACGATAAAAGTTGTCAGTGCAACAACCGACGATAATAGTTATCACACCCACCTACAGAATATCATTCAGTGCTTTTAGTAGGTGCCAGCATCGGTCTGAGGGCAGATCAGACCTAGGGTAGGTAAGTCTGAGTGTATAGTGAGATGGGCTGGGCTCGGGGATGGGCTGAGAGCTCTGGGCGTGATGGGATGGAATGCAGTTTTACACAGATGTGTTTTCAGCTTTCAGTTTGCAGAAGATGGGGAAAGATTACATTACATTAAACATTCTGGAAATACCATGACAGGAAAGTTTGGCTTGTTACAAAATTTTCTTTTATTTACATTCTCAAAATAAATCAACAGGCAAAGAAAAAACAGTCAGAGGAAACATACCGGTTTGAAAACAAACAATATTCTGCCTTCCTGTGACACAAACAATACTAACGACACATTTTACAATCAGACTGGGAGAGGGGCTTGGTGATTCTTTCTTTTGTGTCCTCGTTTTATAAAAATATGTTTGTTGAACCAGTTCTAAAAGTAAAATCTACAACAGAAACAAGAATTCAGAACAAGGAAGATTCGGAACAGAAGACTCCCAACTGTGCACTTTTCTCAGGCAAAAACTATTCCGTCCGAACCACAGATAAGCCAAGTAAAGGACATGTGGGTTTAACACAGGGACTATGTGTGTCCTCAACAGCTGTAGCTGGATACATCCCTGCACCCAGAAGCTTGTCCCATATTTTTGTTACAGGATTCCAAAAAATCTCCTTGGTTGTGGTTCTGATTTGGCTGAGGCCAATTTTCCCTACCAGATTTAAATTTTTCTTGAGCAAGTGCAAGGACGAAAGCATGTTTTAGGTTATTCTACCCCCCTCTAGTGGTATTTAGCAGTAATGACTCTTTGATTAAACTACCGGCAGTCGGTGAGTGATGTCATAATTGGCCACAAGGTCATTTTAATACATTAAAGATGGCCGACTTGTTCCGGTTCCGAATGAACACAAGTAGCATTAGCACAACATTTCTGCAAATCTGCTGCACTGCTGTAGCGTTTTACAAGTTACAAGAACAATATTTACTTGGGCAGAATGAAAAAAAATAAAAAGACATTGAAAACTGTGCCTCTGCATACATTGGCATGTTCTATAAATTAAATACTGTCAATTAACCACCTTGATCTAATAGAAATTACACAGGTGGGGTACAATAGAAATTGAAACCGTCTCCCTGTCTGAAAAGTTACTGGTTTCTAAGTGAAACTTGTCTTTTCCTCCCAGCAAACACCTGGAGCGCATGCCACATTCCAACACAAGACCTCAGGAAACAAAAAATATATATCACTCTACAATTGAGAAAAACACTGAATCTGAAAAAAATAAGACAAATTATAAATACACGTTTTCTGAAATATTCACAAAGAAAACTTATCAAACTATCAGAGAGTAACCTCATGAAGCCTTTTTGTTTTTTTCTTTTCAATTCATTTGTCAAAAAGTTCAGCCCAGCTAGGGTAGTGCAGAAAAAGATCTGTACAACGTGATTTTTTAAAAAGGAGCCTCCCTGCTCCCAGAACAGCCCCCACCATGTACGGCGGTAGGAAAGACGAAGACGGAAAGATCGACAGAGAGACTGCAAGCGCTAAATTCAAACAATTTTTCTCAGATCAAAAGGTTGGGGTTTTGTCATAAAAAGGAAAAATGCACGTTCAAGCATTCCGCATGCCAAACAGGCACACGGGCTCACCAGCACCTCCCTGTGGCCACAACCCATCACTGCAGTGCATTAAAAAAGATCAACCAATTTTAATCAAGGGAATATAAATAAAATAAATAGCAACTGAAATGCAAAAACACTAAAAGACAACAAAAACATCCAGGTCCAATTATGGAAAATTGTTTCCCTCCCCCTGTAAACCATTTCAGCCCAACCAACACTGCTTATGAAAAAAGTTAATAGAATCATTTTTAAAAACGCAGTGGGACTAATGGTTTGCTTCGGGTGGCAAAGACTGGCTGTAAGTAAGCTAAGCCTGCTGGGGCCTGCAGGCCATTCAGACTGAGGCTAAGGGAAGGAAAGATGGAGGGAGGGATGGAGACTGGAGAGATGGAGGGAGGGATGGAGACTGCAGCAGAAGACTTGGGGCCTATCTCACAGATGGGTGCGTGCGATCTCATTCCGCTTGTCTGTGCAGTCCGCTGCAAGGCTCAGAGGACTGCTCGGGACCAGACACCTCACCTGTGTGTGAGTGTGTGTGAGTGTATGTGATTGTGGCTCTAGATGGAGGTGTGTATGTGTGTGTGTGTATGTATCTCTAGGTGGAGGTGTGTGTGTGTATGTGTCTGCAGGTGGAGGTGTGTGTGTGGCAATAGGTGGAGGTGTGTGTGTATGTATCTGTAGGTGGAGGTGTGTATGTGGCACTAGTTGGAGATGTGTAGGTGTGTGTTTATGTATCTGTAAGAGGAGGTATGACTTTGGCTCTAGGTGGAAGTGTGTTGGTGTGTGTATGTATCTGTGGGTGGAGGTGACGGTGGCTCTAGGTGGGGGTGTGTGTGCATGTATCTGCAGGTGGAGGTGTGTGTGCATGTATCTGTGGGTGGAGGTGTGTGTGCATGTATCTGTGGGTGGAGGTGTGCCTGTGGCTCTAGGTGGGGGTGTGTGTGTGTATGTATCTGTGGGTGGAGGTGTGCCTGTGGCTCTAGGTGGAGGTGACGGTGGTGCCGCTGCCCAGTTTGATGATCATCTGCTGGCAGTCGTGGAGGCTGCGTTTGTCTCCCAGCTTCTCCAGCGTCCGCGCTGCGTCTGCCAGCATGCCCACGCGCTGCCCCGGCGCCGACAGGAAGGAGGGGGGCAGGTACCGGCACGCCAACATGACCGCCTCAGCCTGCTCCCTCTGCCCCGGTCTCGTGTCACTCTCCTCTGCAGAGAGAGACAGAGAGAGAGAGGTTAGCGCGCACGCACACACACTCACACACACACACACACACACACACACACACACACACACACACACACACACACACACACACACACACACACACTTTACATAAACACAAATGTACACTTCACATAATCAAACACATAAAAACACAGAACATACCCCATACAAATTGTCTCTCACACACAGAGCACTTACTAAAATCAGATGGTTTGATTGACACACACACACACACACACACACACACACACACACTGCTGTACCTGTCTTGGCTCCAGGTGTGGTGCGGCGCCGGAGGGTTCGGTCCAGTAGCTGGTGTGTGCGTGTGGGACTGGCCCCCGCCATCAGCCGAGCCGTGGCCTCATGCAGGAACAGCTGCAGAGAGAGGAGCACAGAGAGTCAGCACAACCGAGGACCGTTTTACAGAGACACACAGAGTCAGGACAACCGAGGACCATTTTACAGAGACACAGAGAGTCAGCACAACCGAGGACCGTTTTACAGAGACACAGAGAGTCAGCACAACCGAGGACCGTTTTACAGAGACACACAGAGTCAGGATAACCGAGGACCGTTTTACAGAGACACACAGAGTCAGCACAACTGAGGACCGTTTTACAGAAACACAGAGAGTCAGCACAACCGAGGACCGTTTTACAGAGACACAGAGAATCAGCACAACCGAGGACCGTTTTACAGAGACACAGAAAATAAGCACGCATAATGACATTTTCACAGATATTAGTAGAATGTAAGCGTGTGGTCTCCCTCCCCCCACTCACCCGGCGCATGGCGGGGCGGAAACTCTGCGCCAGCTTCCGGAGTGAGCTTAGGTCCTGCTGGAAGCCATGCAGTTCGGTGGGTGTGGCCTGCAGGGTCCCGCCCGGCCCCAAGGTCTGCTGCTGCCGCCACACGCTGGTGCGCGTCACAAGGAGAAGGTCACACAGCAGCAGCTGCACCACCTAAGCAAAGGAGAAATGGGGTCAAAGGTCACGTAACAGCAGGATCAAAGGTCACACACCTGCAACTGCACCATCTGGGCGAAGTAGAGAGCAGTGTGCGTGTGTGTTGTGCTGCAGTAATAAGTGTGTGTGGCGCTGCAGTAGTAAGTCAGTGTGTGTGTGGGGCGCTGCAGTAGTAAGTAGCCAGGCTCTGTGCTGCACTGCAGAAACATTGCACTCAGTGCAGACACATGCAATGCAACTACAATGCACCGCAGAACCCGCCAGCGCAGCGCAGCCCCAGCCAGAATACGTCAGGAAGCCATGGCTCCGCCACTCATGGATGTCCCGCTGATTATGGGATAACTCCCACATACTGTGACATGACCAAGTAACCCTGCAGTTTCATGATGATCATGAAGCCCCCTGCGGCAGTGGCAGGGGGGCAATTGCATTAGCAGCAGCAGTAGGATTAGCATTAGCAGTAGAGGTAACTGTATTTTGTCTATGCTGCTGCAGTAGCAGTGGGGCAGTAGCATTAGCGGTACCTTGTCTATGCTGCTGCAGTAACATTGGGGCAGTAGCATTAGCGGTATCGGTACCTTGTCTATGCTGCTGTAGTGGTCGTGGGGCTGTAGCATTAACGGTAGCAGTAGCATTGGGTGTAGCAGTACCTTGTCTATGCTGCTGTAGTGGTCGTGGGGCTGTAGCATTAACGGTAGCAGTAGCATTAGGTGTAGCAGTACCTTGTCCATGCTGCTGTAGTGGCAGTGGGGCAGTAGCATTAACGGTAGCAGTAGCATTGGGTGTAGCAGTACCTTGTCTATGCTGCTGTAGTGGTCGTGGGGCTGTAGCATTAACGGTAGCAGTAGCATTAGGTGTAGCAGTACCTTGTCCATGCTGCTGCAGTGGCAGTGGGGCAGTAGCATTAGCGGTATCGGTACCTTGTCTATGCTGCTGTAGTGGTCGTGGGGCTGTAGCATTAATGGTAGCAGTAGCATTAGGTGTAGCAGTACCTTGTCCATGCTGCTGCAGTGGCAGTGGGGCAGTAGCATTAGCGGTATCGGTACCTTGTCTATGCTGCTGTAGTGGTCGTGGGGCTGTAGCATTAACGGTAGCAGTAGCATTAGGTGTAGCAGTACCTTGTCCATGCTGCTGCAGTGGCAGTGGGGCAGTAGCATTAGCGGTATCGGTACCTTGTCTATGCTGCTGTAGTGGTCGTGGGGCTGTAGCATTAACGGTAGCAGTAGCATTAGGTGTAGCAGTACCTTGTCCATGCTGCTGCAGTGGCAGTGGGGCAGTAGCATTAGCGGTATCGGTACCTTGTCTATGCTGCTGTAGTGGTCGTGGGGCTGTAGCATTAACGGTAGCAGTAGCATTAGGTGTAGCAGTACCTTGTCCATGCTGCTGCAGTGGCAGTGGGGCAGTAGCATTAGCGGTAGTGGTACCTTGTCTATGCCGCTGCAGTGGCAGTGGGGCAGTAGCATTAACAATAGCAATACCTTGTCTATGCTGCTGCAGTGGCAGTGGGGCAGTAGCATTAGTGGTAGCATTAGCGGTAACAGTACCTTGTCTATGCTGCTGCAGTGGCAGTGGGGCCCCAGGTTCAGGCTGTCGCGCAGCAGGCCGCTGGCTCTCTCGCTGTGGCTCAGGCTCAGCTGGCAGTTCTCCGGTTTAGCCAGTGCCGCTCGCACCGCTTTGAACACACTCAGTGTCGCCCTGGGCAACAGGCTCCTGCACCAGACAACAGCAATGTTACCAAGGCTTTCCTTAAAAGTGTGTGAATTTGCATGTCTGTGAACATGTGAATGTACTATGTGTGTTGTATTCACTCTGTGTTCTGCAGGCTCCGGGGCAGGTGCTCCACAGCAGGGTAGAGTCTCTCTGCTGCTGCATCGTCTCCTTGCAGCCAGTTAATCAGCACCACCGCCATGCTGGACCACCACTTAGAGTGGGGGTCACACCCTGGAAAACACACACAAAAAATGAGTCAGAACTCATTCACACACGCTCAAACTCACACTCACACACACGCTCACACTCACCGGTCAGGGTTGCCATGTTGAAGCCGATGGCAAAAGACTGTGTAGCAGCACCAGCAGCGTCCGAGGAGCTGGTGAGGAGCTGCAGGTACTCCAGCGCATCAGAGTACTCCCTACAGAGTAACACAGAGTAACAGAGTCAGAGTGAGAGTACTCTTTACAGAGTAACACAGAGTAACAGAGTCAGAGTAAGAGTACTCCCTACAGAGTAACACAGAGTAACAGAGTCAGAGTAAGAGTACTCCCTACAGAGTAACAGAGTCAGAGTGAGAGTATTCCCTACAGAGTAACACAGAGTAACAGAGTCAGAGTGAGAGTACTCCCTACAGAGTAACATAAGAGTAACAGAGTCAGAGTGAGAGTACTCCCTACAGAGTAACACAGAGTAACAGAGTCAGAGTATTCCCTACAGAGTAACACAAAGTAACAGAGTCAGAGTGAGAGTACTCCCTACAGAGTAACACAGAGGAACAGAGTCAGAGTGAGAGTACTCCCTACAGAGTAACACAGAGGAACAGAGTCAGAGTGAGAGTGCTCCCTACAGAGTAACACAGTCAGAGTGAGAGTACTCCCTACCGAGTAACACAGAGTAACAGAGTCAGAGTGAGAGTATTCCCTACAGAGTAACACAGAGTAACAGAGTCAGAGAGAGAGTACTCCCTACAGAGTAACACAGAGTAACAGAGTCAGAGTGAGAGTACTCCCTACAGAGTAACATAAGAGTAACAGAGTCAGAGTGAGAGTACTCCCTACAGAGTAACACAGAGTAACAGAGTCAGAGTATTCCCTACAGAGTAACACAAAGTAACAGAGTCAGAGTGAGAGTACTCCCTACAGAGTAACACAGAGGAACAGAGTCAGAGTGAGAGTACTCCCTACAGAGTAACACAGAGGAACAGAGTCAGAGTGAGAGTGCTCCCTACAGAGTAACACAGAGTAACAGAGTCAGAGTATTCCCTACAGAGTAACACAAAGTAACAGAGTCAGAGTGAGAGTACTCCCTACAGAGTAACACAGAGTAACAGAGTCAGACTGAGAGTACTCCCTACAGAGTAACACAGAGTAACAGAGTCAGAGTGAGAGTACTCCCTACCGAGTAACACAGAGTAACAGAGTCAGAGTGAGAGTACTCCATACAGAGCTGCACTGTGATTGGTCGCTCACCCCTCGCCCTCTCCAGAGGTTTGGTCCTCCTGGGGCTGAGCCACACAGTACAGGGCCTTCTCCAGCAGGTGCTCGCGAAACGCCTGGGTCACCTGTGCCAGCGGGTCCACTGCGGCCACACAGAGAGAATAGCGCTATTACCGGACCCTTCTCAACACACAAACACAACCTGAGCTTTCCAACATGACAATAACCAACAACAGGGCACAGGTTAGGGGTTATATGTGGGTGCAGAGCCAGGGCTGAGGTCAGGGTTAATGTTCGTCTCTGTCTAACAGATGGGGCAGTATTCTGGGGGAGAGGGCACAGGGGGCGCACCTGAGTTGCCTGCCTGGCTGTAGATGCTCTCCTTGGGGGAGCTGCGCACGGCCCAGTCCCCGTCCACGAAGAAGCGATGGCCCAGGGGGTGGCAGAGCCACTGCATGGAGGGAGGGACACTGCCGCTGGGGGAGAGACAGGCCTGCCGCGCACTGCTCAGGAACGCACGCTGCAGAGAGGAAGAGAGAGAGAAAGAGTTACACACACACACACACACACACACACTACAGAGAGGGAAAGAGAGTTACACACACACTTTCTCACACACATACTACAGAGAGGGAAAGAGAGTTACACACACAGTCTCACACACACACACACACTCACAGCAGTAAAGTGCAGGGCCCTAGGCAGGCTGGCTTTGACTCTCAGAGCTGCAGACACGTAGATCTCGGCGAGCGTTGCTACCGGCAGCGTCTCCCCAGCACATTCCGCCAGGTTGACTGCACTCAGCGCCATGTGCATCGCCGACAGGTGACTGCCGCACAGCTTACCTGCACAGACAAACAGAAGGAGGGTGTTGCAGGTTCAAATCCCACAAAGAGAAGGGATTTGTGATTGTGGACTGTGTTAAAAAACAGCAGCTAATATTCTCAACATCTTATTGGAGGCAAAACGGCTGCATGACTGATCAGGGATTAAAACCAAAGTAAGAGACTTCACTATGGATGTTACCGAAAGGGAGACAGACATACGATAGTTTGTCTCTCTGCCAAACCTACCACTGGGCCTGTTGCATAAACTTCCTCTAAGTCAGGCCATGTCAGAGGCAGTAAAACACTAACACCCCCCTCTCAGGGTCTCAGCTGAGATGGTGCAGATACAGATCACAGAAGAGACTCAACAGGCATTCAGCTCTGAGTCCTCCACAGTTCTGCTCAGTTCTGTGTTATCAGAGAAGTGCAAACATTGCTGTGTCCTGCATTGACATTTACACCGTATCCAGAATAAGTACATCAAATGATCAAGGGATCAATGACCGTTCCCTTCCGAAGAACTGAACCTGCAGCCTCAGGTACAAAGCCCAGCTCGTTGCCCAACTAGGGCTGCAGCTAACAACTATTTTCATTATAGATTAATCTGCCGATTATTTCCTCGATTGATCATGTGGTATATCAAACATCAGTTTACTATAATGTAAGAATAAGAAAAGCAACAAATTCTCATACTTAGAACCATAACATTTTTTGACATTCTTGCTTCCAAAATGACAAACGATTAATCAATAATCAAAATAGTTGACGATGAATTTTCTTTCGATCGACTAATCGATTTATCGACTAATCGTTGCAGCTCTAACCACAACAATATCCCAGAAAGGATCGGAAAACTCATGAAGGGCCATGACCCAGCATTGGACATTCTGTCCTGTAACCCGGCACCACAAACCCCTGAAGATAAACTCGGCAGAGCTGGGAAGCTGGAGAGTCTATATTTAGTTGCATTTCAGTTCAGGTTAACACTGTTAACTCGCATTTAGTGCTTACCCTCGCTTGTCTGGGAATGTTGTTACCCCGGACTAGCACTTATGCTAATGCTCTTCCACGGTGTAGGTCGCCCTGCTAAACGACTGTTATGTACTGTGAAGTGATGTAAGAGAATGGGATTAAGTGGGATCTGTGTAGCTGACTCTCTTTGGCGCCCCCTACCAGTCATGTGCAGCTGGTGCAGGCGGTGGTAGACGAGGGCGGCATCATGGCTGCTCTTGCGTGCATCTTCCTGCAGGGGGCGATCTGTTCGGAGGCCTCCAGCTCTGGCAGCCAGCCAGCGCCCCACCCACAGTCTCTGCAGGCAGAATCTCAGCCCCGCCCACAGTGCTGCGCAGGCCTGATCGAGCTGGGAGGTGGGGAGGGGCCGACCCAGAGCCTTCAGGCACGTCCACAGGTTCTGAGAGGCCTGTGCAAAGTCCCCCTACGAGATACAGAGAGAGAGAGAGGTTTAGCTACACCCACACACACATATACATATACGCTCTGGCTTTTTAATTATGACTTAGTCCTTTTACACAGGTGGTTGATTGTTTTATCCACTACCTGAAGTTTCTGACTGAAAAGAAATATTGTCATTCCCGCTGTCACCACTAGGGGGAAGCAGAGAACGTATTACTGACCTTGTGTGAGTTTTGGTCTCTTAGCTCTGTCTGATCTTACTGTAGAAGGACCAGCACTAAAACACCTGACCCAAATTAAGCTCTGGTCTAGAACACCTGGAGGAGTTGAGTGTCCGCAGGTTTTTATGGTTCAGTCAGCAGTCATTTTACGCTTTGGAAATTAACTGTGTGGACTCTCTAACAGAACAATGACTAAATTAACAATCAGAGTAAAGGGCTGAAACACTGTAGCTGTTGAGGACTGGAATTTTACGCCCCAGGGTTAGATGAATCCTGGTGGAGACAGACAACATGCACACCCCGATACATGTTTAGTCACACACACACACACACACACACACACACACTCCCTCTCTCAGAGCTTCAGTCACTCAGAGACACACAAACTCTCATATTCTCTGTCTGCAGGTGTGTAATGGTCTCACCCGGGCCAGGTCCAGATCGGCCTGCTTGCGGTGCCTCCAGAACAGCACAGAGGAGCCGGAATGGGGTCTCGTCACGGGCTCGCCGTACACCAGCAGCCGGATCAGAACGGCCGCCACCAGAACCCCGTTCAGCAGCCACACCAGCAGGGTGGGCAACATCCAGTCCAGCCAGCCAGCGCCCTCTGCTGGAGGGAGGACAGAACAATAGCATGTCACTAAGAAGCTTTCACTCCACAAACAGGCTTCATCCAATCACAGGCATTTGAGGCATTGCCATGGGAACGCAGCATGACCCTGTGATCCATTACCTGCTGCCTCCAGGCCCAGCATGCTCCTGCCTGTCCCAGCATGCTCTGGGGTTCCGGTGGTTGCCGTGGCACCTGTCCTGCCACACAGCAGAGCTGCCAGTGGGTTGAGTGAGAGGAAGAGGAAGGTGAAGGTACAGAGAGCCAATCGAGAGCGATCCAACATCCCCGCTCCGCCTGCTACACCTGCAACACCTGCGTTCAGCTTCTCCACCTTCGGCTGGGAGGGAGGAAGAGAGGGAGAGATGGCATTTACCATAAATAACTAATTATACAGGTGTATACAGGTGTACCTCGCTCTCCTGTCCCAGAGGGCCATTTGGCTAAGATTCCCTAGTACCGTGAGAGTAAGGGCTCCTGTGTGTGTGTGTGTGTGTGTGTGTGTGTACAGGTGTGTACAGGTGTACCTTGCTCTCCTCTCCCATTGGGCTGTCAGGCTCAGAGTCGCTGCTGCAGTGGGAGTAGGGGCTTCGGTGGGGGGAGCCCGCGTCTGATGGGGGGGGCGTGAGAACCTCACTCTTCACCTCGCCATCCACCTCCATGGCAACCAGGTCCTTCAGAGACTCTGCAGGGAGCAGGGTTTATCAGTCAGGGGTCGAAGGCCAGGGCCTGCTTCTATGCCGGCCAATCAGCTGGCCTGCTCACACATTATTCAGAAGCATCCGGAAACGGAAGCACTCACTGTTCTCCTGGGCGGCCATCTTGAGCGCCATGTTCTCCTGCTTCAGCTTCTGATTGGACTGCTGGAGGAAGCGGATATAGTCTATGGCCTTCCGCAGCACAGCAGACTTGTTGAGCTGTCAGAAACAAACAAACAAACAAAAAAACAAACACAATGATGTTCAAGGCTCATTAGTTTGGGATTTAATCAAAGGATATAAATATGACAGTATAAACTTTTTCACTCCATCTCTGAAAGGCGCTATGTAATCCCAGGTACGCTGCATACCTTGGCCTCGGTTCCTGCCACCAGGTCTTTGAGCTCGATGATTTTGTCGTTGATGGAGGAACGGTAACGCTTCTCGATGGCGTTGTGCGCCGTCCGTTTCTCGCCTTTCTGTGGCAGGCCGGCCGGTTTGCCACTGATGGCGATGCGGTTTATCGGCAGCTTCTCGGCGTCCACCATCAACGGCACAGTGGTGAGGATGGTGCCACCGCCCATCAGAGCCTGGAGGGGGCGCCAAACCAGACATTTTTACCAGGAAAGATCCCACAGAAGGATTCTTGTCAGACAGCAGCGCAAACATGCATGTTTACAGACAGAAAAAACGGTGGGGACGAGAAGCAGGGTTGTTTTTAGGAGGGATGTCAAGATGACTGGATGATATAAAGTGTGGGGCCCCTCACCCCTGCTGTAGGGCCCCTCCCCTCACATAACTCATCTGTCTGTTTCTCTTCCTGTCCGCTGCGTGTCTGTATTACTATAGCGAAGTACTTATGGTATCAAGCTCAACTTCAGTATAATGCAAGCCCAGTCTCCCCAATCACGGAAGACGAAAGGCAACTCATCAATCTGTGAAAGGAACGATAGCCGAGGCAGTGGCTAAACTCTCAGGAAACTCCTACAGAAAAGCAATAGAGTGCTCGGGATCACACAACCTTCGCTCACCAGCTACTTCACATCTAGCAGGCTCTCTTATCCAGGGGGAATTACCCAGATTATCTGTTTTTGTTACAAAAAAGCCCTCTATACAGCCGGATATTCACTGTAGGAATTCAGATTATTCAGTTCAAGGGTCCAATGGCAGTGCTCACCCAGACTATTACACAACAGTGTTGTTTGTGGTCTGTATTGTGGTCTATATCGGGCGTAGGTGTGTACCTGTAGAGAGGTGGTCAGTGTTTGGGACAGGATTAGGTGTGTACCTGTAGAGAGGTGGTCTGTATTTGGGACAGGATTAGGTGTGTACCTGTAGAGGGGTGGTCTGTATTTGGGACAGGATTAGGTGTGTACCTGTAGAGAGGTGGTCAGTGTTTGGGACAGGATTAGGTGTGTACCTGTAGAGAGGTGGTCTGTATTTGGGACAGGATTAGGTGTATACCTGTAGAGAGGTGGTCTGTATTTGGGACAGGATTAGGTGTGTATCTGTAGAGAGGTGGTCTGTGTTTGGGACAGGATTAGGTGTATACCTGTAGAGAGGTGGTCTGTGTTTGGGACAGGATTAGGTGTGTACCTGTAGAGAGGTGGTCTGTATTTGGGACAGGATTAGGTGTGTATCTGTAGAGAGGTGGTCTGTGTTTGGGACAGGATTAGGTGTGTACCTGTAGAGAGGTGGTCTGTATTTGGGACAGGATTAGGTGTGTACCTGTAGAGAGGTGGTCTGTGTTTGGGACAGGATTAGGTGTGTACCTGTAGAGAGGTGGTCTGTATTTGGGACAGGATTAGGTGTGTACCTGTAGAGAGGTGGTCTGTGTTTGGGACAGGATTAGGTGTGTACCTGTAGAGAGGTGGTCTGTATTTGGGACAGGATTAGGTGTGTACCTGTAGAGAGGTGGTCTGCACAGGTGCTGTGGAGGTTGCCAGGGTGGTGATGCAGGGAGATGCCACTGTGGTTACCATAGTGCCAGCTTCAGGCTTCAGAGCTGTGAGCAGCAGAGAATCTGCCTTAATGAACTGGGGCTGCAGCAACACCTGGACAGGTGGAGAGAAAGAGAGAGAGAGAGAGGGAGAGGGAGGAGAGCGAGGGGTAGAAAGACAATCAAACCCTGCAGAAAATGGCTTATGAAGGAACACACATCAGTGCTGATTTTCTAAACAAACACACACTCACTGGAACTTGCTGAACATGAGGAGAGATGGTCTGTGTGGGCGGAGTCGAGGACGTGGCCAATAGCGGCTGAGTCTGGACTTGGGCCTGGATGCTGGTTGGCTGGATGTGCTGAGGGGAGGCAGGGACACTGGAGATAGGCTGGGCGGAGCCTCCTTGATTGACAGCTGCAGGGCAAAAAAAAACCGAAAAAAAGCAAAAAACCAATCAATCAATCAATCAATCAATCAATCAGACAAACAATTCTACAAACAGGTCTTAAGAAAGTAGTTCACAGTCAATGAAGAAGTGACAATAAATTACTACAATTTTCCTGGGGACCCCCTGAGCAAGGGAACCCCTGGTTTAGGTTACCCCTTCAGTTGGAAAAAATTCAATGACATCACTGCAGCTCCACAAAAAGGAAGTAATACTGATTGGTCACTATCCGCTGACTCAGGGTCAGCAGGATTGGATTACAAGCAGGAGCCTCTGATGTCACAATTGCCAGTCAGTCTGAACTCTGGACTCTGGACTCTGCTGCAACGTCTCACTGACTGTTTTACAGTCCAGGCCAGCAGAGTGGCCGATCTCACAGTCTGTCTAGACAGCCAGGCCCTGGCCAGACTCTCACCGCCTTCTCTACTGACCTACTGCTGCCAGGGTGAGCTAGACCAGGGCCCCAGTGTCTGCAGGTTTAACTCCAGTCCTGGAGGGCCGCAGTGTCTGCAGGTTTTTCTCAAGTCCTGGAGGGCCGCAGTGTCTGCAGGTTTAACTCCAGTCCTGGAGGGGGCAGTGGCTGCAGGTTTAACTCCAGTCCTGGAGGGCCGCAGTGTCTGCAGGTTTTACTCCAGTCCTGGAGGGCCGCAGTGTCTGCAGGTTTAACTCCAGTCCTGTAGGGCCGCAGTGTCTGCAGATTTAACTCCAGTCCTGGAGGGCCGCAGTGTCTGCAGGTTTTACTCCAGTCCTGGAGGGCCGCAGTGTCTGCAGGTTTAACTCCAGTCCTGGAGGGCCGCAGTGTCTGCAGGTTTAACAACAGTCCTGGAGGGGGCAGTGTTTGTGGGCGGAGATGCTTACCTGTGTAGGAGCCCTGGGGGGTGTAGGTGAGCAGCTGTTGCTGTGGAGAGGGTGTGGTGAAGAGCGCCTGGGGGGTGGAGCTAAATGCTGGTTGGGTGACACCCACCCCCGGGGCAGGGTGATGGGCAGGCGGGGGGGACTGCTGCTGCGGTGGCTGCAGTTTGGCCTGCTGACTGGCTGGAGCTGTTGCCGGGGTAGGGGCTGGGGTCTGGGGTGTGGCCCTCATGGTGGGTGTGGTCAGTGTGGGGAGTGGCGGCTGCTGGAAGGCAGGGGGTTGGTAGGCCTTGGCTGGGGGGGAGGAGCTATGAGTGGTTGGCGGGCCCAGCAGAGCATCCAGGTGAGGCGTGCTGGTGACCAAGGAAGAGGAGGAGGATGAAGGAGGGGAGGAGGAAGGGGGTGAGGGGGGGGAGCTGGCGTTTGGGAGCCCCGGAACGTCCTGGGCGGGGGCCATCCCTCCAAAATGGGTGTGGTCAAACAGCCCACCGAACTCCATGTCCTGGCTGGTAATGAGCTGGAGCATGTCTGAGGGGTAAGAGAGAGGAGAGGGTCAGCACAGAGCAGCCCGTTTCCACCGCCAAGCATTCAGCAGGGGGTCCTATCCCCAGCACCTTACACAGCTTCACATTTATACCCACTATCCACTTCTACAGCTACATACTCACTGCAGTAGTTACAGCTAAGCGCAGTTCTTCAGGGCACAACAACAGTACCCCACCTGGGAATTGAACCAACCAATGGCTGTAATGGCTCCCTACCCATCATACGACACATGATTTCAGGACTATGGTGGCCACAAGGAGAGCAGAGCAGGCCAGATGTCCCTGTTCCTCTCAGCTTCGCCATCCCCTCATCCACTAGCCAACTCAGGTCCTTAGGGCAGCCCTACTCAACTCTATGCCCTGAGGGCCGCAGTTTCTAAAGGGATCTACTCCAGCTACACATTACGCCACCTGACTTTGCTAATTAATTTACCTCCATGGTCCGGGAGGTGAGCTAACCTGGTTAGTGAAATTGGGTGGTGTGGTGCATGCTTAGAGCAAATACCGGTCGTCAGGACCGGAGGTTGAGTTTAGGGGCTTTTAATTATGGAAATAAACACTGGACACAAGATGGCCATTATCATAAGGGTCAAACCGATGCAGCTTTTGCATCAAAAGCAATTACCACCCGTTTTAGGACAACTGACCGCACCCAGCCTGCGACCACAAGCTTTAGTGATAAGTTACCCGGGCTTTTCCCCTATAGAACAGCAGTCACGTGATTTTAACACCTGAACTGAAGGTGACCCCTGTATTGTGGCCAGGTAATGACACCCTCCCTTTCAGGAACACAGTTCCAGCAGGTAAACTCCAGTTACGCCATGACGGAGACCCCTGACACCAGACCAACCGCTCAGCGAGTAAATAACGAGATTTAACCTGATCACAGGTTTGACGAGTGGTAGTGGGAGAGTGGAGGAAAGGAGTCGAGGAATGGAAAGTGTTGGATAGCACCCTCCTTCTCTCTCTTCCTCCACTGGTCTTCTTCCCTTGTTTCTTTCACATATTTCTGTGTAGGAGACGAGTGGAAATGAGGAGTGAAAAGGGCTCATCCAGAATCTTCTGTTCTGGCACGTGTGTGCTGGGAAATCCCTCTGCGTGTTTTTGAACTTTTTGATGGTAAAATGATTCTGTGGGATGTTCTTTTAATTTGATTGGTCGTTAGCACAATGATGTCACACAGAAATGTGAAAAGACTTCCATGGTAGGACACATCTCAGCTTGTTGTGCCAGCCTACTGCCTGCACTTTTCTGCTAAGTGCCTAATTATAAATGTAATTTCTCTCATTTGCACAAACTTACACCAGTCAGTTTTGACAAATTCAGATAAATGCCTTCTTGTTACAAATATTAAAATTTAAATCAAAATGAACACAGAACTTGAACAGAACCAAAAGCAAGAAGTAACTATGCCAGCTAGGTATAAACTCTGCAATGTAGCACAAGATTAGTACAGTATTTACGGCCACCCCACTAAAAACCTCGTTCTTAATGGTTTTCTGGGTTTGAAGTGACTGGCTGTAAATCAGTCAAAGTAAAATGTGTTCATTTCTGCTTTTTATTACTAAACCAGAGCCTGACGAGAACGAAAGAGAAATAGGGCTGAGGAGTTTACCTGCGTGTGATAATAATAGGAAAGAATCTGTCTATCCAGGTGTGACAGTCTTTAAAAACACTGCAGAAAGCCGAAGCTGCAGCCGTTATTACCGTCAGTTACCTGCTTTGGCAACCAGTAATTTTGCAGGTAAATGTGGAGCCCTGAGGCCAGACGCAGGCCAGGCAGATCAGCCCCGCTAAGCCATGCTGAATTGAACTGGAGTTTTTTGATAGGACACATGCTGGTAGAACAAGATAGAATGTGTATTCAAGCCCTGAAGTCAGCACAAACAAACGCTTATTTAGCTGCGACTAGCAGCTCTATAGGTTGCTCTGTCGGTCAGTCGGTTGGAAATTTGGCATGGAGGTCAAGCGTGTGTGTGAAGGTGTGTGTCTCTTGTTCATGCCAGTTGGCTAAAAGGGGGCGTGGCAGTTGGTGTAGCCTGGTCGCAGCTATTGCGAATTTGCGCTTGTTTGTAAATGCAGTATAGCTGGTCCATCACAGGCACGCAGAGGCCTATAATTATGATGTCATAGTTAAGAACCTGCCGAAGACACACAGAGACGCTCATTATGATGTCATAGCTATGATTCTGAAATCTGAGGCTACAGCAGCTTCACAGATCACAGATTAAAGGAAATCACAGAATAATGTTCCAATCAGGTTCCGACCCCACAACCCGCTGGTAGTTATGGGCCAGGGCCCGCCCATTCTCACCCAGTGCTTCATTAGTGCATACAATGATGCACAAAGCTGTTTGTCTGCAGGCAGGGCTCTCTTCCCAGGCCACATAAGATGAGATGCTTTAAGTCTTCAGATGCTGGTGAAATTTTTAACTGCTCCAGTGGATCTCTGATTAAAATGAAAGTCCAATGAAAGATGCTCAGGAAAAAAAAAAACTCTTCACTGCAAAAGAACACTTGCTGGCCATTGACCCTCCTGGTTAAAAAAAAAAAGGTTTTCTTAAACATATGTACAACGGCAAAGACGACTTATTGTTTTTTTTTTTTAATTGAGGAATTCTGTAGGAACTCCACTGGTATTTAAAGTGTTTTTTAAATGTTTAAAATTAGGTATTTAAGTGTGGTAAAGCATAGGATACACTATGCTGGAACTTGTGGCCTCTGCTTGCTGGCGGTTAGTAATCGGGTTAGCGGTGAAGCCAGAGTTCACCGTGTGGACAGAGAAGCTGAAAAGTGCCCATTTTAAATGGGTTTCCCTGGGAACAAAGAGCCAGTAAGCCCAACCCCCACTTCAGCCTCCAGCCCATAATAATCACATGACAGCAGGTGTGGGACAAGATGTACACTCTCAGAGTAAAAAAAAAAAAAAAGACTGCCCGACCCATGACTTGAGCGCAAGCACTGTCCAGAGGGTCATCTGTTTCCTTTGGGGAAGTCACTCAACATTAAGGGCTTGTTTAAAATGGTGAAAATGGGCTAACATACCTCACTCTTCATGCTAGATTCAAGACAGCTCATGAAAGGAGAATTTTTCAGTAGTTTACATACAAAAGGATCCAGAGACGTTCTTCATCACCCCCCCCCCCCCCCCCCAAGCAGCATAAGGCCATCTCTCACATATAGAGGATTGCCAGAATACAGCTTTCTGCATGCGCGCCTGCCGCAAAACTGGCCAATGCTTCCAGCACCCAGCGAAACATCTCCACAGCAGTGTAACCACTTCAGAAAACACTGATCACCAGCATCAATTTCATGACGTCCACATCAATCACACCTCATGACCCCTCGGTCTGACAGAGAGAGGACTGACTTGATTAGATTTAGTTGTCCGATTCTGTGGAAATCTGTCTTACATGAAAAACGTGATTTGTGGGACCTTGCATTTCAATGTATAGCTTGACCAGAGCAAATAAAATAAAAATATTACAATATATCAGAAATATTCATATGTATCTATTGCACAAACACATGCACAAAACTAATATACATCACTTTGAAAAACAATAATTACTTAGTAGTGATACCAGTAACATGATAGTAATAGCAGATTAATCATATACTATTAAGGTGTGGTTATTGGCAGCCACTTTCATTATATTGATCAGTTTTTTAGATCATTTTTAACTGTGTCAGTCTGTACAACCAGACTGCTCCGGTGCACCCCTGGCAGGACTAACATAAAATTACGCTGAGTGATAAACAGTCTCTTGCTACTTACTCCTACTACTGTTAACTGAAATAATATCTTATGATATTAATGGATGGATTCAACAGCTGGGGAAAGGTTTTCCTAATCTTGCAAGTGCAAAAGAAGGCGAAATGGATTTCATCCTGGAATCAGACCGTAGGTCGGTAGGGAAAGTGCGGGTGTGTACGCAAGCACGCCTCCCATCAGTCGGCGCAAAAACATGGCAGTCGTGAGTCTGGATTTGCAAAGCAATGTTTTGTATGAGGTGATCGCTCGCAGCCAATGAGAAGCCGCCGTGCTGCCTTGCTATGCGGACCGGCCCCCGCGGCAGAAGCCAGAGTGTGCCGGGGTTACTGTCTGCCACTTCCCTCCACGTGGGGTTACTTCAGGTCAACTACTCTCTATTGACGATTCCACGGCTAAAGACGAGTAATTGCTAACCATGTCAACCATTTTAATGTGAACAAATGAGCGGCAAGCTGAACGAGTAAAGCACCAGGCTTACATATACCTGCTACACATTTTGAATGGTATGCAAAGACCGACAAGGGAATATAGCTCTGGAGCTAATCTTACACTACCTCACACGGCTACCTGCTAAATTAAGACACATTGCACCATCGGATATGTTAATGTCCACTAGAGATGAACATGCATTTTAAACTAATTATGATTTAAACGTGTAATTGCTTTCAATCCGAATCAAAGCCGCAGAATAGCAAAAAGTTACACGTTTTCGACTATCTGAAGTCTGTCAGCTCCGCTCGCTGAACTTCGGCGAGGGAATGTCCGACAGTAACCCTGGTGACGTCACTCACACAAGTTTGAAGGGGGCGGGGCCCAGGCTCGCAACTTAGCACTGCACAGACCTACTGTAACTACTGTATGCACACATTATAATGAGCTTACACCCACGGGGTATAACATGCAAAACAATCAATATGCCCTGTGTTTGCAGCATCACATTACAACAATACATATTAGTATATATCCAATGCTATCTGGAAACTAAACACCGCCGACTGGACTGGATAGTCATGCACTCTGTTGATGTTGGGGACTAGTGGGCTAGCTAACTAGTTCACTAGGCCAGTCCGGCTATCTCATTCTCTCAAATCAACTGGCGTGACACCCACCTACTGACTCACAGACTGCTGATCCAGAAGCGACCATGTGGCTTGACAAACTATATTAAGTGGCAGTCATTACGTTAGCTGGCCATACCATCGTGAAACAGCTGTATATTCTAACTGCAGTGGACATGATACTTTAGCACCGTACCTAACCAGAAAAACACTCTGTTCAAGTATGATTTGATTGTCACTGACCAATCTTTACTCTTAGAAAATGTTACACCAGTAATTTACTCCGACAGCCATCTATAACGGTTCATGCGAACATAGTGAGCTTGCTAGCACCCTTGAGCAGGCGAGGTGTTCAACGACCAGATTCTTACCGTCGATGTCGTTGAGCAGAGCCGTGTCAATGTCGCTGGGATCATTTAGAGACAGGCTGGGGTCCAGGTTCTCCAAAGACGGATCGTCAAAGGATAAACTATTCATTTTGGCTCGTTATGGGGAGCTTTCAGTTACTGTAGTTCACAATCCCCAACACAATTTCCCACATAAAACACAGCACTTGTCGTAACAACAAGTAGAAATAATGAGTCACGCGCCGAGCAACATCTGCAAATACCGGGGCGCGCGACAATTCGTGCGGACCTTCACGTGAAATAAAACTTTTACTATCGATTTGTCAGACTACTAGCTGCCCTCTTCCGCCTCCATTCTGGTACTCAAAGCAAACTTGTCTAAACAGAGAGTGATGAGTGAGCACGAACGTGCTGCTTACTGGAGAGCCACGCAAGCCCTCGAGCGCCGAAATTGACTGACACCAGCTCTGACCAATCAGCTCAGCCCGGTCCGAAAACTGGTAAACAGTTTGTGGAGGCAACAGGGTGCACACAGAAAGTGAGAAAACTGCCTTAATTTCAGTCGGAGAAAGGAAATGGTCCGGAGTCCGTTTGTTTGGCCTTAATAATCAAGTTTTTAATTCACTTTTGAATGTTGAATTATCGGTTATCAAGCGTAGTCAGTCCATCATATAATGGGATTTTCATTTGAGTAAATTTAAACAAAAAATGATAAATTATCATAATTAATGTTATAGATTTAGAGTTGTGGGCAAATGTGTATGTATTTTCCGTTATTGTTAGATTTTCTTGTATGTAATGTTGAGACAACACAAAAAAAATATTAAAGCAGAAAATGGTTTGTTATGTTGTTGCATAGAGTTGAAGCGTCTTTAAAAAGTAATGGTTCGCATTTTATTAATGATGGATTATGGAATGGAATGTCTGAATAACTGTCATACATTCGCATTAAAAAAAAGTCTGACCAATTTTTATTATGGTTGATTTGCATTTGAGAGTGGCTGTATTCAACTGTGGCCCGCTCGTGTAACTTTGATTACAAAAGAGCTACTACATGCTTCCACTGAAGGTATGCTCCAGACAGCCAATTACAGACGCCTGGAGGTGGGCCAATGCTTGCTCAAGTTTGTATGAATCGCAGCGGTGACTCCGCCTGTAGAACCAGAGGGATTGACCAATTGGGGAGTTAGGCACGGAGTGGGGTGATATGACGTCACAGCTGTGGCTCTGCGATTACATCATGTATTCTTCCTAGTAGGATGAAGGCAGATAAATTCGAAGGTTCACAGACAAAAACATCTTAAACGCAGCGGGCAGAGACGACAAACAATATTAAAAGTGTGAATGAAAGACAAGTGTATCACAAGATTTATGAGAGAAAAGTGTTAAGGTTAATGTCATTATCTGAGTACAATTTAAATGGTTTTTAGACATGATGCTAATTTCAGACCATTATACTTGCAAAATATTTCTTTACACAGACACCTGAAGTAATAAACATTAATAACAATAATAACAATAAACATTTCCCATAACAGGGAAACCAAAAAAAAAAAACATTTCTCATAACATTAGTAGTATAAAAAAAACACTTCTCCAACAGAGAACTGGAGAAGGCTGTGAGATGTTCAGTTGAGAGAAAAAGTATCAAAACAAAGGAGACAAAAGGGTGCGATGTGGGTCAATGACCGAGAGTAGCACAGAGCCCAGATTTTGTAAGAGAGAAACCAGTGTGCTGGATGCCATGACAACAGGTTACCCTGTGGCCAGACTGAAGCTTCACATGCTAGCGCTCTTGTTTGGGATGTGGGGAGCTGGGAAATATGCAAATGAAGCTAAAAGGACGGCCAAACAAAGTCATCCTGTTCCACCATAGGGGGTAGAGACTCAACATATCATCCTTCACCCTTTCTTTCTTTAAGTCATTAGTCATTCATTTACTGAATTAAAAAAAAAATACAATTGTGCAACAGTGTAATTGTTTTGACCGCAGGCCAGGATTTGGGAAATCTCTTGCTTAGAATAGATACAGGTTTGGACAGAGGTATGTGAGTCAGCCGACACCCTGAATAATCACCTTCTCACCTGTTCCACTTTGCAGGTGACATCACAGGCATAGCTCTGTGCCACCTGTAATCTGCCTGTGAGGCTTTCACCAGGAGTGACCCAGACCAGTGGAAACCCAGGAAAACCTTGGCTTCAAAACATGGTTTTGGAAAAGAAAATGAATAGAACATAGCATTATATACAGGTATCTGTTTTCTAGGCAATAATTTTCAATAATAATAATAATATGACACCATCATCATAAAGACTTTCTATGTTCTTAAAACTTATCACTGAAAACGTGACAGAGGGCAAACATTGTCAGTGTTGTTTGTATGTAACAGAACTGAAGAAACAAAGGTTTCACCCAGAATTACAGGACAGACAGGAATGCACAGGACAAACTCATGAATATTCCCACACACACACCTACGCACACTCACACAGATTCTTGTACACTCGCATGCATTCACACAAACGCATGCACTCACACACTATAACACACATACATGCACTGACGCACATCCACGCTCGCTAACACACACTTGCACACATGCATGCTTGCTAATACACACTTGCACACATGCATGCTCGCTAATACACACTTGCACACATGCATGCTCGCTAATACACACTTGCACACATGCATGCTCGCTAACACACACTTGCACACATGCACGCTCGCTAACACACACTTGCACACATGCACGCTTGCACACATGCACGCTCGCTAACACACGCTTGCACACATGCACGCTCGCTAACACACACTTGCACACATGCATGCTCGCTAATACACACTTGCACACATGCACGCTCGCTAATACACACTTGCACACATGCATGCTCGCTAACACACACTTGCACACATGCATGCTCGCTAATACACACTTGCACACATGCACGCACACCTATATAAACTCCATTCATCAGTCTAGTCATCAGTTTTAGCTTAATTCCAGTAAGATGGAGACAGGTTCCATTCCCTGCGGGAAACCCAAACCAGCTGGCCACGGGCCTTGTCTGCACCACTTAAACATCTCTGCTCCACATTCACAACGCTTTACTAATGACTTCAGAGCTATTTATGAACAGGAAAAAACATACATTGCTTCTGTACACATTGCATTTTGTGTATTTACAGACATACGCTCAAAACACACATTTGTAACATTATGCATGCATGTACACTAAATATATATGATAGATTTGGCTCTAAACCTTTCCGCTGTACCTACATAAACAAATCCCCTCTCTCTCTCTTTTTTCTGAAGTCTTGAAAAAAAAAAAGTATTTATTCTTTCATTTCAGATGGTCACACTTTCAGCTATGCACAATTTACATGTGCTCAGTGATGTTGTCTTATGCAAACTGGGAGAGTCTAATCAAAAAGGACAGGAAAATGTTATAAAATTATTATGTAATATAACTACCCAACGCACTGAGCTTCTTCACAGTGCATCGTATTTTATAGTGATCTAAAGGAAAATAACAAAAATGAAATCGCACGCACAAGTGGAGCAAAAGTTTTTGAAACATTTTATTATTGTTTTGATAGCCTAAAACACATTTAGGAACATCGATGCTTGAAACAAAACAATTACAAATAATTTAATCTCGTCACACATCAATGTTCTCTAACTTTATATAACAACTACAGGTACGGAGTTCACCGTCTCATCTGCAAGCAAGGAAGTCTATTCTGTTGTTTTAACAGAACCCCCTTTAAACAACGGATAACGTCAGGTACTCGATGACAAGTGGTACACGCTTTTAGCATCAGCGACCCATTTACAGAACACTGTACAGGTAAATCGGCTCAGGTGGCCGACTGAGAAAGTTGCGCAGACACGCGGGTTCGCAAACTGTCTGAAAGTTGCGGTTAATTAGCTACCACAAGCTTAGCTAAAATGACAGGATGAAAGTTTGGAGAGGCATCTGCTTCTGTCATTGCATTCGAGGTGACGTACCAAAGAAAACGGCCGATTCTTCGCTGGGAAACACAGTCAGTAAAGACAGAAGCAGAAAAACACTCTGCTGTGCTTCATCTTTTTCCGAGAACAAACGCACAACCCCCCTCAGCTCAAGCATGAGCGAATATGTAGGCTAATGTCGTTTCTATGTTCTCAACAACACACCCCAGCTTTCTCACGAATTGTTATGCGTCTTGACCAAGGTTTGGGTCAATTCTTCAGTAATTTAGTCAAATCGTTACATTAATCTCAAGTCAATATTTGAAATTAGAAATAGTAAATAATTATCAATAAGGATTTTTCAAGGAATATGATAAAATTATTTTATTTCCCGAATTATTTGAATCAAAACAGAACTGGCTCCATCTCTGGTTATGACCCTTGAGCCCCCTCCCTCATTTGAATAATGATAATTTATCAGTAACAATTTAAAAGGTGTCCACAAAATACCCCTAACTCTCAGCACTGATGACAAATGTACACTTTATTACACTTATATTAAAATTTTCTTCAATTTCAGTATATAGTAGGCCTATTTGTCATTATTTTCTGTGACTGCCAATATCACCTTACATATTGTGCAATAAAAAATGCATTAAGCTTGCTTAAATTTGTTCCTCAAGATTAAGGACGAAGTGAATTGCAGCTATATAGAATCTGGGTCAGTATGGGCCCATTCATTCAGTTGTCTTATTTTAGCAAAGCCAGAGATCTCAAACTGACCGAACAAGAAATGCACAAACACAGCAAATAATGGTGACCTTCCACCAAAATGTCCATTTGCATGGCCAGTCAACTTATGAGACATATTCACATAAATTCTGATGTATATACATACAATTATGTATAATAGATACATATTTTACAGTAACCCCATAACAATCTAAATATGCGAGTTTATCATACACAATAAAATCTCTTGACACCACGCAATACGAAATAAGTTTTGATTAAATAACTTCAGTGCAATTTTTTTCCGTTTCATCTTTTCCTTTGTTTTTGACCTCACTGCAGAGTCTGGCCAGAGGTTGTTTTTTTTTTTAAATCTTTGCGTACATCCAGTGTCAGGATGACTTCTGACATGTGCTTTACGGGCACTTTACATACAAACTGTAGAGAACGCACAGTAAGAGAAACAGGGATAGATCCACTTTGCCACATTCATTCAACACTGCTGAATGAACAGGCCTCTCATTGGTTGGTTCATTGCCTTACTTGTCTGGCTTATAACGAGGACATCGTAGCTATGAGCAGAACTGGTATGCCTCTCAGATGTGATATAACTCTGTCCGTCTTCCTTGGTTGTGCTTTGGTCATAAACCTCTGGTCAGTTACAGCTACTGACCAAACCCACAACAGAGAGGTTGTGGGTTACCACATAATGATACCCCAGCCAATCAAATCCACTGTCAGAAATCTGTCTGCACCAATCAGATTGTATGAATCCTCGAAAACTTAACAAAGAAGTGTCTTTTTCAGACTTTCTATTTGAAATTGACCATCCAGAGACTAGTCTAAACATTAACGTCTCTAACAGTTTGGTTACCTTTGTTAAGTTTAAGGGCAAGGGAGGAGGGGAGCTGCGATGGATTTTCTTAACTGGTACTTTCTAAGACCATTCTGATTCACCAGTTAAACCAATGGTCTTTGCAGCAGTTCCTTTTCTCACAGCTCTGAAAGTCGGGCCCTTCATGTCTGATTAGACCGAGGCAATGATATTCAAACCCCCTGTAATCGACAGCATATGGACAACCATACAGCATGATCAGGGCGGCCTTCTGGGGTTGCAAGATTTTCCACAGATCCTTCACTCCATTGCTGAAAGTGTGTTAAAATGGGAGTTCACTGCTGTGGACTAAGATGTGCCTTCATCCCACTCAAACTCAGGAAGTGACCTCAGAAGTGTGTCCAAACCAAAAGAACAAAAATACAAAATAAGAAACAGCAAATATATTTTTTAAAACATTCCCTTTTTTTCAAATGTGGCCATGTTTGCCACAGCCAATCAGGGCCCAAAGATCAGCCTGACCCCCCCCCCCCCCCACCCAGAATGCATCTCAGCTCTGCCTTTTTACAGAAAAATATGTCAAATTTACAGATATGAAGAGAAGCCAAAATGCAGAAAACCCCCAAATCAAACCTATTTTGAATTGTTGCTTTGCAACAATATTGAGTATACAGTTCTTCCATTCATTCAGACCATGGTACAGTGTATCAAATAAACATTCAATTCACTGATTGTGACATGGGGTTAGGAAACAGGTATCTACAGTGGGATATGTTAGTATAACAGTAACTGGGAGGGGTCAATATGTCACATTAATTCAAAAGCAAACAAACTGAACACATCAGAAAATGCAGAGATTCATATTTTTTTTCAGACAACTCTATGTACGCTCAGAGTACTCCAGCACGTCCACAGATTTCAGATCCCGCTTGGTAACCCCCGGTTATGGCGGCTTCTGCCAGAGAGCAACGAAGAGCGCGGGCGATGGAAAGACGAAGAAGCCTGTTTCTGAAACCCCGAACCCTGAAGCCTGAACCCCGACCCCCCGGTGATGAGGTGCTGGGCTAACCCCTGCCTTTAGCTGCAGGGGCGTGGCCTCAACCTCACTCTTTAGACACGCCCCGATGGGCGTTTGATGTGTCAGACTGCGGGGGAGCAGATGGTACCATGGGGGGGGCTGTGACCCCGCCCCCGCGAGGGGAGTATTATGATGGGCAGGGAGGGCTCAGGGGGTGGTGGTGCTGGGGGCAGGGGCTCCACACGCTGGGGCAGAAGGAGGAATACAGGAAGGGGGAGCGGTGGAAGGATGGCGGGGGGGCGAGATGGGGGGTGCTGATGGTGGTTTCACTCTGGAAAATTCTACAAGGCAAAGAGGGTGTCCTCGGACCGCTCGGCTTTCTTTCGGGCGCTGCTGGGCGGGGCCGCAGGCGGGGCTGCAGGCGGGGCAGTCAGCGGCCCCGGATCTCCACCAGGGGGCGACGGTAAGGTCGTCTCTGCGGCTTTGGCCCTCTCTTCCAAAAACTTATCAAACTCTGCAGACGAGAGAGAAGGAAAACAGCAATTAAACACAGCCACCATCATCCCCTCCACATCCCCTGACACAAACACAAAGAGAAAAAATGAACTGGACTCTGAAATGTTTTTAGCTTTGAACGTGACGATACCAGTTTGTGTCCTCTCTATAAGCAACTTACAACAGAGCTCGATATCTATACTGGAAACGGAACTGTTCATTGTAAAAACAGCTATAAGCTATTAACTGCACGTTTCTACACTTCAGTTACATATACAATTTATACAAAGAGAGGAATGACACTTGAGTGGGAATCACCTTGCCAGTGTCAGTAATGAAGGAGCTCAAATATGAAGCTAAAACTGTTCTTCGCCCCTACCTTCACTGGTCACTCCTTCCTCAGTGTCGTCACCTCTCTGTCCGTCAGGAGGAAGAGAAGGAAAAAACAGGAATCAGCAGAGAGCCAGGGAAAACAGACGCACATTTCAGACACACCTCTATTCCACAGACCCCTCCCTCTCCTGGTGACCCATGCTCTCCTCTTGCTATCGTACACACAGTGAGACCACACCCACGTGTGACAGACCACACCCATATTCATGAGGACACGCCTCCTCACACAAGACCACACCCCAAATGGGAAGAAAAGAACTTGCTTTCAAAGGTCACACCTACACAAACCACACACACTCACTGTCCCACAGAAACAACTGTCAACAAACACACACACACACACACACACACACACACACACACAGTTTACAGTCTTTTTATTGCATTTTTCATTACCTAATTTATTCATATTAAAACTTTAAAATGATGTACAAAGGAACAAAATGTTCCAAAGGAAACATCTTCAAAATATTTCAACAACAAAAATGATTCTCGAGAGTAACATGGAAGACAGAATCTAATATCCATCCTTTCATCCATTCATCCATTTATTCATTCAAACCACTGGCTCTGTTAGCACAAGCCAGGAGAGAACTGTCTTTAATGAATGAGCATTAACACTGTACAGAATAACTGCTATCGTTACCTGATATAAAACCTTATGTCAGTGCGGATGCTATGATAGCGTTGTGGTTTAGCCTTGTGGCTAAACCAACTGGTAGATTTATACTGCAGAGTGTGCTACAGCTATCCCTCTCAGACTCCGCCAAAAACAACAAGGTCTGTAATTCAGGGGAGATGGGATTGGCTGAAAGCCTAATAATGGGGCGGGTCCATAATAAGCAGAGGAATAAAACGGATACATCAGCTTAAATGACATGACTGGTGGAAATGTTCGGGCAGAGAAGGAAAGCGATGGACAGAGAGAGGCAGAATCGAGATAAAGATGAATCTCACCACATCGGTACAGAGCCATTCCTCTATATCCTCCATGACAGAGGACTGGTCAACGGGAATCTATGGAGCAAAGGCCAGCGACAACCCCGCCAAAACAAAAAAAAAAACAACAAAACAAAAACAAAGCCAACACCAAGAATGAAACAAAACCCAATAAAAAAAAAAACAACAAAACAAGCCAACAGCAACGTCAAAGAGATGTCTGAGAAAACAAACCAAAGAAGAAGCAAAAACAAAGATAAAAATGCTCGAAGACCAAACCCAACTCATGAACCAAAATGCAAAAATGTCACAAACCACAGCACAGCATGGCAAACACTCTCTCTCTCACACACACACACACACACATGCACACACACCATAAAAGGCCATGTGACATGCGATGAGGACAGGCACAGCTAGGAGAGATCTCAGGGGTGCGTGGTGTCCCATGCGTGAAAATATTAAATCCAAAATGAAATAAAAATGAAATGAAATGATTCTCATGAAAACTGCAAATTACAAAATGCATCAATTACTGCCAGCTGGTTGTTACATCTATTTCCTTTTGCCTATATATGACGGTAGAGGGTATCTACAAAATGTGCACTAAAGATACATCAGTGAGGCAATAACTGCTGTATTTTGTGAATATGGAGCACACTTTGCAGATGCTTTGGATGACACTGTTAACCATATCACACACATATTTCATACATTTTCCATATGACACGGAAAGTGCATCATTTGGAAAAACTGACAACAGGTGTAGCAGTCAGGAGTGAATGGTGCCGGTGGGGTGGGGGGTAGCGGGGCACTGGCCAGCAAAGCTACGGGCTTTCTCAAAATTCAACCTTCTTCTTGCTCAAACACTGAGGGGAAGGGCAGGAGGCCCATGACTGGCTGTACCATCGCCCAGGGAGCTCTGCTGGGGGACTGCAGAGTGACTGCGCAGCTCAGCTGTGGGACTGCAGAGTGAATGGACACGGGGGCTTGCAAGAGCACACTTCTGAGGAGAACACTTTTCTGCACTCTGTAGAATTACAAGGCCCTAAAAACACTGCAGGCTTGGAAAGGTCCTGGGAGGAATTCAGTCACTGGTCTCCACATAGTGTATCAGTGTTCACTCTCTTATCTGCTAATCCATGAGGTTTGAGTAAAAAAACAATATACTGATGTATAGTACCAAGTTCAAAGATCACTTGTAAGCAAAACAAGTTTCACAAATAATTCATTTCACAACACACCTGAACCAGAGGGTAGACTGTTCTATGAAAGTAAATACTACTGTGTTACTGACTCAAAAAGTAGAGTTTCATTCAAGGTCAATCAGAACAGTCGGGTCAGGTCGTGGGCATTCACAATGAAAGAGACTTGCGTGTGTGTCTATGTGTGTGTGTGTGTGTATGTGCTTAGGATCCCAGGTGAAAGGTAAAGCCCAGTGCTTCCTAGGCTTGTGATTGGATGAGAAACTGTGGTGGGGGTGTCTTTTTTGCTGTTTGACCCCTTTTCACACTGCAGAGCTGGAGGCTGGCTGGCTGGCTAGCTTCTTGTTCTGATTGGGTCTCCCTCATGGTGCTTTGGGCTCTCACCCATCTGCCCACTGACATAATCCATATTTGCATATTTGGGGTGTTTTCTGATTGGTCACAATTGGAGTTTGTTCCGAACCAGAGTTTGCGGACCTTTTCGTCAGGGTTAAATCTGACAGGTCTGAAAACAAAAAAACCCCAGAAACCGGGACAAAGTCCACTTGGTTGACGCCACAAAAAGAATTTAGCACCATAACTCAAAACCGTCCGGACATCATTTGACCATGAAAACAAACATGGCAGCTGTCATACAAGGGCAGGGTTGCTTTGTAAGCTTAATTTCAGAACAGATGTTAAAAAACGTGACCAGTCTTAAACTAGCCTTGCAGTAAAGTTGTGGCTGGAGAAATTAAAGCTAAATGGCCTCTGTCAGCATGTACAGCATGGTAGCACGTTAGCACATAGCACGTAAATAGACAAAATTGCATCCGCCCTGACTTTAGCTCTACTGTGGGAATGGGGGCAGTTTGTCATTGTGGGGGTGTCTGTGGGGCAGGTGAGTGCTTGGGGGGAGGGAGGGCGGGCAGGTGAGAATGAAGGGACATGGGGCCAGTGGGGGTGGGGGTGACATCCTCACCATTCCTTGGGTTATAAGCCAGTTGTCTATTGGCTCCAAGTCTGCGTTATCACCTTTTACCCTCGACTGAATCAACAACAGAAAAAGTACATTCATGAAGGATAAAAAGAGGATCCCAGAAAACAGGAGACAAAAACACATAAAAAATAAACATGGCAGCCCCCATCAAAAACAAGTGCAAGGGAACAACATCTTGGGGACACACAAGGGTTTCAAAAAAACACAAAGGACGAAGATGTCCCAAAATCGTCCGAAAGCGAAACTTCATTAATCAGAAAGCGCAAAGAGTTTTGTGTCATAGTCTCTGAGTCTATCAACTCCTTTCGCACAGAGCAGGGGTTTCCCCAGTCTCTTAGCAAAACTCCCAACCTGCCACTTAGTCGGCCCCATTGTAACGGACTCAAAAACTCCCTTCCTCTGCACTTCAGCTTATGTGTGGGGGAAATTCCTGCACAAAATGGCTGCCATGCATCACACCAGTGGATGCCGCAATTTGGTGGGTGAAGTGAGCTTTCAGATCCTGAAATGACAGGCTGTATGAACACAGGCCAATATTATTATTATTGGGCGTATGTAAAACAGTGGGGCAAAAACAGAAACTGAGACTAATCCTGGCCACATTAAATATAATAGTACTAATAACAACAACAATCATTTAAAAAATATGTAAAAAAAATACACATAAATTGCTTTTCACTTTACCTGCTTTTCGCCATGTCTTCATATATACGTGTTTGTGTGCTAGCGCTCTCTTTCTGGATGAGTGTTTTTTCTGAGTTCATTCCTTTCAGTACACAGTACTTGAAGATACTGACAGACCCTGGTACTGAGAGAGTGGAGTGTTTAAGATGGGAGGTTTTTATACTGCAGGAATAAGCCTGTTTAAATTCACTCCTCAAACCTCTCCCATATCTGAACAAGCCCAAAGCCTGATGACCTTTCTTACCTGCCATTACCCTGACAACACTCCTGACCTGCCGTTACCCTGGCAATGCTCTGAGCACTGAGATGCCCTCGGAACATTGTTTGCACAAGGTTAAAGGGCACTTCCAGTGTTGCTCTATGAAGATATTAAACCCAGGGAAACCGTTTGGTTGGACAAATAAAGAACTGATAAAACAGGGCAGTGTCTGAAAACCGAGCGAGATAACAGGCCATGTCCTTAATTCACCTGACCTGCAGAACATGGCCAGGTTGATGTGACACCTAGTCAATGAGTAGCCATTTCACATTACTGCAACAATGAGGTAATGCTAAGAGGAAGGATGTCTCAGCATCCAATCAGAAACCTCCCTCAGGACTTCAAGGTGTGTAGTAATTTTCCTTCACGAGAATACCCAAACCTCAATCTGATACAATCCAAATATAACAACGGCAATAAATGTTTTAACAGTTGTCAACAATCCTACTGGATATAAACAAAGTATCATGTTGGGTATTTTATGGCACATAGTATCATGGTATATATTAACTGTTATGAGTGTTCCTCACAGGGTGGCACACTTAAGTACACTGGCGATGCAGTAACTGCCCTCTCTCGTGCGAGACAGTGGCTAGCCAGGTCTGTGTCACTGTCGCTCTGAAACGCATGTGAATGTGCTAATGCTCTCTCACACTGCAGGTCACTCCGGATAAAGACATCCACTAAACGACAGTGATGTAATGACTCCATTGCCATGAGTGACCCTGCTACCGTGTACTGGAGTGTAGCACTGAGTTGGAGTGCTGAACAGACCACTGTAGAAATGTAACTGTGCCTTTTAAATAAAGGTCTCACCATTTCACATTCAAATGGCAGCCCGCCAAACATGGCCAAAATTAGGACCCCCTCCCCTCCAACACCCCTGTCTCTTTCCTTCTGCGCAAGGAATAAAAAAAAAAAAGAATATGAAAACAAAGCAGAAGAAAATGAACAATGATGTTCGTGCACTGGAAAAATGTTGCACATGCATAAATGGCGACACTGGCGCAGGCAGAGGCCTTCAGTATGACATGCTGATCTAATTTCTGTGTCACACGAAAGTCTAGAAGTTATGGTGCACTAAATGATCCATGAGGAGGCCCCAAAAGGACCAGAAGATTTTCTAAATCTCTGCATTCTACTCTGGGTAAGGTTAGTCAGAGCTCAAATGCATGGGTCAAAGGTCAAAGGTCGACCACAAACTTCACGGCACGCTGAAATGGAAGTGACACACCTCCCAGGGAGCTCATCCATTCCGCTGGATCTACAGCGGGTCACCAAGCCTCTGTATCACCATGGAAACCAGAGGAGCTACTCAAACTACAGGTCCCAGCATGCTATGGGCTCACTCACCCCTCCGGTGTTCTGCTGTCTGACGTCCAGTGCGGCGGCCAGCCCACCCAGGGCCTGAGGGTCCTCGTACTTCACACTGACAGAAAACCACAAGGAGGAGTTACTGGTGGGCTTTCATTTTTTCCATACTCTGTTTCTGCTTCAGACTTATATTTTCACAGAGACCTAAGGCTTCCTTTGGCAAGACTGCATACAATTCAGCTGCACCAAAGATGTTTAAGAAACAGCAAAGAAAGAGTAGCTACTGATGCATTTTGTTGCCAGACCTGGTACTCTGGATGCCATATGGCAACACCACTTCATTTTCAGGTTCAGACAGACAGGTATTAATAAGATATAAGGTTTAATATGGGACACACGACCATGGGCTGCAGGCACTGAACTCATCACTTCAATACCTATTTCTGAAGGACTTAACCTACATTTTCCCTCTCTGTCCGTGGTTTTTGTTTTATGTTATTAATTCAGGTTCTTCTAAGCATACTGTAAATTGTATCGCTAATGTAGCTCCACCAGTTAACTGCACCAGTTACTTACTTCTTCCGCTGGTCGGCTAGGGAGCTGTTCCGGGTCTGGGCAAACATGTCGAAGTCGTCCGGTGGATTACAGCTGGGCAGAGAACTGAGCGTGCCTGAGACGCTCTCCCCGCCCACATCTGCAAGTCAGCCAATCACAGGTCAATGCATTGGCTCTTGTCAAACACACACATACACAGCTGTCGGTGTGACTGCAGGAGGATCCGTAAGTGTTAAAAGGGTGTGTTAAAGGTGCGTGGTCTCACCAAGTCCAGCCAGCTGTGTGGACAGGGAGGCGGGCGTGGCTGCTGGGGCGGGGCCAGGTGGGGGCGTGGCACTGACCATTGGGCTGACCACCGCGGGGGAGCCGGGGCCGAGGTCAATTAGGTTATCCTCTGTGGCTTCACTCAGCACCTTCATACAGAGAGTGAAAACACTGACCCAAGTCAGCACAAGCCACATTCCCATCTCTGTAGTATTGTGTGCCTACTGCTCCACTATCAGCAGTGCAGGTTACAGCCATAGACACGCCCACTTTCAGAACATAACCACTGTGTTCTAACCAATCACATCCACTCTGTGCAGAAAATCTGTGACCCGCCCTCTAAGACTCTGGGCAGTGTCTAAGCTGCCACGCCACTGGCATGGCGATCACAGCTACAGCAAGCGCAGTATGCTATTGCGTTTTTGTAAAAACGAAGAATAAATAAATGAAAAAACAGATGTAAAAGACAGAGTAAATGAACATGGATGAACCTTTGTGGAGATGACAAATACCAGACACCAGTGCTAACAGCAGGAGAACACAAGCTAAACAGACAAGCCCACAAACTAACACACTTCACATTCTACGACATTCACTGAGAGACGAGCCAGAAAAGTATTCAGATTTCTCACCACTAAACACTCCTGGGGGACCCAGGACACGAAAGGGAAATTCTAAAGCAGGTGACCCCAAAACGTGGCACTGGAGAGCCACAGGGTGTTGGTTGTTGGTTTCTGCTTTAACCCCAAAATCAGCACTCAGCTTAGACCTACGGAAACCCAGGACGGGAAAGTTAACTGTGCTATCGATGGCTTTTCAGCGATCGGTTAAGCCAGTGCTGAGTTATCAATGAAATCCTGCACACCTTGAAGCTCTTCAGGGCCAGGACTGGGGTCCCCTGTGCTATAGGGATGACAAACATTAAAGGCATCTGGAGGAAGGGGGAGGGAAACTAGGGATTCTGAGTCACATCTAAACTTGTCCAATCTATATATGCATTTGAGGTGCATTGTGGGTAAAGGAAAAGGGGGGGCGGAATGACCACCGCCCCTCCAGCTGCTCCTCATGGGGGTTAGAGCTCAAAACACGCCTCATTTCACATGACTCGGACACTAAGCATATCAATATTATGCTACATAAGGTTATTTTAAGCGCCATGTTTCGGCTCTCCCTCACGAAGCACAGCTGGATCTGAAAACAGGAACGTCTCCAGCGCTTTTGATACTTGCCTGCCTCAGCTAGCCACATCGAAGAGAAAAATAAAACACAGAACATAAACAGTGTGCTTGTGCATGGATGAGTTACACAGTAGAGTTGAATCCCCTTTTGCATCCATTATCACTGACCTAACTGAGCCGTCACAGGGAATACACCGGTGCGGAAAGGACAAGAACAGGTGTGGAATTACTGACTAATTAAGGAAACAGATACACAGAAAAATAAACCAAATAATCATTTTACGTTTTTTTTGGAGGGAGGGAGGGAAGTGCTAATCTTGGATCAGCTCCACCTTTTATTTTTTAATGGTAATGATCAGGATCTGAGCTGGGAGGTCTGATCCCAGATCAGCGCTTTGGGCCCCTCGTTTCCTGATAGGCAGCAGGGGGGATGGCTCAGGATCCGGTTGGGAGACTCACCCCATTATTGGCGCTCTGGGCCGCTCTACCGGACCGGTACCGCTCGTACCTGCCAAAACACCAAACACACACCTTCACCAAACACATTTACCCAGACTCCACTGAGTTTCACAATTTTTGTTTCCTTTTTTCCCACTGCTTCATTTGTAGGTAGGGTAGTGGGCGGGGCTACCTCTCGTATCTGAGGAAGATGTTGTTGAGGTCATCGTTGACATGCAGCAATTCCTCTGTCACTTCCTCGTTGGAGACACGGGAGATCAGCTCCACGATGCGCTGCTGCATGGCCCGACAGGTCCGGTTCAGCTCCTGCACCAGAACCAGAACCACCCCCAACATTAATCACCAACAGAACCAGCACCAAAAATGATCATGTTCTTGAGAAAAAACTGCATTATGTAGGACCTTCAGGTTGCTCATGTGATAAACTTCTACAAACGTATAAACGCCTGAGCAATCATAACCTCCCACTCTTACCATGAAACCATCTACACATCCTATTGCACTGTGATATCATAATCATATAGAACGTTCTACACATTCTACTGATACGTGACATCATCACACTAAAACTCTTCCACTGCCTCTCATGAGTAATATTGTCACCCTCATCACCTAACATACAAGTTCAATAATTCACGCCTGGTGATTTACATGCAGGCAATGCAACTGCTACGATCCCTGCTCCACTACGTTAAACCAAAAATTGTGCTCCAGCTCCCCCTAATGGCCAACATTAGAATCAATCCTGCAGGATCTGTAAAGGACTGACTGACTAACCACGATCAAAACCCGAAACACTAATTACCCTCTGATGACTGACAGCCCCCTACCAATAAAACCAATACAAGAAAAACATCTATGGCGGAAAAAGCAAAGAGTCCATGCTAACATGTGAAAAAATTATTTAGTCTATTTTCACATATGTCAAAATACAGCCTCCTCATGTTGAATATTTCATATCACATCCTGTGTATTATTATATATTATTTTATATTATACATTGTTGACATGCAATATGAAATAATGGACATCAAATATACATTGATTTTTGAAGAGAAAGTTCACCTCATTGTTTGTATTTTGACGATGTTTTCTGGCTCTTTTACTTTAAAAAATTACCTTTGAATCTCCAAATATACAGCTTTCCAAAGTATCCACAAAAATACAACTTTCCAGGAAATGAAACAAGTGTTAATAACAGTAAACTGCATGACCAGTTGTGCTGACACATTCTGACAGACTGAACCTCTGGCAGTGGAAAGGGGGGACGGGGTGGGGTGTCAGGAACGAACCTGAAGCAGCTCCAGGTCGGACGGCTCCTCCTGACCCGGGACCATCTCCGTCAGCATCTCTGACATCACCTTGGTGTTACCGCGCACGATGTCCAGCTCGCTACGCAGCCGTGCGATCTGCAGGAGGCGACAGAGAGGTGAGGCTGTGCACACAACCGGCAGTAGCGGTACTCACCTGTGTGGGATGTATTAGTGCTCATCTGTTTAAAAGCGGCTCACCTGCTCAGGGTTAGAGGCATTTACCTGTTCAGGGTTGGCGGTGATGGCTCCTGTCTGTAGTTGCGGGGGTTGAGGTGGCGGGTAGCTAGCAGGCTGTGGGGGGGCGGAGACTGGGGCGGGGCCCTGAGGCTGGGGCTGGGGGGGCGCAGCTGCCTTGTATTTATGGGTAGCAGGGTCCACCTCTGGAACACCCTAAAAAACACACAATCCCACACACAACAACCTCACACTACAGCCCCAAAAACACACAATCCCACACACAACAAGCTAACACTACAGCCCCAAAAACACACAATCCCACACACAACAAGCTAACACTACAGCCCCAAAAACACACAAACCCAAACACAACAAGCTAACACTACAGCCCCAAAAACACACAATCCCACACACAACAAGTTAACACTACAGCCCCAAAAACACACAAACCCAAACACAACAAGTTAACACTACAGCCCCAAAAACACACAAACCCAAACACAACAACCCCACGCTACAGCCCCAAAAACACACAATCCCACACACAACAACCTCACACTACAGCCCCAAAAACACAAAAACCCAAACACAACAAGCTAACACTACAGCTCTTACTCTCTGTGGGGTGTGTATGGGGGACAGCGCGTCCAGCTCTTACTCTCTCTGGGGTGTGTATGGGGGACAGCGCGTCCAGCTCTTACTCTCTGTGGGGTGTGTATGGGGGACAGGGCATCCAGCTCTTACTCTCTGTGGGGTGTGTATGGGGGACAGCGTGTCCAGCTCTTACTCTCTGTGGGGTGTGTATGGGGGACAGCGCGTCCAGCTCTTACTCTCTGTGGGGTGTGTATGGGGGACAGGGCGTCCAGCTCTTACTCTCTGTGGGGTGTGTATGGGGGACAGCGCGTCCAGCTCTTACTCTCTGTGGGGTGTGTATGGGGGACAGCGTGTCCAGCTCTTACTCTCTGTGGGGTGTGTATGGGGGACAGCGTGTCCAGCTCTTACTCTCTGTGGGGTGTGTATGGGGGACAGCGCGTCCAGCTCTTACTCTCTGTGGGGTGTGTATGGGGGACAGCGTGTCCAGCTCTTACTCTCTGTGGGGTGTGTATGGGGGACAGCGTGTCCAGCTCTTACTCTCTGTGGGGTGTGTATGGGGGACAGCGCGTCCAGCTCTTACTCTCTGTGGGGTGTGTATGGGGGACAGCGCGTCCAGCTCTTACTCTCTGTGGGGTGTGTATGGGGGACAGCGCGTCCAGCTCTTACTCTCTGTGGGGTGTGTATGGGGGACAGCGCGTCCAGCTCTTACTCTCTGTGGGGTGTGTATGGGGGACAGCGCGTCCAGCTCTTACTCTCTGTGGGGTGTGTATGGGGGACAGCGCGTCCAGCTCTTACTCTCTGTGGGGTGTGTATGGGGGACAGCGCGTCCAGCTCTTACTCTCTGTGGGGTGTGTATGGGGGACAGCGCGTCCAGCTCTTACTCTCTGTGGGGTGTGTATGGGGGACAGCGCGTCCAGCTCTTACTCTCTGTGGGGTGTGTATGGGGGACAGCGTGTCCAGCTCTTACTCTCTGTGGGGTGTGTATGGGGGACAGCGTGTCCAGCTCTTACTCTCTGTGGGGTGTGTATGGGGGACAGCGTGTCCAGCTCTTACTCTCTGTGGGGTGTGTATGGGGGACAGCGCGTCCAGCTCTTACTCTCTGTGGGGTGTGTATGGGGGACAGCGCGTCCAGCTCTTACTCTCTGTGGGGTGTGTATGGGGGACAGCGTGTCCAGCTCTTACTCTCTGTGGGGTGTGTATGGGGGACAGCGCATCCAGCTCTTACTCTCTGTGGGGTGTGTATGGGGGACAGCGTGTCCAGCTCTTACTCTCTGTGGGGTGTGTATGGGGGACAGCGCATCCAGGTCAGCCATGGGGAACTCGATGCCCTTCCTCTTCAGATCCTCGTAGATGTGGACCACGCCCGTCAGGTCAGGACTGCTCCTGAAAGCGTCTGCCCAGGCCTGTGAGAGCGGCATGACCAGAGTTCACTCATTAACAGCTTATATCACTCATTCATCTACCCGCTCACTCACTCACTCACTCTGACACACACACAGACACACTCACTCTTTAGTCAGCTAACAATTCACATTAGCTGCAGGTCACCTTTAACTTTCTAAAATTGCAATATTCTGTGATGTCAGAGAGGAACACACTCACTGCCATGGGCTAATGGAAGCTGGCTAACAGAAGCTGGCTAAACGAAGCTGGCTACCAGAACCTGGCTAAACAAAGCTGGCTACCAGAAGCTGGCGAAAAAACAACCTGACTAACAGAAGCTGGCTACGCAAAGCTGGCTAACAGAAGCTGGCTAAAAAAAAACCTGACTAACAGAAGCTGGCTAAACGAAGCTGGCTAAGCAAAGCTGGCTAACAGAGCCTGGCTAACAGAAGCTGGCTAAGCAAAGCTGGCTAACAGAGCCTGGCTAACAGAAGCTGGCTAAGCAAAGCTGGCTAACAGGGCCTGGCTAACAGAAGCTGGCTAAATGAAGCTGGCTAGCTGCTGTGCTGCAGTCCTATGTGAGTGCAGTGGCACATGTTGAGAGAAGCTAAAAATAACCCTTTGAGATACATCTCTCTGCGGAGGCATGACACAGCTGCACTGTACAGATAAAAACTGTTCCAAAAGCCGTCTGTCCCATGAGTCTGCTTTCAGCTCAGACTGCTTGAGCTCCATCTATAAACACCCCACAGCACACAAGTAAGACTGCTACCTGAGTCACCTGTGCTGTGGCAGGTTACCTGAGACAGCCATACACCTCAAACAACCAAACTACAGGCAACCAGGAGTCCTTCCTTCACTTTGAGTGTTAAGCTTTAGCAACAGAATAATTTGCATATCATGTGTAAGAGTGTTTGGTAAAGTCGGGGCTGATGGGAGGGACATACCTGGATCAGGGCCAGCACTTTGTCCTGTACAATGGTAGGGGGGTTAGTTTTGGGAGAGATGATCTTCACCAGCACCCCATCGATGAAGTCTCGGTTGGCCACCAGGACGTGGAAGCGGTGTCCGCAATTCTTCACACAGGTCTCAAGTACCTGGGGAGGGCGGGGGGCAGGGGGTTATAGCTGCAGTTTGGAAAGGGATGGCAGGATCCTTCCCAGGCTTTTATCAATCTACACATGAGCATCACCCCCCTCCCCTCACGGGCCCCCCCCCCCCCCTCCCCCCCCCCCCCCCACACTCCCCCCCCCCCCCCCCCCCCCCTCCTACCCCCTCCTCCCCCCCCCCCCCCCCCCCCGCTGTCCCCCCCCACAGGCTCCTCATCTCCTCACAGGTCCCTCCCCCTGGTTCTCACCGTTAGCGCCAGCATCACCTCCCGGTAATTCCTGTTCCCGTTCAGCCTCTTCTTCACTGCCCTGATGGCGTCCTTGGGCCTGAGGGGAATGAGGGGGAAGGGAGAGAGGGAGGGAGAGAGAGAGAGAGAGAGAGAGAGAGAGGAAGAGGGATTGAGAGAGAGGGAGAGAGGGAGGGAGAGAGAGAGGCAATGAAAATGACTCTTTCCCAGCTCCTTAATTCCCCTTTTCCCCAGCGCTAAACTGTTTAAATGAGAAATTAATTACTGAGAGGTGAGGGTGTGTTTTATTTATAGTTTGAATTTCTACATAACCTTACCCTTTCTGCTGTTACTCAGTGCTTTAATTAAAGTACTTGATGTTATATTTTTTGGGGCAGCTGATTTTAAGATGAAAACTGAATCCTGGTAATCCCCTGGCTCTATGGGATCAGGCCAGGCCGGTTCTCATTAACCTGTAATACCACTACACGACCAGCAGGTGTCAGTGTGGGCCGAGAGATCACGGTAAACCTCATTCTGACAGCTTAGTGTGTCTGTTTGCCCAGAGAACACATTCAAAAGAACAGGGATGTGGCTGAAGGCAATAAAGTCGTGCACTTCCTCCTTCACTGATTCTGCAGAGCGAGGACAGGTGAAAGCAAAGTGCCACACTGCCATGTCAATCAGCCGTCACTTCAGATCAATGAAAAGATGAAGGACGGAGGGAGGGGTGGGAACTTCTGTCAGTTTTTAACCGGTCCTTTGAGTTCCATTCACAGCACACATTTTCTGAGTATACAAACACGGCCTTTCTAAGAGTAAATGGCTGACTTAAAACTTAGCTATTATCTGCTTATATAATTTCATCTAGAAGGGAGGGGGGGTTCCAGGAACAGGACGAAGGAATCTGAGGAAATTATGTGAAGAGATTAATGTTTTACAGGGGTGTGAATATAGTGTTTGTGCTGGCAGATAAAAGGCCAGGGTAAAGAAAGCGGCATTATCTTTATGGTGCCACTAAACTGTGGGTGAGCTTGTGTTTAGGGTGGCTGTCTTACTCCGGCCTGCTACAGAGCACTGTCCCACTAAACGCACTGATAGGGTTCAGCCGCTCACAATGCACCCTGGGAAGGGTCTTCAGCATGCCATTTATAGTGCTTCCAACCAGACACACGCAACGATCGCACATACTGAATTAAAAGATACAAACAGCTGCTCCTTATTAAATTGTGTTGTCAAAATATGTGTGTGTGTGAGAGAGTGAGCATGAGAGTGTGTGAGGAGGATACAATCATTTTCAGGCAGTAAGGGACATCCAGTGTTACAAAAAAAATCAATATTTACTGACTAATCAGAAAGAATCAAATCCCTGATGGTGGAATTTTGCTCCATTCTGGTGTCAGTGAGCAGCCCTCTGTGTGCAGGCAGGTGAGCTTCCTGCAGCCTGTGTGTTTCTCACCCTCCTGCCCTGCTGGGCCCCGCCTCTTGCCCACACCTAGCCACACCCCCTTGCAATATCCAGCCGTGCCCCCAGCCACTCACCCTTCCTCTGTCTCATTGATGATGTCACAGATTTCCATGTTCAACGTCCAATCCTCGCTCTGTAAAGAGCCGTCCGTGGCCTTCTCTGGGGGAGGGGCAGAAACACATCCAGTCTCAGCGCAGTCATGAATAACAAACCTGGTGCTACAACAAGAGAGTCTTAGGAGTATGACGTGTCAGTCTGAGCACTATGACTTTTTAACTGCAACTGTTACCAAGGCAGTTTACATTTTTGGCACTGTATCTATGATCACACTGGGTGCAGCATCAATGTTCCTGCCTGGGATTTGAACCAGCAACCTTCTTCAGGACATCCTCACGTACATACGGTATTTTAGTGTCACGCTGTCACACCCTCACAAGCACAACGGACTACAATGCATTAAGAAATTTCCAGTATTTGTGGGAATCAGGTTATTTTGCAACCTGTAGAAACATGCTGTTAAGGAAGGCCAACAATGAATTAAGGAAATCTCTGTTTTTTCAAACTGGCATTACTACATTACTTTTGGTAATAACTCCATTACTCACTTCCTTAGCACCCAACTTCCAGCAGAGCCTCTTACACAATTACCAACTTACACAAGTCTGCTCTGCCAGCTCAGGGTATGTTTGACAGGACTACAGAGAGCTAAAGGCCACAGGCTGGGCTCAATACTCCAGAATCTGCCCTGAGTTCTGCAGCGCTCCGGAATCTGCCCTGAGTTCTGCAGTGCTCCAGAATCTGCCCTGAGTTCTGCAGCGCTCCAGAATCTGCCCTGAGTTCTGCAGTGCTCCAGAATGTGCCCTCAGTTCTGCAGTGCTCCAGAATCTGCCCTGAGTTCTGCAGCGCTCCAGAATCTGTAGACACTGTGCGTGTCCAGCCTTCTCTCCTGTGACGTGTTGCCTTCCCTCACACCTCAGCACTGAGATCTGCAGATCACTGCCACTCAGAGGAGGAACTGTGAGAACACTGTGTGTGTGTTTGAGACTGCCACCCAGCCAAGCTCCTGCTTTGCCTTTGTCCAGCTGTGACACCAGGCAGTTCATATCAGTATAGAATGTGTAAATTAGCAGTTTGCAATCGCTCAGTCATGGTTTATGAGGATAGGCTGTGCACTGATTGGACATGTCTCATCCATGGTTTTAGGTTGGGCAGACCTACATACATGCAGCTTCTCACTGGGAGCATGGGTGCCACTGGATGCTGTGAGGTCTGACACAAGGTAAGTGAAGCGGCCCACCTGCCCTGCAGCCCACCTGCCCTGTCCTGGGTCACTGAAGGGTCCTGCCACAGTCCTACAAACCTGTGCCGAGCTGTGTCCCGCACCCTATCCCAAACCAGGCTAAACCTCAGCCTTAATCCCAAATCCACTTTGGAGGAACCACAATGTTTTGATTACACAAAAAAAGACATACTGCCCTGAGGTGGATTTTTTCCATCACAGTCTGGATTTAGTCCAAAAATGGTATCTATTGTAAAATCATACTCAACCCATTTTAAAGGCCGTTGTCACGGTGACGACCACAGCAGCCTCGCCTGAGTGACATGGTTGCTCGGAGCGACGGCGATCGGGCAGAACGTCCTGCGTAGCTGTTTCAACATTACTTATTTATCTTTACCTATCCTCTCTGCCTCTCCGTTCCATTCGGCCCATCAGATCCTGTGTGTGTGTGTGTGTGTGGGGGGGGTGACCTTCATGGCTCTGGAGTTCTGCTCCCGACCAAACCAGCTGCCCCCCCTCCCCCCATGTGGAAACACAATGCCCTCTCACTCTCATCAATAAAACAGCAGCACCTCATGCCAGAGCTCCGTATCACCTATCACCTTTCCCTCTGTCTCAGGTGCCTCCCACTTTACTTTAGTAACTAACTCAACGCAGGTGAGGAGAGATGAGGGGTGGCAAACAGCAGCCCATATCAACTGTTTATGAGTCCAGGTGTGTCAATGTCCAGTTGTGCCATACAGTACTCTGATGGGACAAGCCAACAAGAGACAACAAAACAGCGGACGGAGCTCGAGCCATGTGCAGCAGAGCCCGATCCAGGTTTGACTCCAGTTCCATGTGTTCACACTGAGCTTGCTCAAAGTGGAGAGGGTTTCAGCCCAATAACATTATCACTAAAACACCATCAGCTCTGAATTACAGGTCCAGCTCTTGAATCAAGGCATGAGCCATTACACAATTCAGGAAGAAGGGTAAGTAAAAAGAAAGGTTTCAATAGAAAGTGTTCCTTTGCTATCCGATTTCTGGATGAACAGGGAGGTACTATAATTTAGGATATTTTTGTTGCCATTTTTTTTTCCTTTTTTTAATCTAGTAATTCAGGGTACCTTTTGGAACTAAAACTTTTTGCTCAGTTTTATAAAAAGACCCAAGAACAGCATGTGCACAGCCGCAGAGACGGGTAGCTCAGTAATGGTCAAGCCCACAGGGCTATGCGCTAAGCTAACGGCTAACACCTGCTAGGCTTTTCTTTAAAGTCTTCAGCAGCTACTTGCAAAGCGATTTCCCCAGTAATCCCCATAAGTGGATTTACTTGGGGGGGGGGGGGGGGTAGCGATAGAGGGGACCCATTCATCCAGATCCACACAGGATCCATGTGGCCACACTCCCACATGGCACCTAGCTCACCTCAGGACCACAGGGCCCGGCCTGGGGAGGGCCCTGCCCCCTCCGCAGCCCCCGTCACCCCCTGCTCTCCCAAACAGCCCTGCCTGACCCTTAATCACTGCCCCCCCCCCCACCTTAATCCCATTACCGAGGCAGAACTCCATCACCCTGCCTCCAGGGGCCCCTTTCTCATGACAGTTTTTACTCCACATCACCATCATGAGCTGGCGGACCAACCATCTGCTTTCTGACTGTTGCCAAGTGAAGTGACAATGTACTTTACCTGGAGTGATACGACTGACAAAGATGCTGTTGGGGATTCATACAATCTAACCACAAAGCACTTTCCCCATGAAAAAAAGGAAATACCACCATCATTTTTCTGTTACCCTTTGCGACTCTGTCACTCAGTCTGCTTGTCCTGGAAGACCATAGCACATGTAGGGCTACTCTACCCTGGGTCTCAATGACTGTAGCGACTGGAGGGCTACTCTACTCTGGTCCTGGAGGGTCACAGTGCCTACAGGGCTACTCTACTCTGGTCCTGGAGGGCCACAGTGCCTGCTGGCTTAAATTTCAGCCAAGCACTTAAGCACCTGGTCACACATACCATTCTCCTGACTGAGGCACCTTATGGAAACAGAGAGCTGGGAAAAACAGAGTGAGTCAGGCCGCCCTTCCCATTCATTACGCTGATGAAACGCTTGGGCGTGCCGCTGGAACAAGGCCGGCCTGTGAGACAGTTAAAGCCATATCCACCTCCTTGCTACCAGCAGCAAGGCTGACTGTCATGGCGCCTGTTGTCCAGGAAACCCAAACGGTTTAGTCTCCAGAGACGTGAAGCAGCTCTTGCCTCACCATCTGGGAGCTGCGTGTACTGCGGCAGTGAATACCACACCTTGGATGTGGCAGGTTAGACACTGGACTCAAAGAGGGTGGTGACATTGATATACACCTCCTATTGGTATTGTTTGTGTTTCAGTTGCCTCTTTTGCTATGACTGGCCGGAGCTGGGAATGTTTATCAATCTGAACTTCCCTGCTTTCCCCAGGCTTACATTGCAGACAAAATTGGGGGTGTAGTAACTGTCCACTTATGGGAGAGTGAGGCTTCATGAACCCTACAAAGACCTGTCAATCACTAACCTTCACCAATCAAAATATTTTGCTTGTGCCTGCAAGCCACAACGATTGGTTCAGCTGCACACAGATACTGGCGACATGTGGCAGCGGTGTCCTGAAACCTCGTTCACTCATCGGCACAAGCTCCGTCACGGCAAGGACCTTTGCCACGGCTCCAAGCTCCAGCGCAAACAGGGGCCTTTCGTTTACCGCTGTTATCTGGCCCCTGGCGGCGAGCCAAACGCACACGCGAGGGAATTACTGCTGTCTGGCCAATCACAGCTCTGGAAACACAGCGCTCTTTAATCTCGGAGATCAAACCTCGGGCAAAGATCCCTAATAAACGGTCAGCCTGCCAACATCCCGCATGGAATGGTGAGCACACAAACCACACAATGGGTTTACAAATGATTCTAGCAAATCTACACATAACAGAGCGAGTGTCAAACCACAATCGCTGCAGGTGACCTCGTGCCTGAAGCACATTCTACGTCTGGCAGAGGACAGCGAAACTCAACAGAGTGCTGTCACACACCAGCTCCAAAAATCAATGCAGTTTTGCATGCCATGAAAAGATAACCTGAGGTAAACTGAGGTAAACTGGGAATGCAAAGAATACGCCATAACTGTGCAGCATTCAAGGGGGACTGATGGGAAAATAACAACCCTGAAAAGGGCATTGACCAGATAATAACTAACAGGGTTCATTCTAAATATCACAGGAGTAGCTGAGAGAAGGCTCAGCTGAGATTAAGCTGAGAACTTCTTCATGGATCTTCCAGCTTACCCAGTCTGTGCAATGGGCTGGCAGGAGTTCTATAAATTTAAGGAGGAGTACTTCATAGGATTCTGGCATACTGGCCTATGAGATTGGATCTTTCTGGAAAGATCTATGAGAGTGCTCACTAGCACAGCTGGCATTAACATCCCTTCATGGGCAGTAACATTGCAAAGGATAAGTGGCTAGGCCATCAACCAGGAGGACAGAGGTTTGATTCCCTGGTCGGCAGCTGCCACTGTACTCATGAGCAGGGCACATGACCAACAGGAGCACAAGAGCATCTCTATACAGGAGCCATCATGAGTATGAACCTCCTCTGTCGTTTCTCCCTAATGTGTCTATCAAGCTAATAAATATAAATGCAGTACTGCTTCCGGAATATTCTTCTCTGATATTTTTATACTAGAAAAAGGGTAAATCAGACTTAGGTTTATATTATCACTGTGTAAACATAACCGTTATAATCTATTCATAGAGCATTTCCTCTTTGGTGTGGGACAGTAGTGACAGAGAACCGACAGCTTCCCTTAGATAAGCATCCATCAGAACTGCCCTGAGAAACACGCAGCTCAGCCAAGGCGCTCACCACAATAACAGTCAGTTGGTCAAGTATGCCACTGAGCTTAACTTTAACAAGCATCAATCGATTTTCTCTGAACACATAAAATAACTTGGTGAAATCTGCATCAATACGGTTATCTGAGGGCTTCTAATATTTTTCAGGAATACACAGAAATTTGTGACGGATGCCTAAAATCTTATGACAGAATTTATTTGCAAAGCCTCAGTAGACTGATTATTTCTTTTCAGTTGTGAGCTTTGACTGAGAAGGGTGTATGTTTGTTATCTTTGCAAAGAGATCCTTATCTAACCCAAGTGGTTTTTGTTCAGTACTAATGGGCAGCTAGCAGGCTATCTTATTATCAGATGCGACTGCTGAAAATTAACAACTAGGTACCAGATTGAATAAACGTGTCGCAAAGCAATATGGTTAGTCTTTCGATTAACTGCAAAAGTGGCACCAAGGTAATTCACCGCCATAAAATTATTCTCTAGCATTACTGAATGAGTTACCGTATAATACGTCTTTTACATTTTTATGGTCTGACTTAGCAAACGTTAGCTGGCCAGCAAGGAAACATTAGCCAGGTACTAGCTTAGCCAACTGTCTGTTGATCCAATTAGCGAAACAAGAAAAAGGGGAAATCGGAAACACAAACACTGATATCATGAACATCATGTTTTTGGCAGCTCATAATTCAGACAAGTACGAGATAGCATGAATCTAAGTTGGCAGGCTAGCTGGATAAATGCTAGCTAAAGCGGCGTTCAGTATACCATACTTGACAGATAGCTAGCTAGCTCGCTAACAACTATCAGTGTAATTTGGCTAACCTGAATAGACAGTTAGCTCGCTGCCAAGACAGAATAAATACATAGTTCAATCAGCCGACGTTCATTAGCTATCCATGTGACAATAACTTACTCCCTACCTGAGCAAACGCGACAGTTAGCAGATTTGCTGCCTAACGTTAGCTTGCTGACTAACGTTATTCGGATAGGATAGGTCAGTAGCTTGCAAGCTAGCTACGTGGGCTCAGGAAATACGGTAACAACCACCACAGTCAATAAGACGTACAATACTTGGCTAACATCACACAATTTACCGATAAATACAGTCTACTGATTGCACAGTGTATCGTGCCGTTTGCTGGCTACCCACCTATACATTGCCCGACAGGAGTGCTGTACGGATTTCCCAGTAAAAACTCCATCTTGATGATGATGATGACAACAAACAACAATCCGCTCTGTCACTGAACTCAAGCACATTGTCAGGCTCCTCCCATCGGGCAAGTTCATTGGAGGATACTGCTGAGGTCTCGATATGACTGGACAAACGATACGTCTATCAAGACCAAAAACAAACCCAGAAATATTTCTTCTATTGGAACTGCACCTTTTTTTACAAAAAGAACCCATCCTCCGGATAAGTCGTTTGGCTTCATATTAAACCCACGATGGCAAGTGGTCTGAGGAACATTTTCACATTTTAAAGTTAACTGATCGAAATTTAAATAGCGAATACAAAAGATTTACAGTTTAGCTTTATGTACTTATTTACCCCTCGTGCAAGCAGTATGAGTTGCCAGCCTCCAGGCCATTAGATGGTAGACTTTTAAACTGCGAATGAAAGAAGTAATCTTGTATCTCTGCACATAATTTCTACCTTACAGACTCGGATGTAACTTGCTCGACGCCCTCATTCAAATTGTAGTGTTAACTTCTCGTGTCCACCAGAGGGAGCTATTGAGCACAAATGTGATTTCCAGAGCACACAATTTGTGTAACTGTCTTGATTTGTCTCGGGATGTACAATACATGTAGGAAATTCAAACATAGAGATCACTCACAGGTGAACTGACTCCAGGTCAGTGCTCTGAGTGATATTGTGGAGACTGAGAGCAAATCCACTGATCCATAGTTATTGCTGGAGCATGCAGGGGGACAGTGATGAAGAACCGTCATGACAGACTTGAGTTCAAGCCCTGGTCGGTCCGACCTGACAGTACCTCATTATAGCAAAACACGCAAATCACGCGATTAGCTCCTGTCAATGGTGGCATCGTGAGAAAACATGATCAAACCGCAAATGATTCATATAATTTATTTTTTACACACATTTTTAAACAAAACAATACTCTGCCACTGTCACAAAGTTACTTTAATCAGCAGCTTTGGGAAACAGACCTCAAGCGGCTGCAGTTATAAACTATTTCTGCTGACACGATTCAGCATAAGATGTATTTCTAAAATAAACACTGAAATATTTTCCTGCCACAAATTAAATGTGAAATCAAGACAGGCGGTCATTTAGATGGTTATTTTTAGACCACTGACTGTTGACAAAAGACAGAACCAGTGCCTGAGTAACTCAGGTTTGAGGCGTGTTCCACATTAAAGTTTCCAGCCTTCGCCCAAGGAACTGAGAGACAGGGGTGTATCCTAGCGACAGAGAATGTCATATAAACTCAAATGCACATACATACAAATGTGAGTGCTTAATAGGTGCAGCGTCAAATATTCCATATGCTTACAATACAGCTACTACAATCCAGAGAGAGTATAACTTACCCATGCAAAGAAAGAAAAAAACGTTCTACTTCCACCACCTTCAGAATTGCACAGCTACGCCATTCTCAGAGTACAAATAAATGTCTCAATAAAAGTAAAAGCAGTTTTAAAGACGGGGCATGAGAATGTGGGTCTGTAAACATTAAGTATGTATTCCAGTGTGGAAACTGTACGTTTTGAAGCACGGTGCCGGGATGGATTTGGGCTCCCAGTGTCGCTGTGAGTTTAGGAAGGACTCATATCCTCCAGCTGGTCTTTCACGTAGTCAATGTAGTTGTGAATTTCGGCGATTCGCTTGCGATTCCTGGCCACTTCTTCGTGGTGGATCTGCGCAGATGCAGTGAAGGGAATGGAAATGATCATGGCTTTGATCACACTGCAGATCAGGGCTCATTTTAATCCCCACCAATCTGAGTTTTACATTTAAACAGAGAATTTAATGAATGCTTTATTTGTGTTTTTGTGATTCATGCGACCCATTTTGTTAATTCCTAATTTGAGTATGAATGCTGATCTAGGATCATTCCACATCTTCACCTTATCCAAAAAGCACCAACAAGCAAACTGATCCCAGATCTGCTGTCCTACTCTGAGATGGTTCATGACTGATTTCCTGTCCTCCCCAGGGGTGGGTGTTTTTGGGGTGTGTGTCCCCATTCCCTGCATACCTCCTTCATTAGCGCTGCCACCCAGCTGTTGATTCGAGTCACCAGCGCATCCTCCCGGTTGTCGATCTTCAGAAGGTGGAGATCGTGAGAGGCACTGACCGCATTCACTACTGTGTCCTTATCCACCAGCAGCTGCATGAGCAAGAAAGGAAGGGGTGGAGTCAGATCCCCAAAAACCAATGGTGTGAGAGTCACATCCCCCACAACCAATAGTGTGAGAGGAACAACCCAACAACCAATAGTGCACTATTCATGTCTCCCCCAACAACCAATGTGGTAAGAGTCATGGCCTCTGACAGGCAACAGAATGCAGATAAATCATGTGACTTAACTGTGCTATTACGATGGTAAAATTATGTATACAGCGCCCCCTGGAGACTGACCACACGCAGGTCATCCGGTGCGTCCTCCTCCAGCTCATTCTTGGCTGCCTTCTCCAGTGCTAACATGCCGATCTCCAGGAGCTTCTCGTTGTGGTTGTTCTCCAGGTCGCGGCACTGTGCGAAGGTGGGAATGTTACGGAAAAAATGCTCGTGGAGGCAGTGGTATTTGTTCTCTAATCAGCTCCCATACCTTTCTAAAGAATCAGCTGGCTTAGTGCACAAATCAACACATCTGCGTTTACGTGTTGGAAATAACCTTCTGAGAGTCTGGCCAGTGTCTTAGCTGCCAGCTCCTCTGCTGTTCCCAAGTTTAAAAAGTGGTTCCAAAGCTAGTTTACACTAATGCAATGTCCAGCTGAATGATGCACCCTGCAGTTTGCTGCTGGCAGTGAAGGCAGAGTGAAAACATTTCTGTGGGGTAGCTCATCCTCCCTGCAGTACTCTCCTTCAGCCACTAGGGTGCACAATGTTTCCATGCTGCATGAGGTGTTCCTGAAGGCAGACCAATCGCACAAAACTTGTGCTTTTTCTTTTCAGCTGATTGGTCGGTGCACTGGTTGCCCTGGGGAAATTCTTGCAAAAGCACAGTTTTTCACCTCGATTGCACTCTTTTTACCTCAAGAGCTGCAACTCAGAATCACAGCCTGCCTCCCTCTCTGCACTGACTCACTCTCGGTAAAGCTGTGAAGTCATGTCACGCTTGGAGTAATTTACTTCTGAAGGCAGCACTATGACTTCTGAAAGCTCCAGTCTGTAAGATGAGCGTTAAAGGATATATCCCCTGAGCGGCCTCCACGAAGCTGGCCACCATGTCAGAAATGTTCCGCTCAAAGTCCTTCACAACCTCCTGAAAGACAACGGCAACATACGGATGCATACTGGTGATGATGTCACATAAAGTGGGAGGGGCACTGGTGATGATGTCATGCAGCCACTCTCTGTCCATGTGGCCCATACTCTGGCACCTCCTAACCCTGCCCCACCCTGCTATAACCCCTGCTCCTCATGACCCCAGACTAACACTGTTCCATCCTTCACTAGCCTCATCCCAGCCCCCCCCCCACCCCCCCGCTCGACATAACCCCATCCTTACCCTGCCTAGTCCATCCCATCCTGTACTGGCCTCTGCCATGCCCCGCCCCAACCCTGCCCGGCCCTGCCCTAGCCCCTCCCTGGCCCTGCTGTAGCCCCACTGTAGCCCTACCCTGGCCCTGCTGTAGCCCCACCCTAGCGCCACTCTGGCCCTGCTGCAGCCCCACCCTAGCCCCGCCCTGGCCCTGCTGCACCACCTCCCTGACCTCTAGCTGGTCGGCCAGCTGCAGCTCCAGGGTCATGAGGTCGTCGTGCAGCTGCTTCGTCTCTTTGCTGCTCTGCTCGATCTGGGACAGCAGCTGCTGCCGGTCCGTCATCCTCTGCATCTCCAGCAGCACCTGAGATATCCACACCACACTCACAGAGTTTACACTGAGATATCCACACCACACTCACAGAGTTTACACTGAGATATCCACACCACACTCACAGAGCTAACACTGAGATATCCACACCACACTCACAGAGTTTACACTGAGATATCCACACCACACTCACAGAGTTTACACTGAGATATCCACATCACACTCACAGAGTTTACACTGAGATATCTACACCACACTCACAGAGTTTACACTGAGATATCCACATCACACTCACAGAGTTTACACTGAGATATCCACACCACATTCACAGAGCTAACACTGAGATATCCACACCACACTCACAGAGCTAACACTGAGATATCCACACCACACTCACAGAGTTTACACTGAGATATCCACATCACACTCACAGAGTTAACACTGAGATATCCACACCACACTCACAGAGTTAACACTGAGATATCCACACCACACTCACAGAGCTTACACTGAGATATCCACACCACACTCACAGAGTTTACACTGAGATATCCACATCACACTCACAGAGCTAACACTGAGATATCCACATCACACTCACAGAGTTTACACTGAGATATCCACATCACACTCACAGAGTTTACACTGAGATATCCACATCACACTCACAGAGTTTACACTGAGATATCCACACCACACTCACAGAGCTTACACTGAGATATCCACATCACACTCACAGAGCTTAAACTGAGATATCCAAATCACACTGTGTGTTGTGGGATGTGGACCATTCTTCAACTGAATGGAGATTAGAATTGAAGAGCATACTTGATCTACAACCAAGTTTCAATACTCAAACACCCCCACGTTTGCTTCCATGACTGACCTACATACTCACCACCTTCCTGGTCTTCTCAAAATTGACAATCATCTGTGCTGCCACCTGCTGGTTGTCCTCCACTGCCTCGTGGAAACAGTCAAAGAAACATTTCACCTCGTCATCCCGTGCCTGCTTTTGTGCCACGCCCAACTCAAACAGCTGCGTGCACAGCGCCCCCATCTGGCTCCGGTAGGTACAGCACAGAGTCAAGGCAGCTACTAGAGTCCTGTTTTTATCCAATAAGGATCACCTGTTTTGCACCTTTCAGATATTCAGATAACATGCAACGGTATCATAGTTGTTGACAAGAGTTATGAATCAAAGATAGATATTCACATTTCTTTGAATCAGAATTCTTGGTCCAATTTATTTTGTGTTTTTCCTTTCCCAAATGTTACAAACTTTTTGTCAATCTCTCCAAAATCAAACATGAATGAAATTAGATGAAAGAACCCAGCATATTGTAATTGAGTGAAAGGATATGTTTCCAAGAGTTGGGGTACGCCAGGGAGGTAGGACAGTTTCTCTGCCTCAGGGTCCTCGGAGAACATGCTGTCAAAGAGCTGTGGGCCGTTCAGGAACTCCACAAAGGCTTCCTACGAACAGGGGCAGAGCACAACGTGAGTACTCTGGAAGAGTGTGTGTACATGCACAGTTTGTGTGAGTATATATTGTGTGCATGTGTGCATGTATATATGCGGTTTTTTTTCTGAGTATTTATTGTCAGGGAGTAGTGCCCTGTGAGAGCAGTACCCTGTGCTTCTGTATCTCCTCCTCCTTTAAGCGCTCGGTCTCTATGGCCTTCAGAGCCAGGGTCTCATCATGGATCAGCTTCTCCAGGGCATACTGATATTTGGCCAGAGCCTTCTCCCTCTGCAGCCGCAGACAGCCAGGAGGGCAGCAAGAACACAATGCATCACAGTACATTACATCACAATACATCACAACATATTACATCACAAAGCAAAATAATACATTATAACATCACAACACAGCACAATGGATTACATCACAATGTGTCACAATGCATCACATCATTTCGCATCACAACACAGCCCAACACATGACATCAAAACACATCATATTGCTTTTTGCAAACTTTTTGTCAGGGGTAGTGAATCTCTGGTGATGGAAAGGTTGAGGAGTGCTAGTTAAACACAGTTGATTACACAGCTAACTAACATGCCCTGGTTTCTTGGCCCTGGGCTGGTAAAGTGGTTGAAAATAAAAGCAGCACACCCTGTAGCTCTCCAGGACCAGGGCTGCTTGCCCCTGCTTTGCTCTCTGCTCCACTTCTTGTACTCACAGTTTCCTCACTCAGCAGGCGGAAGTCCAGGTAAGCCAGCTCAGGCAGGTAAGCAGCAATGAACTCCTGATAGCACTCCTCTGTGGCAAGGGAGTTCCCTGCCAGGTTCAGAGCCCGCAGGTTCGTAAACTTCCGCAGGTAAATAACCTGATAACAGTATTTACACACACACACACACACACACACACAACATCTAAACCATACTGTTACAGTACGAGCTGTCAAAAAACAAGCAAAATCGATTGGATCAATTTACTTTGAGAGCCGCTAAGCGCTAGTCTCTACAGAGCCATCAATACATTATCCTAGTTATCATTTAATATGCATACCTAAGGGCTCCATTAAATGAATATGTACTCTGCTAGACCCATTAAATATCTGAAAATAGACCTGCCCAGTCAGCATGACTGAGCCCTGTTCTAGACATGGGTAGGCATCGTTTGCACACAACGATTTTGCCCTTGTAGTCAGATTTATTGTTCACAGTCAAAATCAACATTAATGTATACAGAAGCATAGGTTCCAATGTTCTGAATGTTTGTAAAAACAAAAGGGTGTGTGTTTGCATGTGTGAGAGTGTGTGTGTGTGTTGTGTGTTTGGCATGTCTGCTGATATGTGGTGTACGTGTGTGTGTGTGTGGTTGCTCACGTTGTCCAGCTGGGACAGGCTGTTGTTGCAGATGGAGAACACGTGCAGTTTGACCAGCGTGTCCATGTTCTCGATGATGGAGATGGTGTTGTTGGACAGACTGAGGTCCTCCAGCTTCACCAGAGCATCCAGTCCTTCGATCTTCTCAATGTGATTGAACGACAGATCTAGGAAAGAAAGTGAGGAACATTGAGAAAGATGAGACTTTATAAGGGGAAATGTCCTCTTGAGAAATGACTGCTGTTACAGGCAATTGAGAAATGTTGAGAAATGTATTGTACAGAGCAGTAAACTTTTTTGGCACAAATGATACTCCATACGCTGCAGGGGTTGGACCTCAGTGCAATTCACAGAAAACAGCTGTACTGTTATTATCAGTTAGCTGACATGCTAACATTAAGCTATCGAGGCACCTGTGACTCACCCAGCCAGACCAAGTTGACAAGGCAGTCCAGTCCAGTGATCTTCTCAATAATGTTGTTATCCAGTTGCAGCTTAGTCAGTGAGGTGAACTGCCACAAGTGGTCAATCTTTAGGATTTCTGTAATTGAAATACATTCAAGGTGACGTTTTGCACACAATTTTGTAATGTAAATTAAAACACTATACAATTTAGAGGCAATCTGCGTTTACTTTATCATAAAAAAGTCTAAAGTACACCATACAGTAGGATATTTTAAAAGGCGAGTAATTAAAAAGTAAAGGCATCAGGTGTTGGCTGAGTGATAACACATGCTGGTGAACATTGGCAAGTTCCCGCATGCACGCATGGGCTCTTACGCCTGTAGTCCAGGCGAAGGTGAAGCACGTCCTTCAGCTCGATGCCCTCTTCCTTCGCGATGAGTCCAGCCTGACCCTGCGGTCCTTGCTCCTCCACCGCCTGCTGGAGCATCACCTCGTCCACCACCGTGGGCTCCTCCGTTTCGTACATCCTTCCCTGTCTAGTAGCGCTGCAGGTACACTGACCTTAGCTCGCCAGCTAACTTTGAAAATATTGTCAAAGCGGAATGAGCTTGCTTTATCTAGATGTGTGGTTTGTTACATTTTTCAATATATGTGGTTTGTTATTTCAAACTAACGCAGTCCAACAATGCGCTCAGATGACCTTGTTCTTTGACGCTTTAACTAATAATAGTCTTAGTTTGGGTTGTCTTGCTAAATGCAAGCTATCTAGAGCAATATGTCTTACAATGAAAGCGCAACGAAACAATATTACTCGGTCCTATTATAAGCAACGTTATTTGTGTATCTGGCTTGCTCTCAAAATACATTCGAGACTTCAAGCTGCGGATCCTACATGTTTACACGGATGCACGGCAAGCTGCAGTGAAATGCTAATTACAATATAGTGCTACAAACTGTAGCAGTCCTACTGTTTGATAGTCCCCTTGTGAAAACTTACCCTTCCTAACTGTTTGCTGGAGTGCAATAACCTGCTTTGTTTGGCTAACAAGCTAACCAGCTACAAACACAAGTGTTGCTTAGCAACAATGGACTTGGACACCACGAGTACGGACGGCGTTATAGTGGGACGCTCAATCTAACACCAGTACATGCGATACCCCTTGGTACGATATATCAACTACATTTCAAAGAAGGGGAATCTCACTTACGCGACCGAATGACATTTACCTTTTCATAGCCATTAAATGCATGTGAGAGATGATGTTTGTGTTTGTGTGTGCGGTACAGCAGGTCTCTGGAGTAAGCAGACAAGGACGGGGATTCCCATTTAATTAACTGCTGAAATAAAACCTGCTTTGGAGCACCATGGCATTTGGCTGTCAGCAATCCACACAAAGCTCCTGTCTTTTCTTACGACCTCCCCAGTCTGGACGCACGTGCGCCCAAGGGTTTGTAAAAAACACAAACGTGACAGACCACAGCACGTAAACACCTTTGATACCTAATGAACCCCTTGCCCTCATGACCACCCCCCCCCCTCCTTTTGGAGAAACACTTCATACCAAAGCGTTTGAAGTGGGTAGGAGGTCTCTAATGTGATGAGCTGTTTGCGTGTTGACCCTCTCCTGGGCCAGTGACACGTGGGCTTACCTGTGCTCAGTCCCCAAGCAGAGAAAAAAGCTCCAGCATACAGAAAATTTCCCTGTCTTTACATTTCTGCTTTGGGAATGTTTCATTAATTAAATGAACAGTAGACCAGGTGATAAGGTTAGAATGAGAACATTTCGCCATGCATGATGTGCCAGAGACAGGAAATGGCTACATGAAATATTCGGATGAATCCAGGAATTTTGTAATGGCTTAAAGGTAAATCCTGCCGTGATTTTTGTCACGGTATGTTGTATATCGACAAAGCTACAATATGCAGCAGGGATGGTCTGTATTCTCTGCATCTGTAGCATCAAGACATGTCCAGTCAGGAGAGCTGTGGAAATGGTCTGTCTTCAGGTGCTCTCCCTTGTGCGTGTACATGACTGTTCATTTACTGTGTATGATCCATTCATTATTTTCCACCAAAACTATTAAATAAAGTACTTTAAAAAACATAATTTCATCAATTCTCCATACCAGTCCTGCCCCAAACTATGTGATCCATATGTTGAGGTCCTCAGTTAAGTCTTCACCGGGTTGACTTCACATCATAAAGCAGTTTTTACAAAAGTGAGGTTTCTGAGACTGCAATAAACTTTTTCATGATACAACAAGATTGTCACGTCGTTACGTAAGCCTACGAATGGTGACGAATGAACATATAAAATGTTGCTTTAGAGACACATAGCTGAAACACTGTGATTGAAGTTGGCTTTAGTTGTCTGCCATTTGTGTTGATGGTGGAAAAAAGTGAGGTCTGGAGATTAATCTGGAATAAGGTGCTGGAAATGAAAGCCCCCCGTGACCACATGCCAGCTGGAGATTCCTGAGTTTAGCCGTTCACGTGCGTAGACCGTTAACCCTCTTTGGAGGTGAACTCTTTAGAAGATCAAGAAAACAATAAACAGTAGAAAGAGAGAAAGGGAGAAAAGGGGGAAGAGATGAGAAGGAATAAGGGGAAGGGGTATAGGAGCAAAAAAAAAAAAAAAATCCAAAATCGGTGACAGCTGCAGACACGCCTGGGAGATTATGTTAACCAGCTAATTCGGTTCCGCGTTATAAGGGGGCTCACAGCAGACGGTGCAGAGATCTGCCCGTGAGCCGCGCTCCCTGTGGAGTCCCCTGCATTCGCGTTGCCATGGCGCACCGGGCTGTCACCTCGCCATCTCTAAAGCCGTTCTTCCTGAAGAAGCCAATCAGCGTGGCCATTCCACAGCACCAGCGCCGACACACACTCCCTGCCAGCGAGTTCCGCAACCTCACCCCACAAGACGCTGTCAGCGTGTTCGAGATAGAGAGAGAAGGTAAGAGACACTGAAACTGGAAACCAGATATTCAGGCTTATGGTCAATAAATCACAATTTAATTCAGTTCTGTTGGAGTAAGAAAATCCAGGCTTGGCCTTCATGATTCAAGATTGGACTACAAGATTTCTCGCGGTGAAATGAGAAATCTAGTCTTTCCAATTATGAAGTGGGGGATCGTCCATACCTTTGACATTTTTTATTTGAATTTTTCAATGACCAGTTTTCTTTCTTTAATATGCTCAGTACAGCGCATTGTGTGGTCAGAGCAGCAGTGTCTTGGTTATGTATTCATCTGGAACGTAAACTTTATCTTCTGATCTTCTAAAGGTCCTCTTCAGATACAATTGTGTTCTTTCAGTTTCTCATGTCATTTCCACACATTTCGCCCTCTCTATCGCTCTCATTCCCCGTCTGTCTCTCCCTCCCTCCCCCAGCCTTTGTCTCAGTGTCCGGAGAATGCCCTTTGACCTTAGAGGAGGTCCTGAGCTTCCTTGGCCAGTGTCCGGAGCTTTCTTTGGGGTGGTTTGAGGAGGGCCAGCTGGTGGCCTTCATCATTGGCTCAGGCTGGGACAAAGACAGGCTGGAGCAGGTGAGAGGAAAGGTCTGACACACCTGGCTAGCGGAGAGGTATAAGACTGGAACACCAGGCTAGCAGAGAGGTATAAGACTGGAACACCAGGCTAGCAGAGAGGTATAAGACTGGCACACAGGGCTAGCAGAGAGGTATAAGCCTGGCACACAGGGCTAGCAGAGAGGTATAAGACTGGCACACAGGGCTAGCAGAGAGGTATAAGCCTGGCACACAGGGCTAGCAGAGAGGTATAAGACTGGAACACCAGGCTAGTAGAGAGGTATAAGCCTGGCACACAGGGCAAGCAGAGAGGTATAAGCCTGGCACACAGGGCTAGCAGAGAGGTATAAGACTGGAAGACAAAGCTAGCAGAGAGGTATAAGCCTGGAACACCAGGCTAGTAGAGAGGTATAAGCCTGGCACACAGGGCTAGCAGAGAGGTATAAGACTGGAAGACAAAGCTAGCAGAGAGGTATAAGCCTGGCACACAGGGCTAGCAGAGAGGTATAAGCCTGGCACACAGGGCTAGCAGAGAGGTATAAAATTGGAACACAAGGCTGGACGGAGATCAAAACCGGCACAGTGCAGTGATTTGGTTATTTGTGATGTATCAGTGAACCCTGACCAATGACTATTGCCCCCTTCCTCAGGAGGCCATGAGCGTGCACGTGCCAAGCTCAGGCACGGTGCATGTGCACGTGCTGTCGGTGCACCGGCACTGCCGGCAGCAGGGTAAGGGTTCCATCCTGCTGTGGCGCTACCTGCAGTACCTGTGCTGCCTCCCGGGGCTGCACCGCGCCCTGCTAATCTGTGAGGAGTTCCTCGTGCCCTTCTACCGCAAGGCTGGCTTCACCGAGCGTGGCCCCTCCACCATCGCCGTGGGAATGCTCCGCTTCCTGGAGATGGAGTACCGGCTGGGTGGGGTTGCCTATGCCCGGCGAAACAGTGGCTGTTAGCCTGTGTCGCGGTGCGCCCCCCGTGTTAAGGAAAGGTGCCTGTGCACTGCAATGAATAGGAAGCTGGGGTTGTAGCTGAGAGGATGCAGGTTTGATTCCAAGGTGAGTCACTGCTGTTCAAACTGTAAGCAACATACTTTACCTGAATCGCTTCGGGTAAATACGGAGCTGCGCAAACAGCTGCGTAAACAAGCAGATTCCAGAGAATCTATGCAGCCGTCATGCAGAAGGAATTTTTACATCACAATTAAAAAGGAAAGATTCCATTAATTAATGCTATGGAAATGTCAATACAATCAGGAATCAGCGTTAAGTATACTAACAGAAAACTACCCTGTGAACAAGTGTTCCAAATGTTTTCCAGCTCCAGTAGCACAAATGGAACACAGCTAGCTTAGATAAAAAATAAGTCTGAGCTCTCATAGTTGCTCCATGTTAAGTATTGCTGAACTGTGCTGGGAGATTAGGTGCCACTTTCATGGCAAGAAATCCTGTTGGCCCGGCACTTCCAGTGCCAGGGTTCGCCCGGAGGCCGGCAGACAGGAAACAGCACTGAATTATAAGATGATGTGAAAATCAGGCTGGTAATTTGCTGAATGAAATCTACTTAACTGAGGAAGGGCAAGAGGAGCAGTCAGTTGGAAAGGGGAAACCAAACCAGCTTCAGTTTGCTCTGCCTCATGGTGTCATGTTTATTCACATAAATAAGTGTAATTATTTGTACTTCTGAATTTCCTCTTCAGGAACACCAGCAAAACATGCATAAAACCAGAGTAGGATTATCTATGTCGTGTACGCTTAATGTCACAGTTTTACTACGCATAGAACGCAGAGACTGAATCAATAGTCACACATTGGTTACTCAAATGAACTTATGGGTCTGAAATATTGGACACACCCCTCACCTAAAAAGGCGGCTTCCAAATTTATCAAGAGAACGTATGATGAGCTTTCACCAAAGAGCCTTAGGTTAATCGTACATCTTAAATATACTGTAAGTAAACAACTTTCACGTTTTTTGTAATCTGTATACCTGTATTTGCTCTGTGTACTTGTCTGCTTGTGAACTGCATGTTGTTCACCACTTGCTGTTTCCTCTGTAAATATTTTCTTTGTATGGTAGTATAATCTTTATGTAATGTTTAATTGCACTTCCATACTACCCTTTTTTGGCTTTTGGTACAAAATAAACCAGTTTGAAAAAGATGTGTGGTCTCGTCTACTCCTTCTCCATGCATCCTTCCACCCTCTCCGGCCTTCAAAGCAGTGACGCACTGGGCATGATAATTTTGCTATTTTTTTTTTATTATTTTATTCATTTATTTAATAATCCTTTTGTTTTAGTGTACATGAATTCCCAATGAATGCTGTAACAGGTCACATGACCAATCACAGCATTCTGAATCAACACAAGGGAGTATGGCGTGCATGGGAAAGACTCAAGCCAGTGCTGCGAGGGTGAGGTGTCCTTACAACCGAAATGGGTGGAGTCACCATCAGCCTATCAATGGGCTTCATTTATCAAACATTTACATGTGTAAATTGTCTTGCAAAACATGAAATCTAAATTTAGAGTAAAAACAATTTCAGAGTATGAATACAATTTATTCATGATTCAAAAGGGTAAAACGAGTTTCTCAGTTTCATTCTAATTATTTTCTGTAACTTTACACACAAAAATGATTAATAAATGAGTTCCACTGTGTTTTGTTAGAGTAAATTTTTTTGATTGGATGAAACAAGACATTGGCTGAAAGACAGTAGCTCCTCCCATTCTGGTTGTCTTGACAGCCCATTGGCCCAGCACTAGTAGAGAGCTGTCGGTGGGCGGTCCTTGAGATGAGCTCTATTCCTCTCAGAGTCTGAGTGCTCTTTAAAGACCGTGAGTAAAGAATAGTACCGTAGCACTCAGAAACTGCTGTGCTGCTTACATATGTAAGGCCTGTTATTAGGTGCCTTGTGCCTCACAGCATCAGCCGTTTACACACGAGGCATAAGGCCCGTCCTATGCTGAAAACATGCAGACAGACAGACAGACACACACACAGACAGACAGAGGGGAGACAGCGATGGACAGAAACTCCAGAGGGCGGGGGTTGAGGTTTTCTGCGGCTGTATTCTGGGTTTCGTTACAGTTCGGTGGGTGGGCGGCTAAAACGCAGCCCGGGCCTGCAAGGCCAAATATCACTGCTTCACAAGCAATAACAAAAATAAAACATACACCACAATTTAACATTCATAACAAAAATATGGCAGTAGTCTTTTGTCAAGGCACCAGAGGTGTGTGTTTGTTTTTATCTCGTTGAGTTGTTCTTGTGGTTGTTTTCCCTGGTAGATTTGGTGCCTGAAAAATTAATTAAAAAAAAAAACCTGGGTGTGGTTTTCGGAAGACGTTTACAAATTAAAAAAAAAAATAAAAAAATGAGAAATGAGATAATTAAAAAAAGAAGGGACGAAATGAAAAGAGGAGAAGGAATTCTCCTTCTTCCATGCACCAGCACTGGCTCCTCCCCCTTGGGCAGGTCAAAGGTCACAGTCCCATTTGGGTGGCCCAATCAGGAGAGATGGAGCCATTTGCAAAGTTCTTTCATTCCGGAGAGAGAATTGGTCAGAGATAACACAGGAAGCATTCCTAATTCCTTTTACAAACTTCTGACAAGCTGGGCAGCAACCACACTTTTAAGTGACAGCGTTAAAAATAACAGAAAACAGAAATGTTACCACAGTTAATCGAAAGGAGGGGATGTGAATGTAAAGAGATGGTGCCTTGCTGGGGTAGGTTGGGGTGGCGGAGCAGAGCTAAAACACAGATGGAAACATCTTCACTACACCCCCATGCCCTACTCCACCCAAGGTTGAGGGTCAGTTCCTTTTTTAATTCAGTCAATCCAGGAAATTAGAAACTAAATTAACAAATTCAAAAAAATCTTATAGACCATTATGGGTGGCATTTTTCACTTTCTGTTTATTTCTATGAATGAACTAAACTGAAAAAGGAACAGGCCTCACCCTTAACCCTGCCCGTTGGCCCCTCGATGGAGGTGCATGTTGGAATCTGTACTTTTCTGCCCCCTGCTGGGATATCAGTGCAGGTGCGTGTTGGAAATCTGTACTTTGCTGCCCCCTGCTGGACTATCAGTGCAGGTGCGCGTTCAGGTCGTATTTCTCGCAGAATTTGTCGGTGAAGGGGATGCAGGTGAGCAGCTCGCACCAGTCGCACTTGAAGGGGCGCACATAGAAGAGCACGGCCAGCCCTGACAGCAGCGCCAGGAAGGCGGCGAGCGAGGCCAGGATCTGGCAGCGCTTGCGGTACATGTCGGCACGGCCGAAGCTGATGTACGGCAGGAAGGCGAAGCTGAGGAGCAGGCCAGAGATGAAGCCGAAGGCATGGGCGAAGTTGTCGATCCAGGGCAGCAGGCCGAAGGCGAAGAGCAGCAGCACCACGCACAGCAGCTTGGCAAAGGCCCGGCACGGCTGGGCCAGGATCTGCCAGCTCTGGAACAGCTCCACAAACAGGCAGGCCAGGATCCCAAACTGAGAGCCTGCCGGGCCCACCTGCAGAGCGGGTACAGGGGGAAGAGTCAGGCCTGAAGGAGAAAAGGGGACCATGCATACACACACTCACACACTAATATACACACACTCACACACTCACACTCACTAACACAAACACTCACACACTCACACTCACTAACACAAACACTCGCACACTCACACACACTCACACACAAGCTCACGCACTCACGCTCACACTCACATGCTCACGCACACAAATACAGACATCTATATTTTCTCACACAAACACATACATATACAAAAATACACACACAAACACACTCAGGCATTTGCTTATCGACATATTCACACACATAAAAATCAATATACATACACATACAAACAAACACACACAAAAACACTCAAACCATTTACTAAAAGGCTGAGTGGTGGCTTATGGGTACCTCAGCTCTGTAGGGCAGGAAGATGGCGGACGCCAGGTTTCCTGTGATGCCGCTCAGGATGTAGATGATGGAGATGCGCAGCCAGCCCGCCAGCTTCTCCAGATCCCGCAGGATGGTCATCTGGAAGCCCACCGACACCAGGCAGTGCAGGATCCTGGGAAGGGGGGTGGGAACATTGCGGCATTAAAGAACAGCACTGACAGCTGCCACTTCTATAGCTGTGGTTTAACACATCATCCAGTTCCAAACTGGCAATCTCAGGCCACTCCCCCACAGAGGCCAGGCCCCTCCCTCCCACCGTAGCCCCGCCCCCTGGTCGCTCACCCAGCGTGAAGGAAGAGAGAGAGCCACAGCCTGTAGAACTGGTCTGGGATCTCAGGGTTCAGGAAGGGAAGCAGCCCGCACACGTCGTCCATACAGTGCACCTGGGGTAGGGGGCGCTGTTACTCACTATCTCACACTTCCACATTCACACCATCTCACTTTTACCTTCCCACTGTACCGCAGGTTTTTATTTACATTCCCATTCCTCACCAGTTTGACCATGAGATCAGTGTAGTGTTTACCTGGTTTACTGTGCAGGTAGGTACACACCTGGGAACAGAGGGTGGCCTCCTCATGGAAGTAGCCCTTCATGAAGTCACAGTACTCCCGCGACGTGATCTCACACCTGTACAGTTATACACATGTAATCACACCCCTCATCTACACCTGTACAGGTAAAACATCAACATCACCTCATCTACACCTGTACAGGTATATACACTATCACTACCCCACTCATCTAGATCTGTCTATTTGTGTATTTCTGACTGTGTCTGTTAGTCAAGCATGTGTGTGTGTCTAAATGTGTGCGTAGATGTGTATGAGTATGTGTGTATGAGTGTGTGTGGATGTGTGCTCTCTCCTCACCTCCCTTTGGTGCCGATGCAGCAGGGCCGGCCGGTGATGGTGCAGTCCATGTGGGGTAGATTAGTGTGATTGGCTGTGCTGTGCCGAGTGCAGATCTGCAATAAACAAATCAAAACAATACACACAATCAATGCACACACCCACACACACACACACACACACACACACTATCACTTACACACATACACGCACACACTCACACACACACACACACACTCACGCAAATCTACAGCTACTCAAACACAAACACACAGCTGTATGCCTGCACTCACTGGCCACTTGGTGATGTCATCGGGCCACTCGTGAGGAGAGACAGAGGCGGGCTCCAGGCAGATCCTGTAAAGACACCAATCAGAGAGCAGAACACAGTGAGCACACACCACTCACAAACAAGAACACAATCAGTGCATACCAATCAGAGACCAGAACATAGTTTACATAGCTAATGTCAACTCATGAATACTCATGAATAGGCATGCACAATTTAGGGCAGTAAACATTCTGTCCTTGGCAACACCCCTTCATAAATATTAATGAGTTGTGTCATCACAAAGTGTATAGGTGCCTTACCTGGGATCCTGGTGGCAGACAGACCCATGCTGGCGTGGTTTGCCCCCCAGAAGGGGGGCACTGGGGTGGGCAGGCCACTTCACCCACACTGCCAATGTGGTCTGGGGGAGAGAGAGAGAAACACTCAGCTCTGCAGAACAAGGGTGGCTTTGGTGAATAACACCATTAAATGGCAGGCCTGGCTGGGATTCACATCCTGTTTTCATCATTATATATTCTTACACACTGATGATTTGGGGAGCTGCGCTTGTAGCACAGGGGTTGCAGGTTTAATTCCCAGGTAGGGCACTGCTGTTGTATCCCTGAGTAAGATACTTGATCTGATTTGTTTTAGTAAAATATTTTATTGAATGAATTGATAGTGTGTGACAGTGTGACAGTTCGGCTCTGTGCTGCTGTCTGACTGCACAGCTCTGCTTACGGAGCACTCCTCGGGGGCAGTCTGCACGCAGCCGGAGCGGTCGTTGCGAACGCAGCAGGCCGAGTCGCGCTCTCGGGCACGCTTTGCCTGGATCAGCCTATGCACCTGCTGGTCCTGCCGCATGCAGGGGGAGAACTTGGCCCCCAAGTGGATCAGCGCCTCCTACAGGTTGAGACAAGGAAATGCAGTCATGCAAGGGACAGTCCTCTTTACCTGTACTGACCAACACTACACCAACCTGGAGAAATTCACAGAGCTACTTCTCTGGGCTGCATTTAAATTATCCCTATAAAACTGTTTGGTCAGGTTAATGTCAGCATTTGCTTTAAAGAGCAACACCCAGGTCCAGGTTCCCAGACAAGGCTAAAGCAAAAACAAAGTGTACAGGCTCTGACCCGGCTTAATCCATGCCCGGAAAACCAGCTCTGAGTGCACTTAAACTGTGCCATGTGACTGTGCTCACCGAGCTTGGTCCAATCCAGAAGTTCTCCTGCTGAACAAACTTAACGTTCTCATAGACGCCTTTATTTCGCAAGACCTGGAATAGTGAAACAGAAACACGCACAAATCATGTCAGTATTCCCATGGCAAAGAAGGACGAAACATTCTTGAGCTTTGGCGTGAGGGTGTCTGGGCTCTGAGTGACTGCTGCTCCGTTCGACGTTCTCACCGAGTCCACAGTCTCGTGCTGGGAGAACCCCACGGGCGCCACGCCGTAGATGCACACCGCCAGGATGGTGATCAGCAGGTGGACGAATGTTATCCAGTACGTGAAGAATGGCCTTGTGGGAAACATCACAGAGCAAACACAGACAGGCACTTACAAATCACTTGGGTTGGTCCTGCTTTACTGGTTTCATTCTAGTTTGGTTCTGGTTTACTGGTATGGATCTAGTTTGACTGTGGTTTGGTTCTGGCTCATTGCTTTGATTCTGGTTTGATTGTGGTTTGGTTCTGGCTCATTGCTTTGTTTCTGGTTTGATTGTGGTTTGGTTCTGTCTCATTGCTTTGTTTCTGGTTTGGTTTTGGTTTGCTGGTTTGATCATTGTTGGGTTCTGACTCTGGCCCGGCAGGTGTTCATACCTGTGGTCGTCCATGTCCTCGATCTGTCTCTTGACGTAGCTATCGATGCGTTTGTGGTAGGTGCGGTTGGTGAGTTTGCCCACCATGCCCAGGCCGTAGGGCCTCTTCTCGCGTGCGAACAGCTTCTTCACGGGCAGGGCGATGCGCTGGCCCCTCCGTTGCCCCTCTAGGCTCACCACCTCCTGCCGCAGCCGCACCTTCGGGGGGGGCGGGGGCCCCTCCCTGCTCTTCCGCCAGCCGCGCTCCAGGGGCCTGCAGGGGGCAGGGCATTTCACTCACTCAGGTGTGTGCAGGTATGCTCAGGTATGTGCAGGTGCACTGGACACATACCCCACCTTCGCCAAATGAATCTACAGTGTTCTGCATGCATATCTACGTACACTAAGTGTATGAATATCTATCTAAATTCTGCATTCTCTTTGGTGTTCATGCACACACAATGTGAATGTCTCAGTTTAGTAATGTATACACATATATGTTCATCAATATTGTTAAGCATATGTGTGCTGTGTGTGTCTGTTTTTTGTGAATCTCACATCATCTGGTGACTCCTCTCCAGCTCGCTCTTGTCCAGTGCGCTGCCCGTCAGGTCGCTGTCCTCCGCCACTCTCAGTGGCTCTGTCTCCCTGACGACGCCATCCGCAGGGGACTCAAACACTTCGTCCGCAAACGAGGACAGTTCCTCTCGAGCTGAGCGATCCTGGAGGAGTGGAAGGGACGGACGTTAATGGAATTGATGTGCAAGTGTAAGCATCGTTCAAAGTGCTTTGAGAGCAGTTAATTTCCCTGTTACTCTGTGTATTACCAGCAGGGGGAGCTCTCAATTTTTCTCTGCAGCTCTTTGTATTGCCTGCAGGGGGAGCTCTCTCTCTCACCCTGGTGAAGAATGAAGTGTCCAGCTCTTCAGGCATTTCAACTCCCTCCTCCTCCAGGAAGAGGGACGGAGTGAAGCTTCGCCTCTGCGTGCGATGCACTGTCCCATCCCTTAGTGACCGACCCTGAGAATGAACACACCATCAGCTACACATCATCCACACACACACACACACACACACACCATCGGCTACACACACACATACACGCGCACACACACCATCAGCTACTCACCATCAGCTACACATCACCCACACACACACACACACACCATCAGCTCCTCACTATCAACTACAAATCACCCACACACACACCATCGGCTACACACACACACACACGCGCACACACACCATCAGCTACTCACCATCAGCTACACACCCAAACACACACATACACACACACTCAAACACCATCAGCTACACACACACACACACACACACACACACCATCAGCTACTCATCATCAGCTACACACCCAAACACACACATACACTCACACACATATACACACACACACACACACTATCAGCTACTCACAATCAGCTACACACCCAAACACACACATACACACACACTCACACACCATCAGCTATTCACCCACACACACACATACACACACACACACACACACACACATACATACACACACACACATATACACACACTCACACACCATCAGCTACACACACACTCACACACCATCAGCTACTCACCATCAGCTGCTCACCCACACACTCACACACACACGCACACAAACACACACATATACACACACTCACACACCATCAGCTACACACCATCAGCTACTCACCCACACACACACACTCACCATCAGCTACACACACACACACACACACCATCAGCTACACACACACACACACACACACACACACACACACACACACACACACACACACACACACACCCACACCCACTCACCCACACACACACACACACGCACCATCAGCTACTCACCCACACACACACACACGCACCATCAGCTACCTTGCCAACACACACACATGCACAACAGTAGCTCTGCGTACCGTCATTACACTTTCTCTAATATTTGACAGCTCCTGTCATTTTAAAAACAAGCCAGACCCAGCGCAGCACACAGCTACAAGAATCTGCCAAAAAGTATGGAAAGATAGCACAACTCTACTGAAACAACACAAAAAAAAAACAATAAATACTGCCAAATAAACAGAGAAACTGTATGATTCTGCCAAATCAACACATAAAAATAACTACACAGTCAATTAATGGCAGTTAGAAAGAATGTGTTCTTTTGAAAACCAACGGTTACGGTTCATGGAAGGTTGTGACATCACTGGTGTTCTAGAACACTCCGTGGCACAGTGGTCCATTAAGGGCAGTCTGTCACTGACCTCTGCACCAGGTAACATGCGTGTGAGCACGGTTCGTCCCGCGCCGACGCGCTAATGGAAACCTGATCAATATTTCATCTGCACAAGTTTTGGGTTGAAGCACGCAGCAATGGCCAGGCTGGGGAGCCATGCCCTGACATGACAGCATGCTCACTAGCGATCATCACTGAGCTTCTGCTTCTCTTTACAAACTGCTATTATTCCGGTCACATCAGATCACTGCCACTAGCACAAACCAGGGGTCAATTCACCTCAAAAACAGGCATAATCACATGACAAAAAACAGTTTCATTTCTTAAAAGACTCAGACTTTTGTGAAAGAGGAAGCTGGTATTTCAGAGGAGAGCACACTCTTGTCTAGAGAACCTTACAGCCGTCAAGACAGAATGATGTCCACTGGACTCAGACGGATGTGAAAAAGTTATGTAAATAGAAATATGATATGTGACATAATAAAAGCCCTGTTTAGGGATTACTCCATAGGCTCCTATGGAAAACACAACCTAGGAAAAGGTTCTGGTTGGACAGCATGTTCAGAACGCCAGCCAGTCTGTTCCATGCAATTAAACCTTGAGCTAGAGGACGCTTGTCTTTGTTTTTTGAGCAGGTGATCTAACCTGTGTGGTTGAGCCGAATCGACCTCACCTTGACAAGCGCGGAGGCGGCGCGGAAGCTCATCTTGGCGACGGACTCCCTCTTGCGTCGCCGGGGGAGACGGGCGGCGCCCGAGCGGGAGCTGGTGAAGGAGCAGAGGGAGGTTCCGCCGGGCGTGGCGGGGGTCTGGGGCACGCTGTGCCCGTCCACCTCCTCCACCATGCGGAATGCCCGCCCACGCGCCAAGGGGTCGACGATCTGGGGGGACGGGCCGTCAGCAAACACACAATTAATCATTAAGCTCTGCAGGGGTTTGCCCAGAATGTGTTTACATGAGGCGCATCCTGTCCTCCCCTCCCCAAATACAACGATTGCACTGGCAGCTCTGCTGCATTGTGTGAATTATACATTAAAACCTGCTGCTATAGTTCAGTGTTTCACTTTCACTTTCATGTGTGGTCAGGTAGGTGCCGCTCTGTTTGGGGGGGGGGGCACAGTGGGACGGGGTTTGAGGTGTCTAAAAATTCAGTTTTTTTCACTTCTGTCAACTCAGCAAAATGAACTGTCATATAATTCATAAAGTATAAAAAAAGGCCAATAATTTTCTATGGGGATTTGAGTTCTAATTACTTTCCTGAGCTGACTGAATGAAAATAGAATCACCGCCATCTTTGGTTAGGGCAGAGAGTCTGTGGGGCTTGGCCCTGCCCCTGTGGGCGTGGTACCTTCTGCATGCCTCGCTGGGAGGCGGGGACGTAGAGAGGGGGAGGGGTCTCGGTGCTGGTGAGTGACAGGTTGTCCTGGCTGGACAGGTCGATGTCGCGCATGGCGTGGGGCTTCAGCTTGCCGTAGCGGAGACTGCAGTGGCGAATGCTCTTCCGCTGCCATCGCTGAGTGGCGTCGCCGTCCCGGCCCACGCCAAACCAGTCCGCCGTTCCCCTGCACCATCACACACACACACCATCAGACTTACACACACACCATTACCCCACTAAAACACTAAATGTATACACTCCATTTTCTCCTTAGCCACTAAAGACACACACACACACACACATGGTCCTGCGCCCGTGCGGTGGTACCTGAGGAATATTTTGGACAGAGACTGCGGCCTGCGGGAGCCGCGGCGAGCGGCACGGGGGCCCTTAACCGGCACGGTGTGAATCCGCTCAAAATGCACCTTCTTACTGCTGCAGCCGGGCCAAACCGGGCCAAACAGGGCCGAACAGGACCAGAGAGCAGGAGAGCAGCAGACAGGGCGAGAAAGAGAGAGAGAGACATGGAGAAGGAAGACAAGAGGAAGTGAGGCTTGCAGGTGGAAAGTCAGTTCCAGTTTGCAGTGCTCATGCGCAGTGTAAACCTATAGTGTTAATGCACAGTGTTAACTTACAGTGTTAATGCACAGTGTTAGTGAAATACAAGGGAGGAAGAGACAGGGAAGCCAGTGTCCAGATTTATACATTCACAAAGACAGACCCATATATACACACACGCATGCTCACAAATATATACACACACATAGGCTAATGCACACACGCTTGCTCACACATATATACACACACATAGACTAATGCACACACGCATGCTCACACATATATACACACACATAGACCAATGCACACACGCATGCTCACACATATATACACACACATAGACTAATGCACACACGCATGCTCACACATATATACACACACATAGACTAATGCACACACGCATGCTCACACATATATACACACACATAGACTAATGCACACACGCATGCTCACACATATATACACACACATAGACTAATGCACACACGCATGCTCACACATATATACACACACATAGACTAATGCACACACGCATGCTCACACATATATACACACACATAGACTAATGCACACACGCATGCTCACACATATATACACACACATAGACTAATGCACACACGCATGCTCACACATATATACACACACATAGACTAATGCACACACGCATGCTCACACATATATACACACACATAGACTAATGCACACACGCATGCTTACACATATATACACATGCATTGAGATGCATCCTGACACACACACACACACACACACACACACACACACACACACACACACACACACAAATCTCATCTGAGCTGAGCCCATGTTTTCAAGTCATTACAACACATAACTGTGATAACAAAAAATGTATAATAATTCCATGCACCAAGCCCATCAAACACGCCTCGATGATATTTCAACACAAATGGATTGTGAAAAAAAGATAAAAATGACGGGAGACATCTGTTTAAAATCAGTATGTGGTTACAGAGATACACTCCCTTATCTGAGCTCTCTCCCTCCCAGCAGGAGATGCAGCCAAGCTCACTGCCTTCCCACAATTCCATTGCACAGGACAGGAAGTTAGCACAAACATCTAGGATGTACTCCTTTTATTCCATTTACAGATTTTTTTTATTTAGTCCTTTTATTTGGAAAGTTGTTTGAACATACAAAACACATTTTGTTAATAAAGTTTTAAATGATTATCTGAGTCATTTATTCTTAATTGATTATTTGCACATGGTTGGTGAATGGACCGTTCTTTCATCCCCTCTTCACTGGGGTTACATCGCACACACATATAAACCACACACTGCACTCACAACTTCTGGAGTCACCAAATACCTGCAGTATGCATCATACATTATGTATAACATCATGTTACCTCGGATGCACTGAGAGACTTAGCTGAAAACTTATGTCGAAAACAACAGCAGCTGTGCATAGTGTGAGCTCATGCTCTTTTATGCAAAATTTGTTTGCATATTTACACTGAAGGAATATGCTTATTTAATACTGAATTTAAAATACACAGAAAAAAGCAATGATATTCTCTCAAAGTCAAGTAAAGAATTAATTAATTAATTGGACCAACTCATCAATCAGTCTGTATAAAATTGTGATGATTAAATTGGAGGATGGCTGGGTCAGAGGTCAGGGGTCACCTTTTGATGGTCTGTGTGATGGAGCTCTGCCTCTGTAGGGCGGGGCGTCGGGGGTCAAAGGGCGGAGCCTGAATGCGGGTGCTCTCCACAGGCATGCTAACGCTACGCAGAAACGCCTGCCTCTTCACCCGCGCCTGAGAGGGGAGAGGTAGAGGGGGACAGAGACACGTCATCATGCTTTCCTTCATCACTTAACCACATGCAGAAATGAGACACACGTTACACAGCTCAGTTACGCCATCACCAATGCCTGCATTTGAGCTTCATGCCTTTGAAGCATTTTAGAAAGGGAGAAATGATTTGTGACAGATGAAGAGGAACACCGAATTCAGCTGAGATGGAAAGAAAGAAAGAAGGAAGGAAAGAGTGAAGGAGGGGAGAATAGAGGGAAGAAGGGTGTTACCTGGACGAAAGTGGGCGGGTCGTCGAGGGACACCTGTGTTTTGGGGATGTCCAGCTTGAGCCAGGGAGGCTTCTTCCTCTGCAGGCTGCTGCTGGACTGATTCAGCTCCGCCATGCTCCCTGCAGGAAGACCACGGTATTACAACACACACTGATTCAGCTCTGCCATGCCCCCTGCAGGAAGACCACGGTATTACAACACACACTGACTCAGCTCCGCCATGCCCCCTGCAGGAAGACTACAATATTACAGCACACACTGACTCAGCTCCGCCATGCCCCCTGCAGGAATACCACGGTATTACAACAATCACTGACTCAGCTCCGCCATGCCCCCTGCAGGAATACCACGGTATTACAACAATCACTGACTCAGCTCTGCCATGCCCCCTGCAGGAAAACCACGGTATTACAACACACACTGACTCAGCTCCGCCATGCCCTCTGCAGGAAGACCACGGTATTACAACACACACAGACTCAACTCCGCCATGCCCCCTGCAGGAAGACCATGGTATTACAACACACACAGACTCAGCTCCGCCATGCCCCCTGCAGGAAGACCACAGTATTACACCACACACTGATTCAGCTCCGCAGATGCCCCCTGCAGGAAGACCACAGTATTACAACACAAACCGACTCAGCTCCACCATGCCCCCCACAGGAAGACCACAGTATTACAACACACACTGATTCAGCTCCGCCATGCCCCCCGCAGGAAGACCACAGTATTACAACACACTGATTCAGCTCTGCCATGCCCCCTGCAGGAAGACCACGGTATTACAACACACACTGACTCAGCTCTGCCATGCCCCCTGCAGGAAGACCACAGTATTACAACACACACCGACATAAGCTCTACCATGCTCCCTCCCACAATTACCGGCTATAACAATGTACATTATTAACCAATAAGGCCATTACCAAGAATATCACATCACCAAATGTCAGTATTTTATGCCCTGGATGGTGGGTTTGGATGCACCATCGTTGACTGTTTTGGGTAACACCCAGCGAAGAAGAGCTTGTTACTGTCATCCTGAACACTCTCCAGAGGTGAAAGTCCGAGGAGCAAAGCTGCTCTGCGGATCCTCTCAGGGGGAAGTAATCTCTGTTTCATTTGAGCAATTTCGCCACACCCGCCATTTACGCCGCTTTCTCTGCGCCCCTTTCCCGGCAGCTTTGCCACGGCTTCCTGTAAGTGACCGGAGCATTTTAAGACCACAGGGACGGCCTCAGAGAACTTCCTCATTCAAGCCAAAGCCTGCAGTTACCGTTCACTGCCACAGAGTGGCGCTGAAAAGGCTTGAATCTCACCCGGTAGGATGCACACTTCAGCACAGGAAACACAAGGCAGTTTTTCCTCCATGCTGTAAAATCACTGTTACGAGGCTGGAAACTGCTGCGCGAAGATGAGAAACTGTCTAGGTCACCTGTATTTATCACTTATCAGAGACCGGGGATCCTAATAACAAAGCATCTTAGAATACTGATCTAGGATCAGCTTTCCCCTGTCCATATCCTACCTTTATCCATTATGGTTAAAAGGCAAATCTGATCCTAGAACAGCAGCACCACTCTAAGTAGGAAAATGGGCCCTGATCTAGGATCAGCTCTCCATTTTAGCTCATAATAGATAAGGTTAGGATATGGATAGTGGAAACCTGATCCCAGATCAGTGCCCCTGCTCATGAATATGAGACCTGGCTGTGAAATGTATAAAATAATCACAAAAGCGTCTCTAAAAGAGTTTGATTTTTTTCCCATTGTTTTATATTTGTGGATTAACGATATCTGTACCATGGATTTATGTTCTGAGGGTGGGGTATCGAAAATCTGTATCATGATTGGTTAAAAAAAGACCTGGTGTCCATTTATGAGTTTTGCAAATGAACAGAGCTTGAATTATGAGGTATGTACAGTGAGTGTTTGATGGCTGTGTGACTAATACCAGCTATTCACAACACAGTGTGTGACTGAAACGTGTGAGCAATGACCAATCAGCTGCCCTCACTTCCTGAGAACTTTTTTACAGTTTCTGTTTTTATCTGTGTGTTAAAACAACAACTCTGTTAAAAACCTTTCTCTGTTCCTCTCTCTCTGCCTGGCCCACGCATGCACTCTCTTTCCTCTTTCCCTCCCTTTTTTTCAACCCCTCCCCCTCACACTTCCTGCCTTCTCTTGGCCCCCACCCTCCCCGGTCAGATACCCGGCTCCTGTCCAGGCCAGCCCTTGCCTGCCCCAGAGAGCAGAGGGTTTGACATGGAGAGTGGCTATGGTGCTGTAGGGGTTGATACTGGCCTGTTTTCCCTACGGCACCAGTGGTGTTGGGTATGACTCGGGTCTGTTCCGGGCCCGGGGCATTTTTAGGGGTGACGTGGGCCTGTTTCCTCTCCAGGAGCAGAGAAAGAGAGAGCTGACCCGGACCACTGCCCGCCCCCACCCCCCAGCCCAGCCCAACCAACCCCTGCATGTTGACTTCAGCCCCTTCCGATCCCCTTGAATAAAATACCACAGTATTATGACATCACAAGCCCACTAAGCCAAACCCAATTCCTGTTTTCACTCAGAAAAATGCTCATAAAGTGACCTTACTGTTAAACCCCAAAGTCATTTTGTAAGTGACTTTAGGAACAGGATGGCTATGTCACATCTGTAAAACGTGCAAGGAGGCATGTCACAGTATGGGGGAAATCATTTCAGTAGGGCAGGAAAGAGGTAATGGTCAAGACACTCGTACTTTCGCTGATGTGTCAGTTTTTGGACTTGGACCACTGTGCTATGTCATGTTAAAACTACGGGACGTGACGCATCGGCTGAACAATGTCAGAATGAGTCAAGCGGACCTCTGAGTGGGGAGCGACCCCCACCCTGTTCTTAAAGTTGCACACGGTCAAACCTGCAGATACCGTGGCCGGGGGACACAGTGCTGTAACCCCCCCCCACCCCCCACCCCCGGCTGTTCAGGAAAAAGGTTAAAGGTTCTTCCAATTACATTTAAAAAGGCCTCCAGCCAACTCATAAGAGACAAATAAAACAGCATCAGTTTCTCAGCCAGGCCTCCATCCAGGTACTGCACTGCACTGCTCTGGCAGGGTGAGGCTCCACCAGCCCATAATTCAGTACGCACCGCAGCTGCCATTCACATCTACCCCGGCCTGCATACTTTCATTAAAGTACTTGTTTTACTTCTGGATATGGACGTTCAGAATGAACGGGCCCAGTTTCAGGCCTTCCGCCAGAGGATGGGAGTGGTTGACCCAGGGGAGGCACCCCCCCCCCGCCATGATCTGAGCTAATCTGAGCGGAAAGCTCTCTCACAAATCAAAGTGGGAACAATGAGAGTGACTCTGCTATAAACAGCAAGTCTCTGAAAAACGGGGGGAAACCGGAAAGCCGAAAGAGAGAGGTGCTGAGATGTTACGGCTCCGCCACACGTGCCTCGAGCTGCGCTTCTGAAGAGTCTTCAGTTTTTATTTTTCCTGATAAGCTGATAACGGTGGCCATACGCAAATCATAAATCCCTTTAATTAAAGCTATTTCAGCAATTAAATTATGTGGACTTAGCACCAGATCATAGCTGGAGAGTAATGCGCTCATCTGAAGCGATCGTTCGTTAAGGCCTCGGAGTTCAGATCTGCGGGAAGTGTTCATGGGAGACAAAGTAGATGCACTTTCACATCCCTTGGCCTGACACAGCCGTCGAGTTCTGTCAGCTGCAGGCTGCATCCATAAAGTGTTATGATGCAACATACATTGTCATCGTGCGTGCGGACGCTGACGTTGACAGACACACCCTTCATACCTCCTTCAGTAACCTGTATGGTTAATTTCCTCTGAAAAGCTGGCACGAGCAGCGCGATCACCCAGATCAAACCTCCCATCCTGCTCCTGCGCCTCCTCCTTCCATTAGCTTGATTAAACGCCGCGCTGCATCCGTCGTTTATGTTGCTATGCGGTAAAGCAGAAAACTAGGACACTTTATCTCGAAGGGGAACTGAAATCAAACCATCAAGCAGTCCTGTCATCCAGCTTTTTCTGAACACAGCTGTGGGGTGTGGAAGTAAGATCATCAAAATACTTTTCTTTTCAGATCTGAGTACCCAAGTCACGCGCTCAGGTTCTTTTAGAATGCAGCAGAAATAGGTCTACCACAGATATTTCTAGAACGCACTAACTGTTTGTCCATTTAGCTGAGGCCTGGAACAGGCACACAATGCAAGTTTATAACGGAAATTAATTCATTTAAATTTCCCAGAGGACGACACAAACCATGCCATGAGCTCTCCATCTGTAGTCAGCAGGCAGCAGCATCACTGTGGATAAGAGAGCAGTAAATCAGGCTTTATCTCTTCTGGATTCAGCCTGGCAGCCTCCTGGTGCGATCTTTGCTTCAGGGCCGGGATTAAGCCAAGATGGTAGCCGGCCTGCAACGCTGCTCTGCCCAGATGCTGAACCAACGGGTGTCACCCTGGGGTCACGTGGTGACCTCACTCTGACCTGACCTCTCACTCCTGCACCCTGGACATTGTGTATTATTCTTTGTGCTGTTTTCTGTGTTATTTACCAATCATTTTATTTGACATGCTCTTTTCTTCTTTCTTACTTGTTCAGTATCTTGGTGTTCTATATCAATTACATTCATTATTATCAATATTATTAATATTGTTGGCTCCACCCACTTCTCCATGTCCGCTGCAGAGCGGTGAGGAGCAGCTGGTTTCTGTGTGTCACCGAAGTGAGAATGAGCACTTTCATGATTGACATCGGAGGGCTGCTTTCCACTCCAAACTCTGTCACCCCCCGACGTCCTCTCTGCTACATGCTGACTCTGCTGGCTTTCATTTTCACCCTCACATAGCTCCAGTGAATTTCACAATCATTTCTCCAGAGACAGGAGGAACGGTCTCGTGAAAGTTGAACACTAGAGTTCTTTCACTTATGTAAATACAGTGTTGTGTTCTTCCACCAATACAACTACAGACTTGACTTATTGATTATATTGGGCTTCGAAACTGGCATCCATTATGACGGTGAACTAAAAAGGGTGTAGAAAATATACTACACAGAAAGTGATATATTGAGCCCATACATATGGGAAATGTATTTATTTTGTTCAAATAGAAGAGTTTTTTTCATTTCTTATTTGTATTTGTTTTATGTGTTATTTTCAAAGGATGTCCAGAGAGATTCCCTCACAGGATGAAGCAAAATTGGATTTGGTTTCTCCTCCCTCCGGTTCTCTCATGTTTCTTCACGCGTCTGAATCCCATCTGTGTGTCCATATTTTGACCGCAAAACTCCTCTGCTTATTAGTTTACCCGACAGGGAGCGATTAGGAACCTGGCGAACACCGCTCCAGAGATGGACGGTGTGAGACTCGAAACTCAGAGACTGCACGGCCGCAGAGCTGAGCTGGAGGACGGATGGAGGACGGATTTCGGGGGTGACCTAGCTTCCCGGAAAAACTTATTCTGCAAGAGCCAATGGCAGGGCAGGGACCAAGACCACCCAGACACGAGTCTCGCTTTCAGAACACGCGTCTTTACTGCATGAGCCACCCAGAGGACCCACCCCGCCATGTCCCAATTTCACGCTACGCCGCGTTACTTTATGATCCGGGCAGACATTTTGAACTCTGGCCTGCAGAGGGTCATGGGTCATCCAGCTCACTGGTGAACTGCGGGAGAGTGGAGCTCGAGCCGTCAGTCAGCACTGAGACAGGCAGTTCCACTTCTGCTTCTGTCTCCGGACACTCGCTGCGTTTGCAGGACCGCCGCTGCCTAAGGTCAAATCACATGCCACTTCATTTCCGAAACACGGAGCCCAGACTTCACTCAAACAAAAATATCCGTCAGTGTGAAGGGACAGCGAAAGCACTGCACTTCCTCCTGGTCTGCTCTGAATGTGAATCAGGGGCAATTTCCTTAAAAAATTCCATTATTTTCAAACTCTCCCGCTCCTAACGCTGCAAAAGTCCTGTCCTCTCAGCCCAGGATGATCAGGCAGCTGAATATGACTCACTCTGCCATACCCTGAGGGACAGCGGATAAACAGACTCATGAGAATGAAAAACAATTAATGAATATTATATATAGCAAATATGTGTGTGTGTGTATCTGTGCGTGTTTTTGGCAGGAGCACAAATTGTCAGGCCAATGAAACTCAGTGAATTGACAGTGAGGGTGAATTATGACTTTCAAATCATCTTTCACGTGATGCACTGAGAAAAAAAGATGGAAAAGTTCTAACTTCTCATGTTAAATGTTTAACCTCACGTTAAATAAAAACAGCTTTGTGTCAGAGAACCTTTCACAGGGATGGAAAATGAGACATGAAGATGCACGCTGCCTTCTGGTTGAGCTCTGCACTGCCACATAGATATTGTTTGGAGGGACTTGATCTTGGGCAGGCAGATGGCGCAGGGAAAGGGGGAGGAGGAAGGAGAGGAAGAGGGAAGATGGATAAACAAACAGAGACTGAGAGGAGCGGGGGTGCTGTGGACTGGGATGAAAGGCGTGCCCGCGTCTGATGAGGCAGAGATAAACACCAGTAATCAGATGCACTTAGATCCACAGCCACCCCACACACACTCAGGGTGAAGAGAGGAACGTTATCGGACGGCAAATGGGGAGAGGAAGGTGATACCATCCTCTGTAATATCCCACAGCCAGGTGGTATTAACGCCAGTTAATATCCGCAGACAGGAAAGGTGTGTTTGTCAGTATTATACACGCTCTCCACACACACACACACCCACCCACGCACACGAACACACACTCTTCATACCCTAACACACTCTAACTCTCTCACATGTCTCACACGCTCTCTTTGACACACACACACACACTCACACACACGCACGCACACACGCACGCACACACACATGCACAAACGCATGCACGTACACACACACACACACACACATACACACACAAACACACCCACGCACACGAACACACACTCTTCATACCCTCACACACACTCAAACTCTCTCACATGTCTCACATGCTCTCTTTGACACACATTCACTCACACACAAACACTATCTCTCTCACACACTCACACGTGTGTGTGTGTGTGTGTGTGTGTGTGTGTGGGAAAGAGAGAGAATGTGTGTGTTTGTGTGTGTGTGTGAGAAAGAGAGAGAATGTGTGTGTGTGGGTGTGTGTGGGAAAGAGAGAGAATGTGTGTGTGTGTGTGTTTGTGAGAAAGAGAGAGAATGTGTGTGTGTATGTGTTTGTGTGTGTGAGAAAGAGAGAGAGTGTGTGTGTGTGTGTGTGTGTGTGTGTGTGTTTGTGTGTGTGTGAGAAAGAGAGAGAATGTGTGTGTGTATGTGTTTGTGTGTGTGTGAGAAAGAGAGAGAATGTGTGTGTGTGTGTTTGTGTGTGTGTGAATATGTTGCTCTGGCTTGCTTCACTGCCTCACTGTTTACAGAGCGCAGCTCTACGATGTGGGGCAGAAACAGAGGGGGAATGTACCCAAGGGAAGTAACCATGGGGACCCAGCCCTGGGGCCCAGAGTGAGCCCCCTCTCCACTCACCCATGAGAGCCCCAGCTCCATCCATCTCCCAGCCAGTCCCCACCCTGCATTATAAATCTGTGGAACAGGACCACATCAGCTGAGAGATTCACTCCCAGCAGCCAGTGAGGCGATAGGGCGTTCCCCACGCGACCCAACAAAACGCAGCATCATCTACAAGACTGGCAGTTGCCATGGCTACATAATTGTATTTGCATTATCTTGCTAACTGTGGTTTCCTTATAGGACTGCTACTGGGGCTAATGAGTGCGTTGTGTGTGTCAATTCATTATTGTATATGTATTATATTATTGTATGTGTTGTTTTTGTATTGCATTATATGTTCCGTATTATAGTCCTTTTGTTATTTAACTCCATTTCATTTCCTTAACAGTTAAAAAAAAGGTTCACAGTCGCAGTTTCGCATGTTTCTGGTGTCTTGGACGCTACCTCCCTCTACTCGAGGGTACTTTTGCACTTTGACCCTTGTCTTCTTCTCATCGTAAGTCGCTCTGGATAAGAGCATTTGCAGCGCACCTGTAACGCAAGGTGACCTAATTGTTGTTTCATGGCTGAACAGAGCGGAGAGACAGGTCTTTCTGACTCCCCCCCGCCCCCGTCCCCGTCTCTCTCCCATCCCCACCCCTCCATAAGTGTTTTGAAAAAAGAAAACAGGACTGGTGAGACATGAATAAACAGATAAAAGCACAGCTTTCACTGGGGCCATGCTGCAGGGGCTCTGGGGGGGGGGGGGGGTGGTGGTGGGAGGGGGGGGGAATTGGTGCTACAGAACCAGAGCCTCCCTGCCAGCGAGGATCAGAATCACTCGGCCACGGAGAGGAAGAGCGTCTCGGAGCATGGAGCCTACTGTCATTCCCATAATGCACTGCTCTAACCGATTCAGCCCGGCTAGGCGTTAAATATAGAGCCTTCCTCTCATGAATTTCAGCAAAGGACAGAATTTTTTTTGGGCAAAAGCTTGACGTTGAGCCAGGCACAGTGAGGGCCAAAACCATGGAGGCCAATATGGAAGCACATCGTCCCCAGAGAATGTGATTCTGCTGGTGCTGTTGCTGTTGTTGTTGTTGTTGCTAGTGCTGCATCATTGTTTTTACTACAGCCATTGCCGTTACTGGATACTATTATTACGACTGTTTTTAGCAGCCTGGTTTGTGGTTGCGCTGTTTTCATAATCGACTTGTTTTGGCAAAGGCAGTGTCAGCTGGAGGCAGTAACACTGATCTGAGATATTAGATGTGAGTCAGATAATGAAGGAGGATCAGGAGGGTAAACCCAGAGGCTCCCGCGGGCCCATCCTGGCTGGAGGAGCTCCAGGGTGGGGCAGGTGGAGGAGCTCCAGGATGGGGGAGATGAAGGACCTCCAGGGAGGGGCAACTGGAGGAGCTCCAGGGTGGGGGAGATGTAGGAGCTCCAGGCTGGAGAAGCTCCAGGGAGGGGCAGCTGGAGGAGCTCCAGGATGGGGGAGATGAAGGACCTCCAGGGAGGGGCAACTGGAGGAGCTCCAGGGTGGGGGAGATGAAGGACCTCCAGGGAGGGGCAACTGGAGGAGCTCCAGGGTGGGGGAGATGTAGGAGCTCCAGGCTGGAGGAGCTCAAGGGAGGGGCAGGTGGAGGAGCCCCAGGATGGGGGAGATGAAGGACCTACAGGGAGGGGCAACTGGAGGAGCTCCAGGGTGGGGGAGATGTAGGAGCTCCAGGCTGGAGGAGCTCCAGGGTGGGGGAGATGTAGGAGCTCCAGGGAGGGGCACCTGGAGGAGCTCCAGGGTGGGCGAGCTCCAGGGTAGGGGAGATGTAAGAACTCCAGGGTGGAGGAGATTTAGAAGCTCCAGGGAGGACCAGCTGTAGGAGCTCCAGGGTGGAGGAGATTTAGGAGCTCCAGGCTGGAGGAGCTCCAGGCAGGCAGCGCAGGGGAAACCCAAGCGGAAGTGCTGGAGGAGGAATGGCGTCAGCAGGGAGGGGCCGGGGCATGAAGCCCGTTCAATCAGCGAGGCAGGAAGCAGGAAATAGGGGATGGAAAGATATGGAGGTGATAGGAAGTGCTCTCTGCATTTCAGGAAGGAGGGGGAGGGAGGGAATTTAAGGCCCAGTGAAGGGCAGACTGGCTCACGCGAAACCCCCCCACTGTGAGACGCTCTGCACTGCATCTGCTGCTCGCCTCCACGTTCCTCCTTATGGCTCATGTACGACAGAATCTGAACACCAGACTTTTAAAATAAAACTACAGGCACATAAAATAACAGACAGAGGGACAGTTCGGCATACTGGATAAAAAAACTGGGATTATGTGTCAGAGGTTTCAAAATGTATGCGCAAAGAAAAGGATAGGAAAGGTAAATAATAACTCCTTATGAAAATATAGCATTAACAGATAATTCATAGATCATTAATAACTCAAACTACGAGACCCCGTCAGTTTAGCTGTGACAGTTCAGGTTTCAGAACTGCTCAGGTAAGGATGCTGGAACTGGTGGGACTGTGTGTGTGTGTTTGTGTGTGAGTGTGTGTGTGTGTGTGTGTGTGTGTGTGTGTGTGTGTGAGTGTGTGTGTGTGTGTGAGTGTGTGTGTGTGTGTGTGTGTGTGTGTGTGTGTGTGTGTGTGTGTGTGTGTGTGTGAGTGTGTGTGTGTGTGTGTGTGTGTGTGTGTGTGTGTGAGTGTGTGTGTTGTGTGTGTGAGTGTGTGTGTGTGAGTGTGTGCATGCATGCGTGCGTGTGTGTGTGTGTGAGTGTGTGTGTGTGTGTGTGTGTGTGTGTGTGTGTGTGTGTGTGTGTGTGTGTGTGTGTGTGTGTGTGTGTGTGTGTGTGTGCGTATGTGTGTGTTTGTGTGTGAGTGTGTGAGTGTGTGTGTGTGTGTGTGAGTGTGTGCATGCGTGCGTGCGTGTGTGTGTGTGTGTGTAGGTTTGTACAGGTGTGCACAAGCATTAATTTTCAGCCATCAATGAACCACCAACAGCACAACAGATTCAAGCCTTGATAATCTTGCTTTTCTTATTAAAAGCCAGAATGATTTTCCAGAAATACAATGACATGAGTCACTCTCGCTCACCGTAATCCGTCTGGAGCGTAGTAAACACCGAGCAGCTGGGATATTAGTCAGCCGTCGAACAAAACACAACGGCAGGTGCCTACACAGATACCTCAGCCTGTGTGGACTCAGCTCTGCACTGGTAACACTGAGGCTACTGTGGACTTAATCACATGTTGCAGGCTGATGACATGACCACTATTATCAGTTGCTACCAACTTGGTATCATGTTTTTCTGTCTAAACCTGTAGGATTTACTTT
>JAFBMS010000134.1:400000-525000 GCA_019788955.1 Albula glossodonta | reverse complement strand
TAGACTCTAATGGATTATAATAAAATTTGACATGAGGCTTTACAAGACACTTTGGCCAAAAAAACATTTTTTTACAGCACTTGGTGCTTTTTTCAATACCACTATGCTATTTGATCAAAATCTGAGTTATTTCAAAGAATGTAGGATCTCTGAGAAAGGTGCTCCCCCATTGCAGGGGCACTACCGTCCCTTTGCCCCTAGATGGCGAAAGATAAGATTAGAGGGGAGCGCTGAAGAGGCAGCTGAAAGCCCCAGAGCACGTCCTGTTTCCTGTTTCCTGTTTCCTGCTCTGTGAGGACAGGGTCTGGTTTGGGTTTCCCGTGTGACAGCGAGTCCAGGCTGTCCGAGGGGGCGTGTGGCGCCAAAGATAGCATGTGTGCGCCTGGCAGGCCTATTTAAACATCCCCCCCCAAACTGCCCCCATCCCGGGGTGTTATATCACCCTCTCCAGCTGGCCGGCCCAGAGCACAGTCCTTCAGCCTCACCCACAGCTCCTTCACTTTGGTTAAAACTGGATCTTTGCATTATGGGAAATCAGCAGATTTTCTTGACCACCGCGACACAGAACGCAATGAAAAATGCATAGATCAGGGCCGAAGTGCTAAAAATACCCTGATGGCCCGAAATACAGTCACGGATACCAGACATGTGAAAAACACAGGATTCAACTGGGAGCCTGTCAAGGTTCAAAACTAAAAAGCTTAAGCAACAAACAAATTAATTATTATAGTCATAGTGCCAAGGGAAAACTACAATCCAGTAACCAGTAAACACAAATGCAGTTATGTAATCTCAGTCTCCATGTCAGATGTGAGAGGAGACATTTTTTTCTGTGGTATAAACAGAAGGTTCTAGATATGGGGCAGGTCATTCCACACCATGAGCAGAGTTGGAGCAGAAGGGATCTGGACAGGACCACCCGAGAAGAGCAGTTTCAACAAAATCCCTCTCTAATTGTCCTCTCTAATTGTCAGAGCTTCCTGTGTACACTCGTCTCATCAGACTGGCCGCTTTTTTCAAGCACCCAATTAAACATCTCCACAGTAGTGTAAACGCGACTGAAAATGCTAATTAGCCTGTGCAGATGACACCCGGAGTGTGTTCTCTGTGTGTACCCTCTCTGGTCTTACAGGACGGGCCCGGAGAGGATGTTGGCTTTAGACCTGCTCCAATAAACACCTGATCCAGCTGGTCAAAGCACTGAGTGGACACCATAATCATTGATTGTGTGATACATATCATAATCGGTATTAATATGTGTGTGTGTGTGTGTGTGATGCAGGTTAATATGCATGCTTATGTTTAGGTGATGTATTCAAACGTGTGTATAACGTGTGCATAAGTAATTTAATTAATGAATGAATGAGCTGAAGGCTGTGATTGATTGATTAGCTGAATGATCACTGTGGTTAAGCGTTGGGCGGGACGTTGGGCACCCTTCACTGGGAGCAGTGCAGATACCTGGGATTCCCGTCTCTGGGAAAGGAAGAGGGCTGACACAGAGGGACAAAACGCCCATTACGACCTAGAAACTGTCCTAGCGAACGCAGGGTTTACCAGCCCTGATCCAGGGGGGCCGCAAGCTGTGCTGCTTTCTGATTTTACCCAAATATCGGCCACCAAAATCGGGTCAAAGACACCACCTGAGGTGAGTTATAAGGAATTACAATCCACTGCTTTAACAGATCAACTGAGTGCTGAGAAACGGTTGAAAACAGTAGAGCATGTGGTCTGCAATATTCCAGGGTTATACACCCCTTTATTTCAGGGGAACGTTTGACCACAACCCACACATTATGAATGAAGACCTCCATTTTGATCTTCTTTCAGAGGACCCCGCACTGAGCTGGGTTTGAGGCACAGTTTAGTTTTGCTCAGTTGTGGTTCACGGTGAGGAAAGAGCAGTCATAACAAAATAAAGTCATAGCAGCAGGTAGGTGGACAGGGCACGGGGGGCCACAGGAAGGTGTGGGTAACCGTGGTTACCAGCAGGAATGGGCGGAGCCCACACAGTCAAACCGTGAACAGGAAATACAGAGCTCCGGTGCGTGTGCTCCGGCTGTGCTCGAGGTTTGGTTAGCAAGGTCTGGAGGAGAGTGAGTTTTTCCTTTTTTTTTTTTTAAAGATTTTTCTCCTTCATCCCACCAGAACTCTGCTGAACTGTTTGGCCTCCCATGGGAGAGGCAGCCATGATCTCTTATTCTGGTGACAGCCAGTCCTCGCTTTTTTCCACCCCCGATTACACACTGCTGTCAGAGAGAGTTGGAGCGCTGGTTCATGTGTGACAGCTTGCCTGTGCGCTTAGTTTTCCAGCTTAAACTCACACACTGAATACACTGCTGTTTTTATTTTTTTTTCATATTTCACACACCAGGGACAGACACAAATACACAAGGACACACTCAATTCGCAATGACTCAGAGGTGCTGTGCCACAGTGTCTGCAGTGTTTTTAGCCAGAGTGAATTTACAATAGCCGTTCCTTGGCCTGGCTTTTAAAAATATTTAAAAACTGGTACCAGCAATACACTCACTCAATATGACAGCATGCCTGTGCAATGTGGAGGAGAACAAAAGGTGAAAGACCATCACAGGGAGCGGGAATCTGTGTGACATCATCTCCATGACCGTCACCATTGGTGACAAGCCAAGCCAAGAAAGGGCAGCGTTGCTATGCAACCAGAAAGACAGATCCCTATAGAATGGTTCAGTTCCTTCATCAGCGAGACCTAAACAAAATTATGAAAGATTCAGAACATCGTTTATGATTTTTTTTATCTGTTTATCTGCTTAGCAGACTACAGGTTGACTATGAGGACATTGAGCAAGCGTAAGGGCAGAACAGCAAAATCGTAATATTCATAAAGGGGCGTGGCTTTGGCTGAAGAATGTTCTGTCCTTGACACCTCATTCGTCCTTCACTACTACAGTCACCAATCAGAATCCACCTCCCTAAGAAAGTATAGAGTACTTATGGCTCATCGTTTGCCCCAAAATGTCCCTCATAAAAAAGAGCTATTCAATGAAAAAAATCATTCAGATTTCATGCTTTTATTGCAATGCAAAAATTTGCAATTTCCCATTTGCTGTCATTTTTTATATTATAATATTTTCTATCCTGTATTCAGATATTTTTTTTAATAAAACAGATAAAACAATTTGAAGTTGAAATAAGACAGATACATTTCCAAATTAAATAAAAAAAGCCAATAAACATCTAAAAATGATGTGCCTTGACAATACTGGATGAAGTACAGGAGTTGAACATCTGGTTGCTGTAGAGTATCTGTGGGGAGACGCCAGGTGCTGTCCAGACACTGAGCGGTTACAGAGCACACTTGCCTTCCGGAACACTGAGACAGAGTTCTATATGGAACGTTCTGCAAACAGCCAGAGCTTTGCGGAATAGAGCTCATTCCAGGAAGAGCCCTTCTTATTTTATTATTTTATGTTTCGGGCCCTCGGACAGACAGTTTTGTCTCCGGTCTCCATTGAGAAAACAGAGCAACTCTTAGGCAGATGTTTGTGCACAAGGGCCCAAACCAGATCCAGATTTAGAATGAGTCAACACAGTCACCCACACACACACACACACACACACTCACACTGTCTCACACACACACACACACACTTACACACACACTCACACTGTCTCACACACACACACACACACTCACACACACTCATACACACACACACTCGCACTCACACTCTCTCTCATACACACTCACACACACACTGTCTCTCACACATACACACACTGTCACACTGTTACACACACACACACACAAACTCACACTCGCACTCACTCATACACACACACACTCGCACTCACACTCTCTCTCATACACACTCACACACACACTGTCTCTCACACACACACACACACACACACACACTCTCACACTGTTACACACACACACACACACACAAACTCACACTCGCACTCTAACACACACACACACACACACTCACACTCTCATACACACACACACACACACACACAGTCACACACTCACACACACTCACACTCTCATACACACACACACAGTCACACACTCACACACACTCATACTGTCATACACACACACACACACACACACAGTTACATGTGGCAACCTCATTTCAACTCTGACAGACTCCTCATTTCAACGGACCCCTCCCACGTCCGGAATTCCCGCCATTCACCCAAAATGCATAAAAAAACAAAATCCAGTTCCTTAAAAGGGCAACGACATTTTATAAAGGCAACCAATCCATGGGGGGGTCCAAAGAGACTGAAAAACAATGACAGGGTGGGGGGGCCAAACCCACTGTCACTAACAGAGGCGGGAGAAAAACAGCTCGTATTTCTACTGTACGCCATGTTTATGACCCCCGTGCCCAAAATAGGACCGGTTGGGGGGTGTGCCAGGGGCGGATGGATTTCAGCCCCCCCTGCTAGTAAATACCATTGGGGGGTTTGGGGGGGGGGCAGCGAAGCTAGGGACTCCTGATCACCCTCAGAGTGAGAGAGAGAGAGAGAGAGAGAGAACATTATCGTAATCATAGTCTAATATTACTGTGATTAAAATAACTTCATATGTGTTATCCAACTTATGCATGGTTTTAATTTATTTTATGTGAAAATGATTGTCTACTGGTCTTTCCAATAAAGCATGATTAAAATGAACTGAGAAGTGGTGGGGGAAAACAATTGCACTATTATTATTATACTGTTCTCATGTTTGTATGTGTTGTTATGTTTGCTATGTTTATAATGCTATTTTTGGTATGTCAATATACTTGTGGTTATTTATTTTGTGTCAAACTTTGCAAATACTCGTGTACGCTTGACAACACTGCTATTGTGCTGTCAATAAAGCACTATTGAGCTGGAATGAATTGAGAGACAGAAATGGAGAGAAATGTAGAGCGGGGGAGGGAAGGATAGAAAGAGAGAGAAAGAGAGAGAGAGAAGGGGAAGGACAGACAGAGAGAGAGAGACATGTGGAAGTCCCTCCCACAAACACACAATCTCAGTTCTGAGTTGTACGCTGAAGGACACAGTGGGTGGGGGGCCCATGGTGACAGTGCTATGTGGGCATCGTGCCATGGGGGGGTGTCATGGTTCAGCATGTCTGTCTGTCTGTCTGTCTGTCTGGCCAACATTGTAACCCCACACTGGGTTATTTTACTTTATGATGTGTCTGTAACACCTCTCCTCCATTAGCTCTGACTCATTCACTCACTCTCATACACACACACACACATGCATACACACACACAGAGACACAAACACACACATATGTATGCATGCATGTACACGCCTGTGATATCAGAGACAGGCCACACTATCTCACACACACACACACTCTCGCTACATAATTACAAACATTTTCACATACGACAAACATAACAACATACAACATAATAAAAAAAACAACAATAACACAATCTCTCCCACACACACTCAGGCTGAGATTCAGCCAGCATTTGCCTTAACTTTGGCTCAGAATTAAACGCGAGTGTTCGTTTTTATCCTCATCGACACAGTTTGGCGAGTTCAGCAATCATGAAAATTTGCTTGCACAACGCTCTTATCCAACTGTGTGCCAAATGCTGATTGAGTCCTGTGGCCTCAAAGAGATCAAAGCAGCAATAGCATGATTAACATATTAGCATGTCCAGCGGTCCGCCAGTGTTTGCCAAGTTGCTGTAAGACGTGACAGTCCCGATCCCAGCCCCCCCCCCCACCCCGCCCCCCCCCCCCACTCTCAGGAGTGCCCAGGGGCAGTCATGGTGATCATGTGACCCCAGCTGGCTTTATCCACCCCCATTACATCAGCTCCCCGTGACACCCCCGAGGGCGATAACATTTCAGGGGGTGGGAGGCCCGATCGTCACTCCACACACCCCCCCCCACCACGGACTTCCCTGCACCACCCCACCACAGAACCCTGCCTAACAGGGATGAACAAGACGGCCAACAACCCCTTCCTGTGTCAACCTCCCTTAATTACTTACAAATTTACTTAATTAGCTCTAATCACTTCCCTGCTCTGGAAATGTACCTACATTTATTAATAAGTTAGTGAATGACAGTTGAGGTCTGTTTTTACTGTGATCTAATCTACAAGTGAATTAGCGTTGGGATATCGTACCAATTAGCTGCCTGAGTGAGGGGAATCATGGGAAATGAACCTGCCCTGACGCCAGCTCTCTTAAATCCACACATGCACAGCTTATCCCTGACTTAAAGTGGGTTCCTTTTCTTCATACAAGACTTTGATTATGCAACATGTTTAGAAAATTAAGGTCAAATCAATAATTCTAAAAACATGCTATCAATTTGGAAACAAGCGTTTACATGAGTTCCCTTTTTTACGGTGTCGCTTTTTCTCCGTATTTTGACAGAGGAGGACATCTCAGGTGCAGCTTTGTGCCGGTAGACCTTGGGGGCTCGGTCAATCGGGGGGTGGGGGTTCGCTGGAGAGGGATGAGGAACAGTGTACAACCAGACCGTGGGGCCCATCCAAACATTGTAATAGTGACTTAACAAGATGCAGACTGTGGGGCCCATCCACACACTGGAACAGTGCCTTAACAGGATGCACACTGTGGGGCCCATCCACACACTGGAACAGTGCCTTAACAGGATGCAGACTGTGGGGCCCATCCACACACTGGAACAGTGCCTTAACAGGATGCAGACTGTGGGGCCCATCCACACACTGGAACAGCGCCTTAACAGGATGCAGACCGTGGGGCCCATCCACACACTGGAACAGTGCCTTAACAGGATGCAGACTGTGGGCCCATCCACACACCGGAACAGTGCCTTAACAGGATGCAGACCATGGGGCCCATCCACACACTGGAACAGTGCCTTAACAGGATGCAGACTGTGGGGCCCATCCACACACTGGAACAGTGCCTTAACAGGATGCAGACAGTGAGGCCCATCCACACACTGGAGCAGGGCCTTAACAGGATGCAGACCGTGGGGCCCATCCACACACTGAAACAGTACCTTAACAGGATTCAGACCATGGGGCCCATCCACACACTAGAGCAGAGCCTTAACAGGATGCAGACTGTGGGGCCCATCCACACACTGGAACAGTGCCTTAACAGGATGCAGACCGTGGGGCCCATCCACACAGTGGAACAGTGCCTTAACAGGATGCAGACAGTGAGGCCCATCCACACACTGGAGCAGGGCCTTAACAGGATGCAGACCGTGGGGCCCATCCACACACTGAAACAGTACCTTAACAGGATTCAGACCATGGGGCCCATCCACACACTAGAGCAGAGCCTTAACAGGATGCAGACTGTGGGGCCCATCCACACACTGGAGCAGTGCCTTAACAGGATGCAGACCATGGGGCCCATCCACACACAGGAGCAGGACAGGCCACCCATCAGCCTGGACTGCAGTTTTGGTTGGTTTGATTCAGCGCAACAAACAGTAGACTTCAAGTGGAGACAGAGACCCAGGTAACTGACCCAGGAGCAGCTACTGCAGTGACAAACTTTCACCCATAGAGGCACCAGCAAGCAAAACGTCAATGGAACCAATTTGCCAGGCTCATGTTAGGGAACAGCCAGACATGGGTCTTTGGGCACTTCTGCTTTCACAACTAGATACGGCCTTTTACTGAGCCATAAGGAGCGACTGGAGCTCCTCAGACAGCTTTTTAAACCCGCAAAACATGGATCTTAAACTCCAGTCCTAAAGGAACATGGTGTTTGCTGGTTTTCAGTGTGTTCCAACACTTAAGTTCAGGTATAAAATCGCCATGTACCTCCTCTCCAATCATGCTCTCTGTTTGCAGCTTCTGCTCCCCTCCTCCCTGTTCCTGTCTTAATGCCTTCTATTCATTACTTTCCTTATTCAGGTTATTCTACTCATTATCTAAATCTTAAAGTTAGGTGTGACTCCAAGACAAATACCACAAAATCTCTCTCTCACCACACGGCTTATGACTCAGTAGTAATCTGCGCCAAAACATATCCATGAAGTGTGAAAATGTATTCCACTGAAAGTGACTTACTGGCCCACACAGTGTGTTTATGAGACCCAAACTGGCTGCTGATTGAGAGGAAACCACCAAAAAGAGGCAGTCCTGGAGGACCACAGTGTGAGTTCCCCATAAAAAATATTTTATTGCTGATTTCAAGTTTATTCACACATACCACATGATACACACAAAAAGCAACTTCAGTAGACAGAGAGGCTCCTTCTTCATAAATTTCCCTTTCTACGCCTTCAGCTTTTCAGCTTGTTGGTTTATACCACTCTGCCACAAGCCTGGTGAAAGCAGTGCAGTGATAAGCTTGCCTACTTTTTAAGACACAACTAATGACACCAACTCAATTTACAGTGTCTATGGAGCAGGCAGACCGCAGGCACCTAACTGACCAGAGGTGGCGATGTTGCGCACTGAGATGGGCACTCTCCTGCTGACTAAAACTCTTTCCTCCCAGTGCAACCCTTCAGCAAATCATGCTCCAGCCCACTGGGACTGCTGGCCAATAAGCATTGGCAAGGTCACGGTTCAACACACAGACCATTATGAGCTAAGCGCTACACTGAAAGTCCAGGGCTTCACCTTCATGAACCACGCAGCTCTGCAACAATTCATTACATTTTAGCAGACATCTCAAAAGAACTGTATGAGTTTTTGCACAGTAATGATTGCGAATGTCTTCTAAATATGTACAATAGATTGCAAGACACAGGTTATGTCCCTGTATATGCTAGATTTCACATTTGACCATGATGGGATGCCATGCTGGAGCTAAGAGCCAGCTTAGTGGTGTACCCATCACTGAACTAACTGTTCATCACTGTTTGAGCACCAATACTTAGCTATAACTTTTTAAATCCAGGAAAGTGCCTCAGTTTGTAAAGTGGCACAGCTGCATCACACAATAACAACAAATATTAATAGCAACTAGATTTTTTTTCTGCAAAGACTTCCCTGTAAGGCGTAGAATATACAAAACAGCTATATTTGGACCCTTCCCCGGGGCCGGTATGTTAAATTACACACCGTGAGTGACGGCGTAGAAATCCACGGTGTCATTTCAACTGATACCCGCAGACCCGGAGAATGCGCTACAGTATGTGGCCCTCATTGTCAACACAATTAATAGCACACGACATACGCATGTAGCCGGGGTACGTGTCTGTCCCCTTCCGTGCAAGTGGGCGCTGGAGGTGGCGCGCCGCGTTCTCTCACATACAGTTTCACAAACATGTAACTAAACGCACTGAAAAGCGAGGCACAGTCGTGCAGAAGAAATATCGTGAGGGAAAACAGCAATAAAATTGAAATTTAGACTCTTTAAGAGACAGGGGGAGTTTCTCCTTAAGAAGACTCAATTCGCTGGAATAAAAAAAAACATGTGCTGTAGGCATGTTTCTTAGCCGAAGCATGACTTGCAAATAAATCCGGAATCCGAATAAGCACGCATTCCCTGCAAATCCAAGAACCTCGATGTCCCGTAGCACACACACACACACACACACATACACACACACGCACCTAGCTGCACCTCGACAGTTACGTAGTAATCCAAGGTAACAAATTACAATTAAGACAGTTACGTCATGCGGTTTCTACCACATAGGACAGATCCGCTGAGACTGGCATACCAGTGCGCTGCATTACCCCCACTTGATGGTGATTCATTTTTCACATATTTTAGGTGCGAAAAAGACATCCATATGGGATTTTATTCGCAGCCATATATGGTCACCGCATTATAGGAGGACAATGTGGTTGAAATGACAGGGGTTTTAGCCTCCTCCGTACGCATGTACAAAGTTGTCAAACATGTCCAACGAATCATCCGGCATATCGCTGAACACACTACAGCTGGAAGGCCGCTAACACGCCTCTGCTCTGTATCTTTTTTTTATGAATAAGTGGTGGTCGGCTCCGTTAAACTGCGCTGGTAGATAAATACATTCAGAAACACTAGTCGTGACACGGCTAAAGGATACCTATGTTACAACAACGCTGCACTTTAGCACCGGTCTGCTATTGGGAACACCGCAGTATTCAGACTGATGTTTTGATTTAAAAGAGCAACACCATAAAATACAAGATATATATAGTTGAAATAACAGACAGAATAACTTACCCTTCTTACAAATCCAACTGCTCAACGGTTGACTGTAAACACAAGCCGGCTTCAGCTAACGGGTTGAGGTCCCCGTCTGTCAATATTTCGTGGGTGTCACTTCATGATGAATGTGCAAGATGAAGATATGCGAATGATCCGACAGTGACAATATGAAGACAGATATCAGATCCAGCGATTGGGATAGCGACGGAGAGTAATTCCCACAGGGAGCCGAGGGGGTCTCGTTAAATCCACACAGGGTAGCCGCTGCACATTCCGCTACACCGGTCTGCGCTCAACCCGGGCGCGTTTGTTTGCCTGTACTTCAGTTCCACGGACTGCGGCTCCGCCCACTATCCCAGAGCAATAAGAAGTCGCTGGAAAATGACAGTTATTGACAGGCACAGTGGCCAATAGTCGCTGAGGAAGAGTGCCCGTGACACAACGGAACGCCCCGTGATACGGGCGTGACTCATCGAGTGGGCCACTTGTTTGAAACAGTTAAGAACGTGGTGGGGTCGCTTACGCGAAAAACCGAAATCAGCTGCGTGTTTTTTCAGACCACAGATGATTCACTTAACCACACCAAGAGAGCGGAAGCAACATTTGCCTATGGGTTTCCAAAGAGGACATAATTACGTCCATTTCATTTGTCTGTGTCCACAAAGCTGAACCAAGCTGTATTTACTTAGCTCCTCAACTTTTTAACACGAATGAAAACCACACATGCACACACACATACAAATGTGCCTATGTATATATATATAGATGTGTGTGTGGCAATAATTAATGTTAACACTTTTTAAAGAAATCAATTGGCTTTGTGGACTCATCAACCAAGAAAATTGATGTAATTGTATTTTACATATGTGCATTTTGTTTTGTTCTATCATGTGATCGTTTCAGTACCATTTTTGCATCAGTTACACAATTTCAGAGCAGTGCAGTGAAGTGACAGGACTGTGTGTGCTTTATTATTATTATTATTATTATTGTTATTATTATTATCATTGTTACGCTGCAGTAAACTATGTGAGGGACCATGGCATATGGCAGGCTGGAGGGGAGCACACCCATGTCTGAGACTCACAGTGACAGAGCTGGGCTCAGGGGCTGCAGGTTCCATTCCATAATGGGGCAAAGCCATTGTTCTCTTCAGCTGAGCGGAGCTGCAGCTTGCCCTGGGTAAGAGCCTCCCCTGTGCACTATGAATCCTCACTCCAGCCAGACTCATGTCCTGATTTTACTCAAAGGGATATTCACAGAATACAAGAAGAGCAGGATAATTGTACAACGCCGTTGTTTTAAAAGCGCAGCTGAAGAATGTCAGGATGAGTTGAGTGGGCCCGTAGACCCTGCACTGAGCATGCTCAGCAGTCTGCCTGTTGCTGTGGGTTTGGTTTTAATTCCACACCAAGCAACACACGGCCATCCTGTTCCTTCTGTGCTTTTTCTGAGCTCCAATGTGCAGCATATGGAGCAGAAAGCTGAATGAAGATATTCACGGTGACTAATTTGGCATGACGGCCGGGAGCTGGTCACGAGGCAAATAAATTAATGGCATCTAATTTCACAGCCATTAGTCATCCCTGAGAAAATGGACTTAATGCGTGAGCGTGTAAAAGCTGAATTATAACCACTAGATTAAAAAAAATAAAACAACAGAAGCTCATGCATTGGGTCAGCTACCAGATAACTAATGCATGTCTCATCCACGCTGCATTTCAGTGCTCATATCCTTCTGTCGGACGGGACCAAAATTAGTAACGTAAGCAGAGATAGCGTCTGCAAGTGTTAAATTAAAAACGCACTGGGTGTCTGGTTACTCTGGTTACTGAACAGACAATGACTGGGGCCTAATCAAATGCATTCAATCTCTTTGTGAGCTAATGCTATACAGTCAAAACAGATTTCACATTTCAATGCACGTTTCTATGAGTACATTATATTATACTGGAGAAAAATGTCATATTCCTTTTAAAATACTAACATTTGGATTGATCTGATCTTAGAGAGACAAATTTTGGTTGATTGTGCTTGGGTCCTGCGGCCTTCCAGGACTGGAGTTAAACCTGCAGACACTGCAGCCCTTCAGGACTGGAGTTAAACCTGCAGACACTGCGGCCCTCCAGGACTGGAGTTAAACCTGCAGACACTGCGGCCCTCCAGGACTGGAGTTAAACCTGCAGACACTGCAGCCCTCCAGGACTGGAGTTAAACCTGCAGACACTGTGACCCTCCAGGACTGGAGTTAAACCTGCAGACACTGTGGCCCTCCAGGACTGGAGTTAAACCTGCAGACACTGCGGCCCTCCAGGACTGGAGTTAAACCTGCAGACACTGTGGCCCTCCAGGTCTGGAGTTAAACCTGCAGACACTGTGACCCTCCAGGACTGGAGTTAAACCTGCAGACACTGTGGCCCTCCAGGACTGGAGTTAAACCTGCAGACACTGCGGCCCTCCAGGACTGGAGTTAAACCTGCAGACACTGCGGCCCTCCAGGACTGGAGTTAAAGCTCTCAGATCTAAATTAAGCTTGAAATGCACTTGCTTTTAAGTCAATAAGGAAGTTGTTTTGTTGGACCCTGCAGGAAAATTACAAGAATTTATACATCAGTCTCATAAAGCCCAATAACTCTGTGTTAGCTTAGTCCCACACTTTCCATGAGTTTATCTGATCCATACAGAGCCCTTTCAGTGAAAATTTTCAATTCTGTAACAGAGTTTGATATAGGCAATCATATCTATTAATTAAAATTAATTTATTCAGACGGCAAATTAATTCTAAGCGTGAAGTAAACAGCTGAGCCCTGGTCGCCCTTTCAAACTCAAAACTCCAACCGTGACACCCGCGCGCCCATGCGCGCGCCCTCCCCCCTCGCTCAGGCAATCCCTTGCGCTTGACTCCCAGCCAAACTGGCTGGCGATCGTAAAACCGCTGATGTCACGCGGGGATGACATATTGCGGTTGCTGGAAGCGGTGGGGCTCTGGGTGTGACGAGGCGCATATCCATTACTGAGGCGTAGCAGGACTGGAGCGTGGCTGCAGCACCCCCAGCACGTCAGTGGGAGGTGCCCACGTCCGTGCCCAGCGTGCCACGCCCCGACATAATCTGTAGTCGTCAAGGTTTTTTTTTTTCATCGCACGTGACAGGTTTCCAATGATTACCTACCTGTTGTTCCCTTCTTCTTAATAGTCTGAGTCCCTCCAAATACATGTGCTACCAGACATTCTGACATTACTTTTCTTCATTTCATCAGAGCAATCAATACGATTACTCTACGAGAAAGCATTCTCCTGTTTGCTTGGAGATATACTTTTTTCGTGGCTCCCAGTATTTTTTCCTGATACAAGATTAACTTTATTTTACAAGGGGTATGCTCCGGGGAAGGGTACCTTAGTCATAATATACAACACAGAACATAACCTCATAATTTACCACGAGTCTAATACGAGTTTATGGTTGGTTTTAGTGTCTCTGTTAAAAGAAAGCATGCTTTTGAAAATAGACCATAGACCAAGCATTTGATGGGACCAACGAGCCACAGATGGATAACTTTTACTAGAGTGTTTTTTATATATAGCATGTTTGATGTCCATCTATGTACTTGTCCTGTGTTTATGGTTCTCAGAGAATATTCTTGGGGCTTCATGAATTAATTTCCTTCTGGGGAATAAATACTCAGCACTGTATTAGAGAACCTTGAGAGGTATAATTATTTAATTATACCATATGAGAGAATATTACAATCTTATTTTAAGATTATATCATGACGTGAGGAAGAAATGTATCCTCCTGTGCTTGCAGTGAGCCGGGTGGGCTCACTGAAAACACAGATCAAGAGTCCTATACTGGAGTACACCCTGCCTAAAACCAGAAGGTTTTGGGTTCACCTCCCACGAAGCTTTTGCGCTTAATCATAAACGGTTCAGTAAACGCTTAGCGGTAAACATTAATAATTCATAAAATGGAAGTTATGCAAGCTGCCCTAGTTAAGTGCGTCTGCGGAGCAAATGAATAATTTAAAATAATCAGACATTGAACGGAAGAAAGGGACATTTCCAGGAGACGTCTGTATAAATACCACGGAGATCTCTTTGATTATAATCACCAACTTTGAGAGCAGTGTTTTTACTTTGCTCAGTTTTAAAAGGTTCCTTGTCGCAATTATTTTCTCCAGTAGGAAGCGATGCTTTCTCATACAGACAATGCGGTAATCCTAACCCCGGGGCGATGAAACGTCAACATTTTTTTGACCTCTCATGGCAGATGTGAGACAATGCCCGGGAGCAGGAAGGAACCGTGCTGCCGCCTTCTTTGCTCGTTTCTCCGCTCAGTCGCTCGGGTACTTCGGAACGCAGAAAGCGCAGTTTCTGCCTCGGACATCACGTTCTTTTTTCCAGAAGCCGGTGAGCTTGCAGTGACGCCCCCACCCGGTGCAACTTTCGCACACTGAAGGAACTCTGAATGCGGTGTTTCTGGAAGAAGCCAGGGAAATTCCACATTGTTTCCAATCGTATTTTTTCCACATTGCAAAGCCAGCAGCTCCAGCAGCGATGATCTACGTGTGTGAGAGTGAGAGAGAAGGAAAGTGAGAGAACTGTGTATGAATTTATTTTGACTTAAAATGTACTTAGGGAACCTGCCGTGTAAAATGTGAAGCTGATTGATTATCTGGTCGATTCTTTACATAACCAGGTATCCGAATTGCGGCCAATCACTTTTGTTCCTCTCACTCCACAGAGGATATACCAACATACCAATATGGAGACTGACACTGAGAACACACACACGCCCACGCACACGCACACGCACACACACACACACACACACACACACGCACACACACACACACACACACACCACACACACACACACACACACACACACGCATAGGCCAGCCCTCAGAGGATGCCAGTCTCATTGTGATTAGAAATACGCACCGCAATGACACATTTTCCATGAAATCCAATCAAAACCTGCTGTCAGCTCGCCCTGATTGAGAATAGGAAACAATCTACGCTTCAGAAAAACAGAGGAACAATTTTAAAAAACCAGGAAGAAACATTGTCACTCTTGTAAAAAAAAAAAAATCACATTAATTCTGCACACCTGAAATACCTGATTAGCACATACACGACCCATTTCACATGTTTGACATATACAGCACATTTACAAATGTTCAATACATGGCAGGAAACAGAGCCCGTGTCATGTGACACACTGTGAGGACACACAGTCTTAGATGGGTTCAGGGTATGGGCTCTCTGGCAGTAAAGATGTCTTATGCTGCCTGAAATTAGCCCGCCTTTCTCTGATAATCCCTCCCCCCAAGGACAGACATGCAATTATTCACTGCCACTCAAATAATTAGGGAAAAAACTGTGATTCATTTTGTGCTTCCATTTGTCTGTTAATCAAGCACTCCATCTCTTCACCTCTAAGTGGCGGGTATTAACACCAAAGATTCTTTAGGTTCACCAGATAGTCAGCTCATGTGTTCTTAACAGTGACAGTTCTGTCTCCCTACTGTTGAAGCAGACATTTTCCACTTTGAAACATTTTGTGAATATTTGTGAAAGTGCATGACACAGCACAGCTCAATGCTGTTGTAGCTTAGTGATGCTCACATAGTTTTAAGTTTGGCAGCTGACATGGCTGAAAGTACAGACTCTGCATTTCTGTGCTGAATTTTGAAAAAAAAAAAAAAAAAAGAAGGAGGTCAGGTCACAACTACATGTTAGCACTGTCTGTGAGAAAAGTTCCTTCCCTACTCAGAATGATTCCTCTACTTGGTGACATATCTTCTCCACTCTGCCCTCTACTGGTAGAATGAACTTCCTCCCACAGTCAGGATAGTCCCTGCTGGTCATCCACCTCAAAGTGAACTTGCATTCTCGCTAAACTAATCCTGGAACTCTGAACACCTGTTCTGGTTTGACTATATTTGCACCATCCATATGTATCACTACATCCTCAAAAAACCCACAACTTTTTCAGTTTCCTTCTTGCACCTGCTCTGACTCATTAAAATATACTGCTGGCTGTTGAAATAGTTACTGATAGCAGCTGTGATGCTGATAACTTGGTATCGTCTCTGTTCATTGCCTAAACCTGTTGGATGCGGTTTTGAAGGTCCCTCTAGATCAGGGGTTCCCAAACTTTTCAGCCCACGACCCCCAAAATAAGGCCGCCAAAGACTTGTGACCCCCACATATCTCTGGAGGTGGTTGAGGCATGCAAACGTTCACACACTCACACACAAATAGGCCTATTCAAACAGGGCACAGTGCTTTGGTAACACAAAAGAACACAACAGCCTAACATCCATAAATGCATTCTTTTTTATAGTAAAAAAAAGTGACATTAAACTTACCCACTGATATGGGTGGGCACTGTGCATTGATCAGATTTTTGATTGTGGAAATCATCTCGCGACCCCCCCTTTGGGGACCGCTGCTCTAGACCATCTGCTAAATGCATAAATGCAAATAAAACACCCAAAACAGTGAAGAAACAGCATCAGCGGCAAAGTTCCCATCAGACATAAAGATGGGCGGACGGACGGCTCTCTCTCCTCTCCTGGTCCTCAGGTGTTGGACAGGAGGCTCGCTGCTGTGGAATGAGCTGAGGATCTGCCTGCCTGCGATTTAAAAATCACGCCATCTTTCCAGGCCAGAGAAACACCTCCTGTGGTGGTTTTGTCTGCTTTTCATCATGCTTATTATTGACTGCATGAAATGTGTGAAAAGTTTTTCGGCTCCTTTTTTTTTCCTTGAGAAATTTCAGAAGAAGATTCCATGTTTTGCTGCATTTTCAATTTACAAAAAGCTATTACTCCAAGCTGCTGGTAATGGACTTATGAATGTCTAGCTCTCTGCAGCTATTGTTTTTGATACATGGCTTCCTTCGGTCAAGTGAAAAGCACCAGCTCTGCTAGCATGCCTACACATTCTCACCTGCATTTACCTGGTGATCTCAGAGCGTTTTTCTGAAAGACCCTCAGTCACATGGTCCCGCTGGTCACATGACTCCTCCAGTCATAAAACTCCCCAGTCATATGACCCCTCTGGTCACATGACTCCTCTAGTCAAATAACTCCCCAGTCATATGACCCCTCTGGTCACATGACTCCTCTAGTCAAATAACTCCCCAGTCATATGACCCCTCTGGCCACATGATTCCTCCAGTCATAAAACTCCCCAGTCATATGACCCCTCTGGTCACATGATTCTCCAGTCATATAACTCCCCAGTCATATGACCCCTCTGGTCACATGATTCCTCCAGTCATATGACCCCTCTGGTAAAAGGGCCCACCCAGTCCCATGACCCCTGCAGTCACATCTCCTCATGCCCTGCAGTCTGTGGCCCAACAGCAGTGGGGGTTCCAGGCCTCTGGGTGGTTCACAGGGGAAGATGTTCCCCTTGGAATAATGAAGGAGAAAATAAAGATGAAAAAAGGCTGGAGTCTCCTCCAAAGCTGTGCCTTACCCCAGCTTTGCAGTCCCTCTCGCAGTGGGTAATTGTTTATCCTCCCCATCAGAGCACACAGACGGGCCTGTGAGCCAAACAGTGGCTATTTCAGGCCAGACTGTGTGGAGCTGCCCCTGGCATGTTCACACCCTGTAACCCCCGGCTGCCCCGCCCCCCTGCCCCGCCCGGCTGAACGTGGGGGTGCGAGGGGACAGAGGGCATCAGGTGCCAACACCCAGAGCCAAGCCATGACGGCAGAGGGATCAGGTGCCAGGCTGAGAGACCTGGCAGCAGTGTGCTCTGACTCAACAGCGCCTCCCATTGGGAGGAGCCCGATCTTATTCTGATTCTTCATTTATTTGAACAGTGATTATGATTATTATTATTATAATATACATTTTATTGACTGACATTTTTCAGTGCTCAAGATGAAGTATGTTGCTGAAGTAACATGCCATGAGCAATGACTAATGTCAACAAAAATGTACTATTATGTGAAATTATGAACATTATAATAAATTAATCCTGTAAAAATAATATTGTATTCTTTTGAAATAATGTGACAGCTTGACTTTCATATCTGTATCATTTATTCCATTTCGGCAGATGAGCCCGTCGCTACGGCAACCCTGAACGAAAATAACAGCAGGGAGGCATTTTTAAAGATTAGACTTTGATGGAAAGTCCTACAAAAACAACATTTATTCTCCTCCAGTTGCTATTTTTGCTGCAGCTCTTGGTACGCGACTCAGGGTGAGATAAGGACAGGAATGTGGCGCACATTTCGCACACATCTCTCCCTCCTTCCTAGGCCCGGTCTGTCTGTTTCTCTGGGTCGTGCAGGTGGTCTCCCCCCCCCCACTGCCTGAGAGGAGGCCGAGGGAGGGACAACATCTGTCTGCTTAATTATTTAATAAGTGAGGCTCCCTGTACCCTGCAGTGTGAGGGGCACCTTAATAAGCACAGGCAGCGATCCGTCTCCTTGTGCTGAGGGAAGATCATAATTACGGCTGAGCTGCTCTGCGCAGCACCACCCTCCTCGCTGCGCAGCCCAAAGCTCCTCCCACCCTCCCCACCCCTGCACAGCCCAAAGCTCCTCCCACATCACCCCACACAGACCAAAGCTCCTCCCACCCTCCCCACTGCACAGCCCAAAGCTCCTCCCACCTTCCCCACCCCTGTGCAGCCCAAAGCTCCTCCCTCATCACCCCACAGACCAAAGCTCCTCCCACCCTCCCGCTGCGCAGCCCAAAGCTCCTCCCACCTTCCCCACTGCGCAGCCCAAAGCTCCTCCCACATCCCCACACAGACCAAAGCTCCTCCCACCCTCCCCACTGCGCAGCCCAAAGCTCCTCCCACCCTCCCGCAGTGCAGCCCAAAGCTCCTCCCACCCTACCCACAGAGCAGCCCAAAGCTCCTCCCACCCTCCCCACAATGCAGCCCAAAGCTCCTCCCACCCTCTCCACTGTGCATCCCAAAGCTCCTCCCACCCTCCCCACTGCAAAGCCCAAAGCTCCTCCCACCCCCCCCCCCACCCCCAAGCCCCCCCCACCTCCCCCCACCAGACCAAAGCTCCTCCCATCCTCCCCACTGCGCAGCCCAAAGCTCCTCCCACCCTCTCCACTGTGCATCCCAAAGCTCCTCCCACCTTCCCCACTGCAAAGCCCAAAGCTCCTCCCACATCACCCCACACAGACCAAAGCTCCTCCCATCCTTCCCACTGCGCAGCCCAAAGCTCCTCCCACCCTCCCTGCCCCTGCGCAACCCAAAGCTCCTCCCACCCTCCCTCCCCACTGCGCAGCCCAAAGCTCCTCCCCCCCTCCCTGCCCCTGCGCAGCCAAAAGCTCCTCCCACCCTCCCCACCCCTGCGCAGCCCAAAGCTCCTCCAACATCACCCCACACAGACCAAAACTCCTCGCAGCCCTGCCCATGTGCAGCCAAAAACTCATATATATATATGATTGTGTATGTGTGTCTATACATTTAAATGCTCAGTGTTTCAACTCTGGCAGAGTTCATTTGGTCCTACCCTTAATAGAGTTAACACTGAACGTTTTACTGTGTGTGTGTGTGAGTGCGCATTGAGCCTTCTGACCTACTACATCATAGGGTGGCACTGCAGTCCATGGTTAAAACCTGTGTTGAGTGTGATTTGTAGACACCTTGATGAAACTGTGACATGTGAAATGGTGCAGTTTGCATGAGCGACGTGTGTCATAGAGCCAGAGTACATGGTATCCAGAGTGCAGCCAATCAGGAGTCACGTGACCTCTCCTCATCTCCTCATATGCGGTAGGTAAAAGGATTGGGAGATGACCGTACCATTATCTAAACAGCCGAGCAGACCATATATCCATCATCCACTTTATGCCACAAGTGCAACCATTCAACTCCTTGACAGCAGGGAGCACTGTTGAGTTTACACCGTCTCTCACAGGCTCGACTCAGCAGGTAACGTCAAAAGGAAGGGAGGCAGGGGAAGGACGCCAAGCTTATTGTTCTCGTTTTAATCCCTGTGGTTCTGACAGCAAAAGTGACAGAATGATTTGTAGGAAGGGCAAACAATAAAGTTAGCAAAAAATGCTGTATTTATACCACACACAAACAAAAAACTGCCCCTCACATTGTCACACACAAAACTATTCTCTCTATCTCACAAACACACTCATAAACACAATCACTAACTCACTAAATCTCTTTCACTGACACACACAGACACTCACACACGCACACACACACACACACACACACAGACACATACACACACACACACTCACGCACGCACTCACGCACGCACACACACACAGACACATACACACTGGTCTCCTCCACCCACGTCCTGGTGGGCTTCTCAATGTGAGGTTTTTGGATCCAGACTGAGATAACCCCAGTACACACAATCATCGCCTCATTGATCCAGTTCATCCTCACTTCCAAATTGGGAGGGGGTTGGTTGTTTTTTAGACAGTGCTGGAAATCCCACAGGACCGCAGTCTCAAAGTGAGAGCACTTGAAGCTGCTTTGGATAAGATCGTCTACAAAAGGCCTGTGATCAAATGCAAGTTCAAAAACCCAATTCCAAAACGACAAAGCAACATGCTAATACACACTAATGCACAGCCTGCAAAATATCAATCATGTTATATTATCATCCAGACTGACATGACTCCTGACACACCCACACACCCACACACACACACACCGTGTGCAGTTATTATCAGACTGATATGACTCCTGGCTCAGCAGTGACTGGGAGCAGAGTCCTCTCACAGAGCGCTCCAGTAGCGCAGTGATAATGGAGGACCCGAGAGGAGGCCAGCTGAGCTCAAACGGAGGGGAATTAAACGCTTTGTAAGAGGGAAATGGAAAGGAGGGAAGGAGTCTGAGTTTCTCCAGCTCCCCCCCCCCTCCCACATACAGAGCAGGCTGATCTCTGATGTTCTACAGCCCCGGGGGTGGGGGGAGGCTGGCACAGGGAAAAATAGTTTAGTTCCTTTTTTTCAGGCAGAATTCAGGCCAGCTCAGCAGAGGAGAGGAGCTGCGAAAGTGTTTTCCAGCAGCCAATGAGAGATTGCAAAAACGTTTTCCAGCAGCCAATGAGAGACTGTGAAAGTGTTTTCCAGTAGCCAATGAGAGACTGAAAGTGTTTTCCAGTAGCCAATGAGCGACTGCAAAAGTGTTTTCCAGCAGCCAATGAGAGACTGCAAAATTGTTTTCCAGTAGCTGGCGTTCCAATGTGCTGGCGCTCCCAAGAGAGGACAGGATTCATCTCCCTCTCCAGTGACATATTTCCCATGCTGGATGCTGATAAAGGGAGAGCACACAGTGCTGGTGAGGTGAGCTGTGTTTCTGCTGGCCTCCTGGCCCCAGCCTGGATTTACAGAGAGAGAACTGGAGCGCACTGCTATGCTACAGCACCAAAAACAGAACGAGTGCTCTGATATTACATCACATATGGTGAACTTCAGAGTACTCAAATACCACATTATTAACATATTACTATTATTATTATTATTGTTGTTGTTGGGCTCATAACTCAGAGGTTTCAGGTTCAATTCCCAGGCAAGGCACAGTCATTATACCCTTCAGTGAGGTACTTCACATGAATTGCCTCAGTAAATATCCAGCTAAATGCATAAATGCAATGTGTGCTGCCAGCTATGCTGCAGAATGAAAACAAAGAACAACATATATCAAATTCATCAATCTGCAGGCACCTGACCAGCCAGGGGAGGTCACTAGAGAGCAAAGAGACTGCTGAGTTTAACCATCTTACCCTGCATTATTCTCCAGCTCATAGCTGGTAATAACGGCACCCGCTATGTGTGATGGGAAGAGCTATGCCACAAGCATTTGCCTTTACCTCATCTACCATCCGCCATCCCAAAACCATGCTCTTGGTATGACTTCCAACCTGTAGTCTAGTGGTTGAGGTACATGACTGGGATCCCTGATCTTGCCACAGCAAGAACACCATTGCTGTTGGGCCCCTTGAGCAAGGCCCTTAACCCCACATTGCTCCAATGGGGGATTGACCCTTGGTTAGCCTAAACAACTGCAAGTTGTGTGTTGCTTTGGATAAAAGTGTCAGCTAAATGACTATAATGTAATGTAATCCAGAAAGTACAGGGACTGGCACTGAGATATTCAGACAGCAGGGTGCAAAGAAGCAGTGGGGAGAGGACAGAACATGCCTCTCTCTCCTGTACCAACAGAGAACGCCGAAGCCTTGAGATTAGCAATCAAACACAACAGGGTGTTCTGTGTGTGGAGAAAAGAACACAAACACAGCTTCCTCCGTTCTTCCTCTGGGGTATTTTAAAGAAAGATGTAAATGATGTCACTAGCTTTTATTGATCACCTTGAAACTGCAGACTGGCGTGGGCGAGGGAGGTAGAGTCCCCGATTTAATCAAAGTGAAACGTGTTCATGCTTCGCCTTTTTCACTCAGACCTTAATGAACGAATTCATTACGAGGCCGAGAGACTAGAGGCATACGCCGTAATATATCACAGACATTTGCCATCGATCTGGCTTTACACTTTCCGGACATCAACACGGAAAGGCAAGCTGCCAGCTAGCTCCTCATCTTTAAAATGCGTTCCCGTGGTGAGGCTGTACATTAGGTCACTGATTAATGGATGTGGACAGGCAGTCGTGAGTCTTCCCCTCTCTGACAAACCACCACAAAATGGCTGCTCTCTTGGGAAAGGCAGCTGTACAGAGGAGAAAAAGGGCACCCAATGTCCCCCAGGACCCAATCTGAGGGCTGTGATCCGACTGGTCCCGAGAGAATGATCCAACGGTGAATTGACATCACGTCTCCCAGAGCCTGTGATCCGACTGGTCCCGAGAGAATGATCCAACGGTGAATTGACATCACGTCTCCCAGAGCCTGTGATCCGACTGGTCCCGAGAGAATGATCCAACGGTGAATTGACATCACGTCTCCCAGAGCCTGTGATCCGACTGGTCCCGAGAGAATGATCCAACGGTGAATTGACATCACGTCTCCCAGAGCCTGTGATCCGACTGGTCCCGAGAGAATGATCCAACGGTGAATTGACATCACGTCTCCCAGAGCCTGCTCTTTTCTCTGTGACGATGAAACATAACCCATGCTATATTATTTACATTATGAAGATTTCAGCCAATCCAGGCGGTGCTCCACGTAACCCTACAAAGCATTTTAAGAGGATTACAAGGGAATTTGCAGGGAAAATGAGATCGTTTCATTTTTTGAGAAGTCCCTGACAGTAGGCTGGGAGGGCTGGCCAATGATGCAGGTATTTGATGGACAGGAAATCTGACAATGAGTCTAAGATTATCTGTTCACCCATTTGCCAGACGTTCCCAAACACCTTTTAAGGCTTCTGTGTAACTAACTCAAGAGCAAAGCAGAAAGGATTTGAGCAGGTCCCGACTTTTCGATTACCTTCAATTTTATTACCCACCCAAAATAAATAAATAAATAAATAAATAAATAAATAAAATAATGATGAGAACTGTACCAGATTTTGGGTGCAACCCTTTCTAAGTCTTGCATGAAAATTGTGCATTGTTAAACAGATCACTGCTCTTAAATCTGCGATGTAAAAAGCACTATGCACATAAAATTGAGCTACATCACACTTTGCAACAACAGCACTTTTTATTTATCACTCTGTCACTCATCCATTCCTCCATTAGACTACAATTCTTACTTAAGTGCTGAATAGCAGATGGAGAAAAGCAAGAACCCTTCATATTCATGGCAATTTGAGTGCTTTATAGATGTCCCTCAGGTAAAGACAAAGCACAGAGGGCCCTCTCTCTCTCCATGTATGTGTGCAGTATACATAGCTACTTTGAGAACTATTTGAATAAGTAAGCATGCCATTTGTAATTCCCACACTGAATAATATATGTTGTCTTCTAGAAAAAAAAACATACTTAAAGTTTAATCAAACACTCAAACCATTATTTATTAACAATGTCGGAATCACGTAGTGCATAAGGAAAATGGTATGGTTATCCTTAAATACAGGGAAAAGTTCAAGAGAATCTATCTTTAGTTGCAACTGCTTGCACAATACTGCCAGTACCCTGCATCAAAACCAACCCTGGTTTTTGTAAAAAAAAATGTAGCACGGCCCCTTTAAGGAACCAGGAAGCTCCCAGCATCCCCTGGAACACATTGTGTTTGCAAATAGTAGTTGGGGCTGCCTGCTTAATTACTAATTCATACACGGATATGGGATTTATTATATTTCAGTAATAACACTATTAAAAGTGAAGACTATAGTTGGATATTTTAATGCTTTATCACGACTCAGAAACGTTACTTCGAATTGCTGTTTTTCCCGTTCGATACCTTCATGTTTGCAACCGTCTGCTAACAGTCTTCAGAACGACTACACAATATGTAAGTCGCTAGCTACCTGGAAAACAGACATTTAGCTTAGTTTTCTAATGTTACCAGAATACTGATCATCTGAACTTCTTCTTCGCGTTGATCACCTTTATCGGACGTCTACAAACTACAGCAAAACCAATTATCGCAAAGCGAGCTCCATTAACAGTATCTTAGCCATGAGTCTGTCATGTGCCGGAGGAATTCTTACGAGGTAGTGACTCGTCAAAGATGCTGAACCCCTGTCATTACTATCAAATTCTACAGGATTATTCCTAAAACCCAATGAATCTGCGAAATTGATCACAAACATGGAGTAAACACAGCCAGTAACGTGATACAGTTTTCCCAAAATGAACATTACGGTAACTGGATGAATCTATGTTGTTTTTATGTGGTATGTGAGAGATGTAAGTCTTAACAGCTTTTTTATGACCTTAACTTTCTGTTCCTTTCAAGCGCAGTCAGTGATGCCAACGCGGAAACGGAAGTCGGAGGAGGACACGAAAAGCGGTGTGTCCCCTGCGCTTGTTAAGATCAGGGCTCCCCCAGTAGGGGGCGGCATTGAGGGGACCATCTCTACAGGCGGTATTACCAGTCAGTACTTCACAAAGGAGCGTGAAGTCAGGCTAGGGGAAGAATTCTTCGACCAGCCATGCGTTAATCTAGCCAAGGCATTCTTGGGGAAGGTGAGGAAATCACATACAATAAAATACATTTTTTTGGAAGTCAAAACTTGGTACAGTGATTAAACATGTTTTATTCTGTCGAGGTATAACTGATGTATAATTTGTTTGAAAGTCCACATTTTTATAATATCTGTCAGCGCAAAACTTAATTTTTACAGCAGTTTTAAATGTAAACATTGCATGAGTATGACCCTGAGGATGCATAGTTTTGACATTAACACAGCAGTAATTAGTGAAAGTCATACCCTCCATTTTGTCTGTGGCAATGTTTAACTAGACCACCAAATCAGAGTGCTAAGTGTGAGTATTCCCTCTGCACATACAGATATGCGGTAGTTACAGATGAAGAGCCTAGCTGTAAGTTAAACCCCAGTGTACATGGCAGATCCCCAGGATTGAGTGTCAGAAGCTGCTGTTGTGACAGCGCGGTCCCGTGCGTGTTTGCCCCCAGGTGCTGGCTCGGCGACGCCCTGATGGGACGGTCCTGAAGGGGAGGGTGGTGGAGACGGAGGCCTACCTGGGCGGAGAGGACCGGGCGTCCCACTCGGCAGGCGGCCGCCGCACGGAGAGGAACGCTGCCATGTTTATGAAGCCCGGCACGGTCTACGTTTACCAGATCTACGGCATCTACCTGTGCATGAACGTCTCCAGCCAAGGTGAGGACGCACCTCTGTCGGTGACCTCCTCCCCCACCCCAGCTGACCTCTGACCTTTAACCACACTGTGCACCTGTGTCCTTAGGAGAGGGTGCTGCAGTGCTGCTGCGGTCTCTGGAACCCCTGCAGGGACAGGAAGCGATGCGGGACCTGAGAGGAGTTCGTCGGAGGGTGGGGTCGCGACCCCTGAAGGAGAAGGAGCTGTGCAACGGTCCGTCCAAGCTCTGCCAGGCGCTGGACATTCCCCGTGACTTTGACCGCCGCGACCTGGCCACTGACCCGGAGGTGTGGCTGGAGCAGGACTTCCACTGGCCGGAGGGGGAGAGGAACCCGCAAGACGTGGTGTCCACCGCCAGAATCGGGATCGAGTCCCACGGGGAGTGGGCCACCAAACCACTGCGCTTCTACCTGCGGGGGCACCCCTGCGTCAGCGTGGTGGACAAACAGGCGGAGCGGAAGGCAGTGGCACCTCCATTCCAGCAGGAGGCGACAGAGCACAATGCTACAATGCAGAATAAAGATCCTACCACATAACAGGAACCTCTTCCATGATTGCATTTTCTTCTGACATTGTTATTTTCTTGAGTTTTTAACTCAAAAAACACTTTCTCAAAGGTTTCTAACGGTCTTTGTTTTTCTCAACTAATATACGTATGTGAAAGCTGTACCTGTTGATCTCAAACTCCCCTCGCACCCTGACTTATATTGACCTTTGTCTGACCCCAGCACCACAGCCCTGCATATACATCTCTGCTGCAGTAGGAGGACACATAGGGCAGTCATGAATCCAGAATGCAGTTCCCAAAACAACTTAGCTTTCATGGCTGCGGCAGGGACCACTGCTCTGTGCCTGTGGTGGTAGTTTAGTACAATGGTTCGAAAACGGGGCCTTACTGTACTCTTGAGCGAGGTACCTTTCCCTCAGCAAAAACCATTAGAATAAATTAATACTGTATAGCGTGTATGCTGTGCAAGTAGCTCTGGGTAAGGGCTTCTGCTAAATGACTAAGCTGGGGAAAACTGAAATCCTTTTGGTAGATGTATCAGTTGGCTGTGTACTGAACAATTACAGTGTATTTTTGTCTTCAACTGATGTCAGTTTTTGGACCTGGATCGTTGTACAACAGCACTTTCAAACTAAGGGATGTAACAGCAGCTAAAATATGTTAGTATGCGCCAAGCGGGGCTTTGATTCCTGAATCAGGCAGTTAAGCACACCCCGAGTGAAGCACTAAAGCAGAATTACCTCTTAAACCCGCCGCAAGGTCCCTGCAGCACTTGTGCTTAATACAGTGTGTCTGGAGTCTGTGCTGAGAGGAATGAACTGACAGACACAGTCAGGAGATGGATTTAAAATGCCTTCACCTTCTGTAAAACTCCTCTGCTCTGTCCAGCCACATGGAGTCATTCTTCATACCTCTTCTGTTTTCATCTCGCAAGGCAGTGCAGACATAATGAGCACTAGTACAATTTTATGTGCAAAAAATTAGCTTTTATATGAAAAATTTGTATGTGGGAACCTGCACCTTCGTTTGGTTCTGTGGTCCTGTATGAGCTCTCTGGTTAAAGAGTTATCATGGTTTAGAGCAGTGGTCCTGTTTGAGCTCTCTGGTTAAAGAGTTATCATGGTTTAGAGCAGTGGTCCTGTTTGAGCTCTCTGGTTAAAGAGTTATCATGGTTTAGAGCAGTGGTCCTGTTTGAGCTCTCTGGTTAAAGAGTTATCATGGTTTAGAGCAGTGGTCCTGTTTGAGCTCTCTGGTTAAAGAGTTATCATGGTTTAGAGCAGTGGTCCTGTTTGAGCTCTCTGGTTAAAGAGTTATCATGGTTTAGAGCAGTGGTCCTGTTTGAGCTCTCTGGTTAAAGAGTTATCATGGTTTAGAGCAGTGGTCCTGTTTGAGCTCTCTGGTTAAAGAGTTATCATGGTTTAGAGCAGTGGTCCTGTTTGAGCTCTCTGGTTAAAGAGTTATCATGGTTTAGAGCAGTGGTCCTGTATGCGCTCTCTGGTTAAAGAGTTATCATGGTTTAGAGCAGTGGTCCTGTATGAGCTCTCTGGTTAAAGAGTTATCATGGTTTAGAGCAGTGGTCCTGTTTGAGCTCTCTGGTTAAAGAGTTATCATGGTTTAGAGCAGTGGTCCTGTTTGAGCTCTCTGGTTAAAGAGTTATCATGGTTTAGAGCAGTGGTCCTGTATGCGCTCTCTGGTTAAAGAGTTATCCTGGTTTAGAGCAGTGGTCCTGTATGCGCTCTCTGGTTAAAGAGTTATCCTGGTTTAGAGCAGTGGTCCTGTATGCGCTCTCTGGTTAAAGAGTTATCATGGTTTAGAGCAGTGGTCCTGTATGCGCTCTCTGGTTAAAGAGTTATCCTGGTTTAGAGCAGTGGTCCTGTATGCGCTCTCTGGTTAAAGAGTTATCATGGTTTAGAGCAGTGGTCCTGTATGCGCTCTCTGGTTAAAGAGTTATCCTGGTTTAGAGCAGTGGTCCTGTATGCGCTCTCTGGTTAAAGAGTTATCATGGTTTAGAGCAGTGGTCCTGTTTGAGCTCTCTGGTTAAAGAGTTATCATGGTTTAGAGCAGTGGTCCTGTTTGAGCTCTCTGGTTAAAGAGTTATCATGGTTTAGAGCAGTGGTCCTGTTTGAGCTCTCTGGTTAAAGAGTTATCATGGTTTAGAGCAGTGGTCCTGTTTGAGCTCTCTGGTTAAAGAGTTATCATGGTTTAGAGCAGTGGTCCTGTTTGAGCTCTCTGGTTAAAGAGTTATCATGGTTTAGAGCAGTGGTCCTGTTTGAGCTCTCTGGTTAAAGAGTTATCATGGTTTAGAGCAGTGGTCCTGTATGAGCTCTCTGGTTAAAGAGTTATCATGGTTTAGAGCAGTGGTCCTGTTTGAGCTCTCTGGTTAAAGAGTTATCATGGTTTAGAGCAGTGGTCCTGTTTGAGCTCTCTGGTTAAAGAGTTATCATGGTTTAGAGCAGTGGTCCTGTTTGAGCTCTCTGGTTAAAGAGTTATCCTGGTTTAGAGCAGTGGTCCTGTATGCGCTCTCTGGTTAAAGAGTTATCATGGTTTAGAGCAGTGGTCCTGTTTGAGCTCTCTGGTTAAAGAGTTATCATGGTTTAGAGCAGTGGTCCTGTTTGAGCTCTCTGGTTAAAGAGTTATCATGGTTTAGAGCAGTGGTCCTGTTTGAGCTCTCTGGTTAAAGAGTTATCATGGTTTAGAGCAGTGGTCCTGTTTGAGCTCTCTGGTTAAAGAGTTATCATGGTTTAGAGCAGTGGTCCTGTTTGAGCTCTCTGGTTAAAGAGTTATCATGGTTTAGAGCAGTGGTCCTGTTTGAGCTCTCTGGTTAAAGAGTTATCATGGTTTAGAGCAGTGGTCCTGTTTGAGCTCTCTGGTTAAAGAGTTATCCTGGTTTAGAGCAGTGGTCCTGTTTGAGCTCTCTGGTTAAAGAGTTATCATGGTTTAGAGCAGTGGTCCTGTATGCGCTCTCTGGTTAAAGAGTTATCATGGTTTAGAGCAGTGGTCCTGTTTGAGCTCTCTGGTTAAAGAGTTATCATGGTTTAGAGCAGTGGTCCTGTTTGAGCTCTCTGGTTAAAGAGTTATCATGGTTTAGAGCAGTGGTCCTGTATGCGCTCTCTGGTTAAAGAGTTATCATGGTTTAGAGCAGTGGTCCTGTATGCGCTCTCTGGTTAAAGAGTTATCATGGTTTAGAGCAGTGGTCCTGTTTGAGCTCTCTGGTTAAAGAGTTATCATGGTATAGAGCAGTGGTCCTGTATGCGCTCTCTGGTTAAAGAGTTATCATGGTTTAGAGCAGTGGTCCTGTTTGAGCTCTATGGTTAAACGTTATGGTAAAAAAAACGTCAAAAGGCAAACCGAGCATGCGCTCATACACTCAGCAAAGCACTTACTGGGTGCATTCCAATTCTAAATTTTCCTCATCTCCTCCATGCCCTGGAAACTGATCTATGTGTCCTCCCTCCCTCCACTGTTCCAAAATTATCGTTTCCTCCTCTCCTCCACAAACTTCCGGGTTAGGAGACGAGGGGAGGAGACGAGAAAAAGTATTGGAACGCAACCCTGTTTAGGAGGTAGGTACATGCTCTTTTGAATTAGCAACATGTGATTACAAAATACAAGTCGTGATTACAAACTTAAATTCGTTTACGAATTGAAACTTTCCTTTATAAAGGTTTTTTTGTGCGTATTTAGGAATCTGCTTCTTCTCCAAATCTACCTCCACATTTAGGCAGACTAGGGGCGAGTGGCTTTATGCTCTGCCACGGGTCATTTCAACAGGAAATTTGCAACACAGCTGTATTTCGGAAAGTGTCTTTAATGTCATGTTACGCACAACTAATCAGGTTTAGGGACACATTGCTTAATGGTAAAGTATGACTTAAATAGTAAAGCCAAATGTACAGTGCAAAAATCTCATGAGCGTACCTTACATTAGCTCTCGAAGTACCTTCTTTCCTGTCGCCATACCACTCGTATGCACCAGACACCAGTGTAGCATAAATATTTTCAATTTTAAAAACTCTGGGTGCCAACCTCAGTTTCTTTTAGTGCGCTTTGTGCCTACTTGAAGCTACCAAAAGATCTATTTGAACGAGCTTATGGTGTTTATCGAGAACCGGTGAAAAACACTTTTAAGACTCTTCACCCCTTCCAAGAGACGTCCTTTGGAACTAGGAAATGAGAATGCACTTTTAACATGGTTAATATCATACAAATCAGCCACCCCCCCCCCCCCCCCCAAAAAAAAAAATAAATAAATAAAAATAACTTCAAAATCACTCTGAGTAACTAGAAATAAGCATAAACTCAGTTGTCATATTACCACACCGTAATCTGCCCTGTCCAGAGCTCACCCTCCACTGCGATAGATGGCAGCAGCACGCGGTTTAGCTGCAGTAACTGAAATAGCCTGCAGAGAACACTGATTTATCACTGCAGCCAGAGATGGGCGAGAGGCCGCATCAGAGCTCTGCATAACCAAATAAAGCAGCGATTTCAAAGTGTTAAGTTGTTTACCCGGCGTGGGAAGCAAGTGTGTCGACACTGCAAAACACGTGAAGAGGTAATGTAAGAGTCGCAACAAAATCTGGATCATGTAAGACTTCTTACCAGGTGCCAGGTAGAAAGCGTTTTACCTTCCAGTGAGATATTTTCCGACGCAAAGAGCCTATGCAGCTGTGAAGTAGAAATGTTTTGCTATGTTGCTAGCTAATTGAAATTTCTATCGAATCCAGTTGCGTATCATTTGCTGCGATTACATATAATCAGAGTACGTCATTATCTGCTTCAATTAAGATGTTCACATGACTCGATTCTTTAATTACCGTTTACATGCAACTTGTGGTTATTTGAAAATGCATGTGGGTAGTGGCCAAAGCCTTTCCGCCACTAAACACTATATCCGGCCATTTAGCAGACTCTAACATAAACAAGGGGTCAGCACTCAACCTAAGCACCGGAAAACATGTCGCCATCTCGCGCATTCTTTCTTCTTCTGTCGTGGCGCTTTATAGCTGTTGACGACCCTGCTGTTTGGTGCATTACCGCCACCTGCTGGACTGGAGTGGTGATCAGTAGATTAGGCAGAAAAAAGAACTTCTATCAGCTAGATCTGACTTTGAGTTAGTGGCGCCTCCAGTCAGTATGGCCTTCACTGATTCCCACTGCAATCCCATAATTCAAAGACACTCAAATTTGCTAACTTCACAATAATTTAAATTCTTTCAGTCCTAATTTTTTGACTGTGCAGAGCAGTTTACGACCTCCACCATAAACAACACGAATTGAGCCTTATCCACAATCAGCGTCTCCTCCTTCACCTTACAGCACCCTTCACATAGCCCTTTACAATCCACATCCCCTTCTGTACCCCTTCGCTTAGGAACCCGCTCATCCCCGGCTACCTTTTTCGCTGCCTCGGCATACGTAAGACCCTGGACACTCATAATGGGTTGAGCTTCCGCTGCTCCCTTGTCCCTCAGCACACCTCACACACCTTTGCTTGCCCTTCCAAACTGCTGCTACATGCCCATAGTGTTAGCACCTGTAACACCTGAGCGGTAAGGGAACATAAAGCCTCACCAGAAAACTCAGAAACCCAATATCTACGTTAGCCGGCAGCATTTCCTCATCAAAACTGACCAATACCGATCGACTGTCGCTCGTCTCCCTGTTCCGGAACACTTTCAGACGCTTCACTGTTTTAACTTTTGCCCCTTTCATATTTTCCTTAAAGTCATCCACGGATTCCTTCACCGGTACCCCTGTAATAACCCCTCTGACCCACGTTCTAAGCGCAGAACACTGCACCTTTTCCCCATTCAGTTTAAGCAGTTTACCCACATTTTCTCTTTGCCATCCCTACATGTTTTCAAAAGCGATCCATTCCGCAAGACCCAAGCACTCTCCACCTCCCCAACACTCCTGTGTATGGGTTTGGTCAATACTATTGGGTTCCATTCTCCAACCGAAGCCCCTTCCTGAATTAATGTAACTACCATGAGTTCCTTCCTCTTTTTTAAGTGCCGCTTCTCCTTTCAGTCAGGTGCATGCAGTCTGCATGTCATGGTCACCACTACTAGTGATTTTTGAGAATATGGTACCGTTTTACAGAATTTATGTTCTCCATTTCTCCAGTGCGCATTGATTTTCAGATTCTCATATGCTACGCAGTCCAGGTGTGAATATACCATATATTTTACAATGGTTTCAGACGTGGTTTAGCCAACGAGGTAAAGAAAAAAAAAGTAAAAAACGAGGAATATACCAAGGAATATAAAGTTTTTTTGCACAAGTCACTGTTGCAGGTGGGCAAAAAAGTTAATTTTAGACCCAGGTTTTAATTGATAAAAGGTAAACTAATTTAAGCCCTGCATTTTTCAGGTCAAGACATAAAGCCAGAATCTGTGATGGACAGAGGAGAGTATCCAGGGGTGGATCTGGGGTCAAGTCTTAACAGACGCAGAGAGACGGAGGAGAGGAGAGAGATGGGAACCGGATTTCAGATGAGCCCAGAGAACAAAGTTACACAAACAGAAATAAAAGAGGAGGAGGAGGAGGAGGAGGGGGAGGGAGGTATGGAGTGGCAAAGTGTGGAGGTGAAAAAGGAGGAAGAAGTGACAGAAGTAGAGATTAAAGTAATCGAAGAGGAGGAAGAAACATGGTCCGAAAAATACCACACTGATGAGGAGGTCCAAACGGACAGCTCAGGGCTGCCCCGGAAATGGCTGCTGGACTCAATGGGACTTCATGAATCCAGGAACCAGACCAAAGGTAAACATTTTTAACCACCGTCACAAATGTTAAATATATATTTTCAATACGATTTGACTTGCTAGCAATGCAGAGAAAGAACACATAGCTGGTCTATGTTATTGTCCACTCAGTCCCAGAGGTATCAGCTCCTTTGATGAATGCGTAGGGGTGGAGGGGGTAACAGAAGAAATGGAAATCTTCTCCAGCTTCTCGTTAAACAGTCCTCAAGCATGACAAAATGGTTATCCTTATTAATACTCTTATTGCCACTAATTCATTTATCTAAGCATCATCTCACTACTGGGAAGAATGGCTGCGTAGGAAGATGTGATTGGTGTAATTTCAGCCAAAAGATGAATAAATGTAACTTGCTGCTATTCTTTATAACTTTATGTAATGACATTTGTTCAGCTGGGGTCATGTTTATCAGTACCTGTTCCTTAGTATCTCATGGTACTTTCTCTCCACAGTGCAAAGCGATGGCGGGGTGTCACAGGTGTTTGCTTGCTCCCAGTGCCCATTCACTCACACTGAAGAAGAGAAGCTCCAGCAGCACATTGAGAAGGTTCACCCAGAGGAGCACAGTTGGATTCTGAGGCCTGGAGGAAACGGAGCAGAGAATCCACTGCCTCCCAGCAGCACACATCAGCACCCCACACCCCCTAAGACACTCCCCACCCCAACACAGCCCCACACAGGCACTCCAGGGGCCCACACATGCTCCCAGTGTGGGAAGAGCTTCAGATTTCCCTCTTTGCTGAAGAAACACCAGCGACTCCACACAGGGGCACGTCCATACCGCTGCAGTCACTGTGAAAAGAGTTTCAGATTTCCATCATCACTGAAACTACACCAGAGAGTTCACACAGATGAGCGTCCATACAACTGCTCCCAGTGTGGGAAGAGCTTCAGATATCTGTCGAAATTATACCGGCTAAGCCACACCACCGAACGGCAGTACCGCTGCTCCCAGTGTGAGAAAAGTTTCTCAAGCAAACAGATAACACTCTCACCAGGGAAAGTACGGAGGTCACAGAGGCTGAGGGAAAAGGTCGTGACCCGGAAGGGGAAGCTCACGGGCAGCTCAGAGAGCCCCCTGCTGCCAGACTCTGCAGAGACAGAGTGAGTGTGAAGGGGGTGTAGAGTCAGTCAGTCTGCTGCTTCTCTGCATCACAGTTTAACCTGAAAATAATGTTCTGGCTTTATCTGTCATTCTCACACAGAACCTCCTCTGAGCCCTCCACTGGACCTCCTGTCATCTCCCCCCAGAGGACCAACACAGGTAAACATTACTGAACACCCTCCCAAAACAACTTTGTTAATCTAGTTTACCTACATGCACACCTTATCCATCTGTGTAAATAAATCTGAAGTTTGGTTTCTGTTTCATATAGTTAAAAAAAAATAGACAATCTGAGACCTATGTTTCTTAACCCTTTTACACCCCTTCTGCACTGTACATTGTTTAATAAATCAAATTTTCATGCAATCATGCTGATAGGAGACAGGGTGTGAAATTAATCTCATATCTTTCTCCACAGTGCAAAGCGATGGCGGGGTGTCACAGGTGTTTGCTTGCTCCCAGTGCCCAGGCACAAACACTGAAGAAGAGAAGCTCCAGCAGCACATTGAGAAGGTTCACCCTGAGGGGCACAGCAGGGTTCTGAGGCCTGGAGGAAACGGAGCAGAGAACCCACTGCCTCCCAGCAGCACACATCAGCACCCCACACCCCCTAAGACACTCCCCACCCCAACACAGCCCCACACAGGCACTCCAGGGGTCCACACATGTTCCCAGTGTGGCAAGAGCTTCAGGTTTCTGTCGTTACTGAAATTACACCAGCCAAACCACACCACCGAACGGCAGTACCGCTGCGCCCAGTGTGTGAAAAGTTTGTCAAGCAAACAGATAACACTCTCACCAGTGAAGGAACAGAGGTCACAGAGCCAGAGGGGAAAGGTCGTGACCTGGAAGAGGAAGCTGACGGGCAGCTCAGAGAGCCCCCTGCTGCCAGACTCTGCAGAGACAGAGTGAGTGTGAAGGGGGTGTAGAGTCAGTCAGTCTGCTGCTTCTCTGCATCACAGTTTAACCTGAAAATAATGTTCTGGCTTTATCTGTCATTCTCACACAGAACCTCCTCTGAGCCCTCCACTGGACCTCCTGTCATCTCCCCCCAGAGGACCAACACAGGTAAACATTACTGAACACCCTCCCAAAACAACTTTGTTAATCTAGTTTACCTACATGCACACCTTATCCATCTGTGTAAATAAATCTGAAGTTTGGTTTCTGTTTCATACGGTTGAAAAAAATAAAGACAATCTGAGACCTATGTTTCTTAACCCTTTTAAACCCCTTCTGCACTGTACATTGTTCAATAAATCAAATTTTCATGCAATCATGCTGATAGGAGACAGGGTGTGAAATTAATCTCATATCTTTCTCCACAGTGCAAAGCGATGGCGGGGTGTCACAGGTGTTTGCTTGCTCCCAGTGCCCAGGCACAAACACTGAAGAAGAGAAGCTCCAGCAGCACATTGAGAAGGTTCACCCTGAGGGGCACAGCAGGGTTCTGAGGCCTGGAGGAAACGGAGCAGAGAACCCACTGCCTCCCAGCAGCACACATCAGCACCCCACATTACCTGGGACGCTCTCCACACCCTGTAACACACCCCCTGAGACACTCCTCACACTCCCTTGTATGCTCCTCGCATTATTTTGGACTGTCCCCCCGCCCTCTGAGACACATCCCCCGCCCCCTGAGAAACGCCCCCCGCCCTCTGAGACACGCCGCACCCCAAAGCGGTCCCGCACAGGAACTCCACGCCGCACCCCAAAGCGGTCCCGCACAGGAACTCCACGCCGCACCCCAAAGCGGAACCGCACAAGTACTCCACGCCCCACCCCAAAGCGGTCTCGCACAAATACTCCACGCCCCACCCCAAAGCGGTCTCGCACAAATACTCCACGCCCCACCCCAAAGCGGTCCCGCACAGGAACTCCACGCCCCACCCCAAAGCGGTCCCGCACAGGAACTCCACGCCCCACCCCAAAGCGGTCCCGCACAGGAACTCCACGCCCCACCCCAAAGCGGTCCCACACAGGTACTCCACGCCCCACCCCAAAGCGGTCCCGCACAGGTACTCCAGGGGTCCGCACACACTCCCAGTCTGGGAAGAGCAGATGTCCACTTAACCAGAAAAAACATCAGGAAATCCATGGAGAAGAATGTCCACACCGCTGCTCCCAGTGTGGGAAAAGTTTCTCAAGCAAAACGTTACTGACAGAACACCTGCGATGCCATAATGAGGACCTGCTGCACTGCTCTGAGACATGCCCCTCGGCCCCTGAGACACGCCCCTCGCCCTCTGAGAAACGCCCCACACCCAGTGAGACACGCCCCTCGCCCTCTGAGAAACGCCCCACACCCAGTGAGACATGCCCCTCGCCCTCTGAGACACGCCCCACACCCAGTGAGACACGCCCCTTGCCCCCTGAGACACGCCCCTCGCCCCCTGAGACACGCCCCTCGGCCCCTGAGACATGCCCCACACCCAGTGAGACACGCCCCTTGCCCCCTGAGACACGCCCCACACCCAGTGAGACACGCCCCTCGCCCCCTGAGACATGCCCCACACCCAGTGAGACACGCCCCTCGCCCCCTGAGAAACGCCCCACACCCAGTGAGACATGCCCCACACCAAGTGAGACATGCTCCACACCCAGTGAGACACGCCCCTCGCCCCCTGAGAAACACACCTCACCCTCTGAGACACGCCCCTCGCCCCCTGAGACACGCCCCTCGCCCCCTGAGACACGCCCCTCGCCCCCTGAGACGCGCCCCTCGCCCCCTGAGACGCGCCCCTCGCCCACTGAGATATGCCCCACACCCAGTGAGACGTGCCCCTCACCCTCTGAGACGTGCCCCTCGCCCTCTGAGACATGCCCCTCGCCCTCTGAGACATGCCCCTCAACCCCTGAGACACGCCCCACACCCAGTGAGAACCACCCCTTGCCCTCTGAGACATGCCCCTCGCCCTCTGAGACATGCCCCTTGTCCCCTGAGAAACACCCCTTACCCCCTGAGACACGCCCCACACCCAGTGAGACACGCCCCTCGCCCCCTGAGACGTGCCCCTCGCCCTCTGAGACGTGCCCCTCGCCCTCTGAGACGTGCCCCTCGCCCTCTGAGACGTGCCCCTCGCCCTCTGAGACGTGCCCCTCGCCCCCTGAGACACGCCCCACACCCAGTGAGAACCACCCCTTGCCCTCTGAGACATGCCCCTCGCCCTCTGAGACATGCCCCTTGTCCCCTGAGAAACACCCCTTACCCCCTGAGACACGCCCCACACCCAGTGAGACACGCCCCTCGCCCCCTGAGACATGCCCCTCGCCCTCTGAGACGTGCCCCTCGCCCTCTGAGACGTGCCCCTCGCCCTCTGAGACGTGCCCCTCGCCCTCTGAGACGTGCCCCTCGCCCCCTGAGACACGCCCCACACCCAGTGAGAACCACCCCTTGCCCTCTGAGACATGCCCCTCGCCCTCTGAGACATGCCCCTTGTCCCCTGAGAAACACCCCTTACCCCCTGAGACACGCCCCACACCCAGTGAGACACGCCCCTCGCCCCCTGAGAAACACCCCTCGCCCTCTGAGACATGCCCCTCGCCCTCTGAGACATACCCCTTGTCCCCTGAGAAACGCCCCTCACCCCCTAAGACACGCCCCACACCCAGTGAGAAACACCCCTTGCCCTCTGAGACACGCCCCTCGCCCCCTGAGACACGCACAGGTACTCCAGGGGTCCGCATACGCTTCCAGTCTGGGAACAGCAGATCAAAGAAACATCAGGAAATCCATGGAGAGGAATGTCCACACCGCTGCTCCCAGTGTGGGAAAAGTTTCTCAAGCAAAACGTTACTGACAGAACACCTGCGATGCCATAGCAAGGACCTGCCGCACCGCTGCCCAGACTGCGAGAGGAGTTTTTCGCATCCAGCAAAACTGGAAAGGCACCAGGAAACCCATAAAGTAAAAATGGGCACAAAGCGCTGCTCGTTGCGTCGGGGGAAATCCATGAGCAAAAAATCATACCGTTGCTCCAAGTGTACTGTGACTTTTCAATCGAAAAGGGACCTGAAAGAGCACAACCTAACCCATATAAATGTGTCCTTATACCAATGTCTACAATGTGGAGAGAGTTTCCCAACCAGAGAACACCTAAAAAATCATTACATGTGTGAGTACAAAGAGAAGCGTCCACACCACTGCTCTAAATGTGGGAAATACTACGCACGAAAGATGGACTTTGAAAAACACAAGCTGAAACATACAGTTTAATGTCCATACCTCTCCTCTCAGCATGGGACGAGCTTCAAAGTGGAAGACAACCTGACAGTACACAAGCTACTCCATACGAGAGGGCACCCTCATCACTACTCCCATCGAGGGAAGAGTTTCAAATACAAAAAATACCCGAGTAACCACCTTCAAAATGCATGCAACGGAGCATCCGTACCACTGCGACTTGTGTGGGAAGCATACAAACAACTCCAAAGAATTCATTACCAGTGTGTTCCTTCCGAAAGACCTGGCAGGTCTGAACGGACATCGGCTGATCCACACAGATGAGTGTCCATACCGCTGCCCCTAATGTGGGAAGAATTTCAGGTCATTTTCAAGTCTGAACACCCACAAGCCAATGCGTTCAGGAGAGCGTCTTTACAACTGATCCCAGTGTGCAAAGAGCTTCACATGTCTGTGACCGTCCGGGGAGAAAGCTCGAGATTAAGTTTGGGTCTCTTTTTTTAGGTTTTTAAGTTTGTTTCTTCTTATCAAAGACCTAGTGCCATTTTAGTTTTGATTTTACAATGTTAACTTTGTACATATATATTTACTGTGTATCACAGCTGAATAAAGTTTTTAGTGCTTCAGAGTTAATTAGTATGCATCAGTTCTGCATAACCTTTATTTGAAGACAGAACACTATCAGACTGTTTGCACAGTGTTTTTATATGTATTGTTTCTGGCCTCATGTCCGTTTAGGAGTGGATACACACTGAAACTGACGCATAAGACAAGACCTGAAATAAACCAAACAATTTACGCTTGGGTGTTTGCTTCCTGTGTGAAGTGAATGTTTGCAACCCAACACACGGCCTAATCTCCCCCACCCACCCACCAGGAGAACATGGGCTGACTTGAATAGGTTGCGGTAAATGCAAAAAAATCTGACAAGAAATTTTGCTGTCTGAATGGTTCATGCATGCCTTATTTGGAATTTTACCTAGTCTGAGATTTAAAATCCCACATCATGCTTCAGACAAAAAAGATTTATATTAAATATGAAGTAAATGCAATTAAATATAAATGTATCAGTTTAATTACTGCAAATAATATGAGAATAGGATTCTGTACTTGATAGGCATACAAAATAATCAGTACTTATAAAAGCTGTACTTTTTAAAAATGAAATACTTTTTATAAGAGGAGAAAAGAATAATGTTTTAAGGGGGGAATTCTGACTTGAGGGCGCTCACCGCTTTTTCAGCGGAAATAGTTACGCGGAAAATACTTATTCATATTCTGACCTGGCTAATGCGGCCACACCCAGCCCGCGCAGGGCACAGTAGGAGGACCCATATAGGATCTTGAATAATGCTAATTCAGCCTGGAAAATGACACACCCCCCACTGCTGTTTTTCCCTGAGTTACTTTACCTAGTACTAAGAGTGCTGCGTAGCAGAGAAAACTTCAGTTTGGAAAGTTGACTAGACAAATGGGTGACACAGCCAGGCACACACTCTACCTTGTAATTCGTGAAATTTGAAGATTCTGCTAATATTAAGTTGCTTCAACATATGTTATCAGATACAGCCATTCTAAAAAAATCATGCAGCACAATCTACATGTACGAGCTGGGTAGTTTGGTTAAATGTAGGAATTTGTTTTGTTATATTTAAATCAAATTTCTTTTTCCTTTCTGCTCTTCTCACATCCATTCTTCATCTCCATATTCCTCCCCGTCTCTTCACCTCCGTTCAGACGTGTTCTTAGTGCCGCCCCTGCGCAGTGTCTGCTGTCCGTCACAGATTCTAATGTCTACCTTTTACCTGAAAGAGGCATGTCAGGAAAAGTTAGCTTGCCAGGTTTAAATTGGCACAATCAGAAAATTTAATGTATGTCAGGAAATAGAACTACTGGTAGCTACCACATCTACATTACCATCACTTAGCTGAGGCTTTCATCCAAAGCACCTTACAGTTGATTGGGCTAGCCAAGGGCCAATCCCCCCAGGGAACAATGTGGGGTTAAGGGCCTTGCTCAAGGGCCCAACAGCAAAGGTGTGCTTGCTGTGGCTGGACTGGTGCTTGAACCACCAACCTCAGGGGTCCCAGTCATGTACCTTAGCCACTAGACTACAGGCTGTCACTTTGCATGGAGAATTCTCAAAATGGCTCAGAACAGCAGATAGGGTACCTCCAGTGGAAACCAAGACTCTGCTAGAGTAGGAGTTGTTGGGCCAGAAGAGGGAGCTCTTTCCTTTAAGCCGTGAAGAATAAATGCCCCAGCATGGTGATTGGCGGTTCTGTGCTGTCTTTTGGTTGAGATGTGAAATGGAGGTCCCTTTTGTCTGAATGGGTTAAAGTGGGAGTATTCCAGGGTATTAGCACTTCTGGCCTTATCATGACACAGGACTGCGCAGTTTGAGACCTGCTGACTGGCTGGTCTATTTGAAACTGTGTGAGGTAACAGATAACCTCAGAACACAAGACAACCTGTTTTCAGCTAGACCTTGTCAGTTATGTGTCTATGCAAATTGTAATAAGTAATAAATAAAAACAACTGTAATTCTCATTCCATCATGTATTTAAATAAATCATGTTGTGTTGTGAGGATAAACTGTTTTGCCATTGATTGTTTCAAATCCTCCAAAAATAGAGTACTCGACACAGTGTGTCAGGCAAAACTGAAAAAAGGTTTAGGAACCGGAGCCTTGGTGGTTAGCAAGAGCATCCGATGCTTTGTTCTGTGTGCCGTCCGTTGTTTGGTTTTATGTGTATCTTCTTGCTCACATTTCCTCACTACTTAGCGTATGCATGTGCCATTTCTAATTTAGCTTCTAAATGAACTGCGCCCAGCAGCCTGGGTTTGGAGATGAAATCTGATCCCATGCTGCTCTTGGGTGGGGTGGAAGTGGGAGGAAACGTTGGGTGGTGTGAGTTAAAACGAAAGTAAACTTCACTGGTCCTGGCACAAACCTGGCACACATTCTGGTTTTCATCTTCAATGTCTTGCCCTGTGCAAAGAACTTCTCTGCAGCCATTTCTCTGCACAGAGACTTTTTTTTGTCTTCTGCTTGAGCAGAAGAAGTCATAGGGGGTCTTTGGGTGGGTCACAGAGCAGGAAGATGGGAGGAAGTTGTAGAAGCAGCTGTCTGTGGGAGAGAGTCACTGTGATGGGGCTTCTTAGTTTGGTCCAGGTGGGGAAAAAAGGAAAGCAGGGAAAATGACAGCGTCAGATCACAGTGACATCATCAGATTAGGTTTAAATGGAAGACCCCCTCCCCCCCCCCCCGCCCCCATTCCCCCTCTATGACCTCATACAACTTTAGGCTGAAACATTGCGGTGAGATCATCATGACCAACAGACAGTGGTAAGTGAACAGGCCTCATACTGTGGGTGAAACATTGCGGTGAGATCATCATGACCAGCAGACAGTGGTAAGTGAACAGGCCTCATACTGTGGGCGAATATGTACGTTTTCGGACCACATGTTGGAGTTTTTACATTCATTTCCATTCCAGAAATAAATCGAGAATGGGTACAGTGTTCTTAAAAGTGGAAACGTCACTTTTATATTTCTGAGAAATGAAATGAGCTGTAACAGCTGTGGCCCTGAAATGAGGAACATCCACACACATGCACACACACAGTGTGAAGTAGAGTATACAACCCACCTTACACCCACACTCAAACGTTCTCACATTTTCTCACGGAAGAAGGCAGCACCAGGCAGGGTGTATTTTATTTTGAGACAGTGATATGATCACAGAAAGAGCTGTGCGGTACAGGGCATGAGGCTAAACAAAACAAACAAAAGCAGCTCCGCAACAAACATCTGGCTGGCTCTGATAACTTTGGTTGTCGATTCGATGACTCGGTATTGTGAGCCACCTTTTCTTAAATATGCCAGACCCCTCTGCTAGCTACACTATCGCACCATGAGTATGCCCACCAAATGGAGCCAAGGCATCACTTTTTTTTGCACAGTATTGCAGATTGCAAACTGTAGCTCATTGCAGCAAAACACTTTGCATGGTGAATGCTGCCCAGTCCGGTCTGAAGTGTGCAGTGATTTTTGTTTTTGTTGCACAGGTCTGAAGTGTGCAGTGGTTTTTGTTTTTGTTGCACAGGTCTGAAGTGTGCAGTGGTTTTTGTTTTTGTTGCACAGGTCTGAAGTGTGCAGTGGTTTTTGTTTTTGTTGCACAGGTCTGAAGTGTGCAGTGGTTTTTGTTTTTGCTGCACAGGTCTGAAGTGTGCAGTGGTTTTTGTTTTTGTTGCACAGGTCTGAAGTGTGCAGTGGTTTTTGTTTTTGTTGCACAGGTCTGAAGTGTGCAGTGGTTTTTGTTTTTGTTGCACAGGTCTGAAGTGTGCAGTGGTTTTTGTTTTTGTTGCACAGGTCTGAAGTGTGCAGTGGTTTTTGTTTTTGTTGCACAGGTCTGAAGTGTGCAGTGATTTTTGTTTTTGTTGCACAGGTCTGAAGTGTGCAGTGGTTTTTGTTTTTGTTGCACAGGTCTGAAGTGTGCAGTGGTTTTTGTTTTTGCTGCACAGGTCTGAAGTGTGCAGTGGTTTTTGTTTTTGCTGCACAGGTCTGAAGTGTGCAGTGGTTTTTGTTTTTGTTGCACAGGTCTGAAGTGTGCAGTGGTTTTTGTTTTTGTTGCACAGGTCTGAAGTGTGCAGTGGTTTTTGTTTTTGTTGCACAGGTCTGAAGTGTGCAGTGGTTTTTGTTTTTGTTGCACAGGTCTGAAGTGTGCAGTGGTTTTTGTTTTTGTTGCACAGGTCTGAAGTGTGCAGTGGTTTTTGTTTTTGTTGCACAGGTCTGAAGTGTGCAGTGGTTTTTGTTTTTGCTGCACAGGTCTGAAGTGTGCAGTGGTTTTTGTTTTTGTTGCACAGGTCTGAAGTGTGCAGTGGTTTTTGTTTTTGTTGCACAGGTCTGAAGTGTGCAGTGGTTTTTGTTTTTGTTGCACAGGTCTGAAGTGTGCAGTGGTTTTTGTTTTTGTTGCACAGGTCTGAAGTGTGCAGTGGTTTTTGTTTTTGCTGCACAGGTCTGAAGTGTGCAGTGGTTTTTGTTTTTGCTGCACAGGTCTGAAGTGTGCAGTGGTTTTTGTTTTTGTTGCACAGGTCTGAAGTGTACAGTGGTTTTTGTTTTTGTTGCACAGGTCTGAAGTGTGCAGTGGTTTTTGTTTTTGTTGCACAGGTCTGAAGTGTGCAGTGGTTTTTGTTTTTGTTGCACAGGTCTGAAGTGTGCAGTGGTTTTTGTTTTTGTTGCACAGGTCTGAAGTGTGCAGTGGTTTTTGTTTTTGTTGCACAGGTCTGAAGTGTGCAGTGGTTTTTGTTTTTGTTGCACAGGTCTGAAGTGTGCAGTGGTTTTTGTTTTTGTTGCACAGGTCTGAAGTGTGCAGTGGTTTTTGTTTTTGTTGCACAGGTCTGAAGTGTGCAGTGGTTTTTGTTTTTGTTGCACAGGTCTGAAGTGTGCAGTGATTTTTGTTTTTGTTGCACAGGTCTGAAGTGTGCAGTGGTTTTTGTTTTTGTTGCACAGGTCTGAAGTGTGCAGTGGTTTTTGTTTTTGCTGCACAGGTCTGAAGTGTGCAGTGGTTTTTGTTTTTGCTGCACAGGTCTGAAGTGTGCAGTGGTTTTTGTTTTTGTTGCACAGGTCTGAAGTGTGCAGTGGTTTTTGTTTTTGTTGCACAGGTCTGAAGTGTGCAGTGGTTTTTGTTTTTGTTGCACAGGTCTGAAGTGTGCAGTGGTTTTTGTTTTTGTTGCACAGGTCTGAAGTGTGCAGTGGTTTTTGTTTTTGCTGCACAGGTCTGAAGTGTGCAGTGGTTTTTGTTTTTGTTGCACAGGTCTGAAGTGTGCAGTGGTTTTTGTTTTTGTTGCACAGGTCTGAAGTGTGCAGTGATTTTTGTTTTTGTTGCACAGGTCTGAAGTGTGCAGTGGTTTTTGTTTTTGTTGCACAGGTCTGAAGTGTGCAGTGGTTTTTGTTTTTGTTGCACAGGTCTGAAGTGTGCAGTGGTTTTTGTTTTTGTTGCACAGGTCTGAAGTGTACAGTGGTTTTTGTTTTTGTTGCACAGGTCTGAAGTGTACAGTGGTTTTTGTTTTTGTTGCACAGGTCTGAAGTGTGCAGTGGTTTTTGCTTGGTGCATGTTTGCTTGTATAACATGCTTAAAGAAAATGGTTCCGTAATGTAAAGCTTGTTTTGATTGTGCTGCATGTACCTGCAAAGATTCACACTAGTGAACATTGCGCACATTCATTTGTCGGAATTTTGCTTGCGCCCATGGGAAATGTAGTTCAGGAAAAGTCTGTGAAAAGCAGGTAAGGGTGCACTGAGGGGACATAAAGGGTGCCGGTGTGCTGTGGTACATCCTCCTGCCCACTACTGTATTTTGGGATGATGCTGAATCCTCAGAAGCTCACACAGCGTCTGCATATATGAGGCTTTTTGCTCTCAGTGGAAAGACATTAACCAGAACTTCTGGGCCCTGTACACAGGCAGGCTCTGAGGGCCCCTCCACTCTAAAACAAAAAAAATTCCCAGATTTTTGTGGGCCCCTTCAAACCCTTGGGCCCTGTATACTTAGCACCTTTTTTTCCCCTCCGGTGCTACGCCCCTGAAGACACCACATGTGCTCTTATCTCTTACCCACAATGCCTTACGAGGAGACTCCCAGCCAATAAAAGAGCAAATGAATAATAGCAGTCTGTAACCTCAGTGTCAGCTGGCATTTGTCCGCAGGAGCATGTCAAGACTGATGTGTGAGCTGTACCCCCAATCACCCATGAGTTATTGCTTCAGCGTTTAGCTGTGGTTACACCAAACTGAAATTAAATTTCATATGCAATTTAATATGTGATGTACAGACTCTATAGCTACTGTCTGAAAGTGACAGCCTCTACTAAGCGTCATGAATAAACATGTGTGAAGTGTCTCTTAAATTAGCACGAGAAACAAAAATATAACCTCTTCTTTTTATAACAAAGTTACTTTTTACTCAAACCCAGGTAAACACAAAAGCAGTTGTTTCAAGACTAGGGACCCAAACAAACACATTCATTCTCTTTAAGGGCATATGTGCTATACATTCCAATACACATTTCTTTTGAGCATATTCTGTTTTATTTAGACAAGCGGGCATGCCCAGTTTCATTATAAAATAGAATATATTTATTATTTAGAAAATGGCCCATTTTGATCAAAGTCCATTTTTTATTGCATATGCCCGTAAAGAGACTCTAAGGCCAATTTCCCAGACATGGGCTGAACCTGGTCCAGGACTAAACACTTTAATCACTGCGGACAACAGGGCCAGGTCTAATCCACGTTCAGCAAACGGCCTATAAATGCGCTGGGCCGAGTCCAGCCTATGGCTTCTGCACAGTCAAAAAGGGGTTTAAATTCACTGTCATAGTAAGTGCAAGTCTCTTTAAAAAACGTACAACACAAAAACATCAGCGCATATGTCACTATACAAAAAAAAAAAAAAAAATACAATACAGTCATATCAGAGCAGCATACGGTAAAATGAAATACATTTTAGAACTGAGAAAAATGAAGTAATAGGGTGTGTGTTCACTTTGGGAGAATGCATCCGTAAAGCTAGAGTTACATTCCATTTAGCTCCTTTGACAGGAAACTGGTTCGTTGAATTCTACCACATGGTACTTTGTAGAGATTGACTGGTTCTGTACACCCAAAAAGTGCTGTACACAAAAACAACATAGTGTCATTACAGAGGCTACTGTTAGTGAAAAATGTCCCCCGGCATGGAAAGGTCCGAGTCAGGAACATGCAGCTAGGAGCGGCAGAAGGCGAGAATGTTACTCTAAAATGTGCTTAAATACCTTTATAAACAGGTAGCTAGTGGTCAGGGAGACCCCGTGTGGAAGTAGGAGGTTCACACATGCTCAATGTGTCTTCCCCTTTATAGGATATAAATAGGAGACTTGGGACCGGAAATGTACAGCCAATCACATTCCACACCTGTGCAGTGCCATGAGAGGCTGTCTGCTCCTTCAATCAAACCATACCCATGGACAGTCCAATCAGAAGGGGTAGGTGAGAGCGTGGGAGGGCTTAAGTGGACAGAATAGCACCTTTAGGGGGAGGGGAGATGGTTCCCTGACTCTTACCTGCTGCAGCCTTTACAGCTCAGTCAGATGGTTGTTAGGGCAGTAAATCAGGTAGCAACCCTTGGCCTAGAGAACTATGGCGTTTTGCTGGCACTTAAATGATCAAATAGCACAGCTGAACTCACATTTAACTCACATCAGCTGGTTTCTTGGCTCTGAGCTGTTTGCTTCTTTTAAGGTGAAAAGAAAAAGCAGTCACACCCTGTAGCTGTCCAGGACCAGGGCTGCTGAGAGCATGTGCTTCCGTGGCAGCACACCAGAGCATCCTCAGAAATCACAGTGATAAATATTCTGTAGCAGAATCCCTGAGCCAATCGTCATCTGTGCTTTAAAAGCAGTTTGACAGCCGTCAGATAAAACTTCAGATAAAAACCAGTTGTTCAACTGCAGACCTGACAAACCACAAGACCGTTTCTCACCAGAGATACCAATCTCATATCCTGTGAAGATCCCCTCCACCAGTTCAGGTGACAGGCATTGCTCAAAAAAGGAACTGTTTGCCATCTCTGAAAGGGCTGGACAGGGTCGCCCTGTGGACAGTGCCCCCGCGTAACCTTTTCATGCAGACGTAGTGACAGTCCCTAAGGCTGCGTGCCACCCTCTTTCGCTGGTGAACACGGCCACAGCATCCTACAGAGTTCGGATTCTAGAGTCCCGCTGCTTCAGGCGTTCTAGAACGCTGTGGGGAATGAAATGGTTCCACATTCTGGATGACAAACCAACAACAGAGGAGAAAAAAGAACAGGAGAAGCTCAGTCACACAGCCATGCCAAGGCTAATGTCCAGTGTCTGTACTCGCATGCACAGCAACCAGCACACAATATATATATTACACACAACAACAATGCAAGGACAACAACTATGCAGGTTTTATTTATTTACCAAATACATGGTGTCCTTTACCAAATGTATATCAGTTACTGCCATGTTAATCAATGCAGCAGAGAATGTACGTACAATGTATTACATTTATTTGGAATTTGATAGTATTATGTGTCCAATATAACATTTAACATATGGAATAAAGCAGCAGCTTATTATCATAAGAAGCAGGTAGTGATCAATTGGGTTAGATAGTTGGGGGGGTGATGTTGGGTGGCTGTTAGGGGGTAGTTGAGGTAATTAGAGGGTAGGTAAAGGGGTAGTTGGGGTAATTAGAGGGTAAGTAAGGGGGTAGTTGGGGTAATTAGAGGGTAAGTAAGGGGGTAGTTGGGGTAATTAGAGGGTAGGTAAGGGGGTAGTTGGGGTAATTAGAGGGTAGGTAAGGGGGTAGTTGGGGTAATTAGAGGGTAGGTAAGGGGGTAGTTGGGGTAATTAGAGGGTAAGTAAGGGGTAGTTGGGGTTTAGAGGGTAAGTAAGGGGGTAGTTGGGGTAATTAGAGGGTAGGTAAGGGGGTAGTTGGGGTAATTAGAGGGTAGGTAAGGGGTAGTTGGGGTAATTAGAGGGTAAGTAAGGGGGTAGTTGGGGTAATTAGAGGGTAGGTAAGGGGGTAGTTGGGGTAATTAGAGGGTAAGTAAGGGGTAGTTGGGGTAATTAGAGGGTAAGTAAGGGGGTAGTTGGGGTAATTAGAGGGTAGGTAAGGGGGTAGTTGGGGTAATTAGAGGAAGGTAAGGGGGTAGTTGGGGTAATTAGAGGGTAAGTAAGGGGGTAGTTGGGGTAATTAGAGGGTAGGTAAGGGGGTAGTTGGGGTAATTAGAGGGTAAGTAAGGGGGTAGTTGGGGTAATTAGAGGGTAGGTAAGGGGGTAGTTGGGGTAATTAGAGGGTAAGTAAGGGGGTAGTTGGGGTATTTAGAGGGTAAGTAAGGGGGTAGTTGGGGTAATTAGAGGGTAAGTAAGGGGGTAGTTGGGAGTGGGAGTTAGAGGTCATAAGCTCATTTACCCGACAGTCTTCATCCACGGGCAGTTTTGCATGCTCTCGCTCAACTTCATCGCTCCTGAGTCACTGAACTTGTTATACCTCACACTACACACACACACACACACACACACAGACACACACAGACAGAGTTAGGCCACGCAGTAGAGAAACAGGTCAGATTCATAACCTACAGTACAATGAGTCTGAAGAGAGCCTTCTTCTCTGTGATAAACTCCAGGAAAGGGTTTGGTTGGCCAAGCAAAGGCTGCTTGCTCAGGGCATAAAATGAATGACAGCAGCCAGAATTCTGTTGTCATGGGTATGTAACTCAAATATAACGGATGGCATCATTTATTCTCTTAACAGAACAAGGTCACTTACATATATCATACTCTCATAAGGCTAAGAAGCAAGAGAAACTGTTGATATTCTGTGTCTTGCCGAGAGCCATAGTGGCTTTTTCACTTCTTAAGATTTGAACCTGCAAGTCTCGTTCTCTGTTCACTGTTGTGTACTATGGAATGGATAATGCCGACACCAGCTGATACTCACTCCAAGTCTGTCAGCGACATCATCTGGGGCAGGACAGTGGCCAGGTTCTCTGCGCCTCCATCACCAATGAGGTTGCTGTACAGGCTGCACGAGCCAATCAGGACACAGGAAGATGGGATTATGAGAAGGAGGTTCATAATCAGTGGTTTCATTAAAAAGTCACACAACCCTGTTCCCATCTTATGGAAAACAGCTGAAAATACACAGAGCTACATTTGGGTAGTACCTGGCTGGGAGATTTCCAGGAACACTGAAATATCTGCCCCTGGCACATTTGGTTGTTGAAACAAATAAGATGTTGGACTGTTATTAGAAGCTTTACGGTAAACCAATAAAATGTGGGCGTGGCCAGACTTCTTTTTTTTTTTTAATTACCTGAGCTGAAGCAGTGCAGGGAGGGAGGAGAGAGCTGGAGCCAGTTTGGCCACACCCCCATCTCCAATGCAGTTCTGTGATAGGCTGGAAACAACAAAAAGAGGCAAAAAAATGTTCACAAACAGAAACAGCTACTTTCGTATACCTACTCGCACATTTGTCATTCATTGCCCAGCATTTCTGTGTTAAAAAAAATCATACCATAGATACACTTGAGGCTCACGTTCTCAAATTACCAGCACAATGTACTATAAATGGAAATGACTTTTAGTTTTGGTTAGGCCACTGAGGTCAGCAGAACGTCCCCCTAAGCGTTAATGTGAGCCCCCATATCTTATATCAAAATTAATTAATATAATCAGTTTTGGCTTCACTTAAGATGGCAAAGAAGCAGCCTGACAATGGAAAGCAATGACATAATGAAGGTAGTCATACTCATAGCTATGGGCCTGGAGACAGAGAGGCTGTCTGAGATTGGAAACACTTACTTTAGCATCATAGCATAGTGCTCAAACATTAGCATCATAGCATAGTGTTCTTACCTTAGCATTGTTAAAAACATTCTTATTTTAACATTATAGCACAGTGCTCAAACATTAAGATTATAGCATTGTACTCTTATTTTAGCATTACAACACAGGGCTCTTACTTTAGCATTACAGCATATAGCATAGCACTCCTTAGCATTACAGCACAGCACTCTTACTTTAGCCTTATAGCACAAAGCTCTTACTTTAGCATTTCCAGGGAGGAGAGTGCAGGCAGCACCTCGGCCAGCTTCTCTGCTTCTGAGTCTCCGATCTTCAGATCCTCCAGGCTGCAAGAAAAAACCAAACACTGTTAGCACAGCATCTTTATTAGCAGCCATAAATGTGTGCATGTAGCTGAGCCAGCTTAACATTCTTCGATGTTGAACTAATTTGTATTATATCACAAAATCCACAGTCATTTAGCAGACATTGTTATTGGGAGAGAGGTACACTGATTTCTGCAACCTTTTACATAAAACCCGGTTACACAGTCAAACCTGATAATTACTGACCAGTTCTGCTTGAAGAACTTCTTCAAAGTTAAAAACAGCTGTGCCCTACCTGAGAATCAAACTTGCAACCTCTATGTTGTAGCCCTAGTTCCCTAACAACTATACTACAGTAAGAACCACGCACCAGCCAAGCCCAGTGAGAAGTTGATCAGAAAGGACAATGATCTTACAGCAGCTTCTGCAGAAGTACTGAGTTACTGACTGGTTACTTCTCAATCAATTTTGTGAAAGTGAGTGAGGGAAAGTTCCTTTTTGTCCCCTCTGTGTTTCAACAGCACCTTTGGGAAAATCCCTGTACTAAAAGTTTTTTTTTTTTTTAATTCATATTTGTGAATGAAGGCTCTATGCTGTCCTTTCGGCAGCTTCAGTGGAAACAAAGAGCCAATGAAATCTGCCTGTGAAAAACGCAGAAACTCCACTGGCTAACAGAAATTTAAACAGACTTTAACAAAAATTGTGAAAATACCACAATCAGGTGTTTGTGTGTGTCACTGTTGGCAGAACTGAACAACGTCATTGTAATTAACGCTGTGAGAAAGAAATCGCTTTGTAATGTTGTCGGTGATGGTCACTGCAAACATGGAAAATAATTGCAAAATTCCAAATTTTGAGAAACGTTCTGTAAAACTTAGCAACCTGACAGAGCTCAGAGAGCACATCCTTTTGATTGGTAAAAATAAGTCAGTGATAAGAATAAACAGTGGCAAATGAGCAGGAACACAGTCATCAACAATATCATACATAAACAGCACAACAACAAACACAACATCATACAGAAACAGGACAACAACAAACACAACAACATCATACAGAAACAGGACAACAACAAACACAACAACATCATACAGAAACAGGACAACAACAAACACAACAACATCATATACAAACAGGACAACAACAAACACAACAACATCATACAGAAACAGGACAACAACAAACACAACAACATCATATACAAACAGGACAACAACAAACACAACAACATCATACAGAAACAGGACAACAACAAACACAACAACATCGTACATAAACAGGACAACAACAAACACAAAAGCTGTGTTACTGTAACAGCTGTCTTAAAGGCAGAAGGGCTGTGGTCTGAACACTTACTCCAGGTGCTGGAGCCAGCGAAGGTCTGGAAGGATCTTCAGCAGTTTGGAAAATCCAACCGGGCCATTCTGTGCCCCCAGTCTGTGGGAAGGGGGGGGGGGGGGGGGAGAGGAGGACACGAAATCTTTACAGTGTGCTGAAAGGGACACTCAGGGCCAGTTAAACGCCGTATCTCCAAAGTATCTCCATGCCAAGGTCAACGCAGCTATGTTTTACTCTTTGTTCCTGCACTGAGGATATATCCATTGAACCTGCTCACCGGACTGCTGTTCGCTGTCGTACAATGACTGGAAGTCTGTGGAAAACTCTATGGAAAACTTCTGCAAAGCTCAAATCTGAGGTCAGGAAATCCTGCCTATCCCTCTGGGAGACATAGTTTTGGATAAAAACCACGTCTACAACTTCAGGTCTGGCAGTACAGAGCATTTATTTCCTGTATATACTTACTATACGGACACGGAGTCAGAAGTGCCACTTCCAGTTCCCCAAACTGAAAGGGCTGCCCAGGGAAAACAAATACCGAAATACATACTCTTCGCTGTGAGGTTTTATTTTCTAAACATTATATACTACTATATGCTGTTAAAACATAACAATAACTGTAAGCACAAAAATGTTAAATTATTCTGAAGGTAAACTTATGAACCATGTGCCCTTTAAACTGCACACCAGTCACTGACTGACTCCCTATAGCTCTCATATTTCCGACCTCACTTACACTGCTTCTCTGATTTCTCTGCTATACTTCCTTATTTCCTCATGTCCTACATCACTCACCCACTGAGTTATTTACTCACTTTCTTACACACTCCTTCCATCCTCCCCACCCTCATAGCCTTACTTTATCTCACTCACTCACTCACTCACTCCTTTACTCCTTTACTCCTTCACTCACTCACTCACTCACTCACTCTTCCCGTCACTCACTCCTTCACTCCTTCACTCACTCACTCACTCACTCACTCACTCACTCACTCACTCACTCACTCACTCACTCACTCACTCACTCACTCACTCACTCACTCGAAATCGAGCCGCTGAAGGTTCTTCATTGCTGGAATGTTGAATGAATCCTTGTCCAGGATGGATTCTGATTGGCCAGGGTTGCTACAAAGACACAGTTTCATTTGCTGAATTAGTTCTTTTGCCTGTCAAAGCACAGAAACCATTTCACTAATTGTCCTGCCAGTTATGTAATATCACACATGCACCAAATACGAGGCAAAATAATAAAATGTAAAAGGTTTTCTGAAAAAATGACAAGAAGACCAAGTTCATATCTAATGTATATCACTAAGCATGTGGTGCGAATTGACATACATTTAAAAGCCATTCCCCTTTTATAGGTATTTTAGACTTTTCTGTGGATCGACATATGTGCTGCTATGCAGTATTCTATGCTGTGGCATGACCGCCTATGAAGAAACAGCAAAAGTAACATGTATGTCATCAGCATACCAAATAGGCAGTTTTTTCTCTCTGTAGATCTGGACCAGCTGAGTGAGGTCATCAACATGAGACAGCTGTGTGGCTTTGAAGGGGTTGATGGTGAACTTCGCAACTGTGTCTCTCAGGAGCACCTCAGCGTTCTGCTGCTGTAGCTCCTCCCATAGTCTTATCATGTCTCCTATGGAAGCCCTGCATTCAATACAATCAATACAATCAATACACCACAGAACCTCTCAGACATGAGGGTGCTGAAAATGTTCGGAAGTCTGAAATGTTCATAACTTCTTATGTCAAAATACAGTTTTAAAAAATTTGAATTTGGATCCTCATTCACTGGAATTGGTACTTGGATATCCCATTCAATTTTTTTTTTTTTTTTTTTGAAGAAAACGTCAGTTTCCATTAACCAAAAATAAAACCATTAAATAAAACCAGGCATTTCACAGCAAACTTCAGGATCATTATTCATAAAATTAAATCCATCCATTAAATCCCAGCAAGGTACACACAAAAAGAAGACTCAATTCCTGATAAGTTTCACACAATTTGTATGTTATGCATACAAATGTCTGTCTGTCTTGGCTCCCCGGTGGTGTAATGACCTTCCCGGTTGTTGTTTACTTTCTCTTTAGGTAGTTGGTAGGGGAGTCTGATCTATTCAATCACATTTGGCACTTGGGACTTTACCCGTCTCTAGGGTTATCTTTGCGCTTTTTGTACCATTCATATGCACTCTGCCTTGTAAGTCACTGTGCATAAGAGCGTCTAAGAAATGTCCTTTAATGTAATGTAAAGCAGTCCAACCAAAGCTGATTGGCTTCTGTCTCCCAGGTGTTGCAGCCAAAACATTCTAATCTGATGTATCTTATCAAAACAAACTACAATGTGTGACAAAGAGATGTTCTGGACTATAAAACAGCACCAGAAACTCCAGTTACCAAACACAAACTAGATAAGAGACATGAAGGAATTTTGGACCTGAGTATCAGGTGAGCCTGAATAATGTTTAACAGGATTGGCGATGCACTTTGGGTTTAAACCAGACCCAAGAGTGCATTCCACTGGAGCACATTCGTCCTTGCTCGTCCATCATTAGGTAATGGAAGACATGCTGTTACGAGGAGACAGAATCATATGATGTTATGAGGAAGCAGGAACCGGATGATGTAATTGCTGGAAGCTGCTCAGGGCCTTACAGGTTACTTTGGGCTTGCATTTTCTACACAGTATGCATCTATACAGCTTGATACTTACTGAAGCAATTCAGCAAAAGTACCTTCCTCAAGGGTGAAATGGCAGGGGATCTACATGACAATCAGACCTGCAACCTCTGAGCTACAAGCCCAGCTCCCTAACCATTACACTACACTGTAACCTCTGAGCTCCAAGCCCAGCTCCCTAACCATTACACTACACTGTAACCTCTGGTTTATTGCATTGTGGCCTGGAAGTCTTGCTCACCTGAATGAGGAGATGCACTTGAGCCCCAGAAGCTCCTTAAGGCCGGGGACGTTGATGCCGGTCTCCTGCAGGTCAAGGGAAAAGCTCCTCTTGGCGCTCTTGGCGTTGAGGAGGAGTCTGCGCAGGACGAAGACGTCAGGCGGGTCCAGCGGCGTCCCGCTAAAGGACAGGTTCTCAGGGAGGCTCTTGACCAGGCGCTTGCCGAGTTTGGGGTCGCCTGTCTCGTACACGCAGTGGCACAGCTCCAGCAGCTTGCCGGGGCTCAGCTCACACGGTTTCTGTCTCTTCAGGTGCGCCGTGACCTCCGTCTTCTTGGCCGCTGTGCCCCTGCCTCTGCTAGCCCCGCTGTTAGGGAACCAGTCCTGGAAAAGCACCCTCTTCTGGAAGAGGAGGCCCACAGTGAACCGGCACATGGATTCCAGCCAGTCAGCCTGCAGCCGCCGTTTCCGGGGCTGCCCTGCCATTTGCGCCAGCATGGTCCGGTCACTCACGTCCGGTGACTGCGACAGGTGCAGAGCGGCCAGGAAGGCCTGAGGGAGCAGGTGGGTGAAGCCATACCCTGCCTCTGGTCCTTTCCCCTCCCCATCCCAACGGATGTGGGGGGCCAGAATCCCCCCACCCTCTGTGGTGGCCGTCATTTCCTGCCCCATTTTTAGCTCACTCGTGGACAGCACAGAATTATGGGATTTGACACCTGTCCATGCTGCGCGGCACAGCTTTGGGAAAAACACCCATGGCTCCTCCCCCACCCTCTCTCCTTTCCCCGCCCCCTCCTCCTCTCGGCCAATTGCGCACAGTTGCTGGTGTGTCACTGCCTGCCACAGTCCAGTGAGAGTAGAGGGCAGGGCTTTGCTGGCGTCTTGGTGCTCCAGCAGGAAGCAGACAGACCTGCAGATGAATGGGTTTGAGCACAGGCTGAAAGCGTAGCCGCTCTCGCTAAGTTTCTTCAGGGCCCTGTCCCGGCACGAGGAGTCTGTGAAATAGCGGGACGCATACAGCTCAATCTCCTCAGGGGTGAAACCAGGTACCTCCAGGATCCGGTCCACCTTTCCAAGGAACTGGTTCAGCACCTCTTTGGGCCTAGCAGCGATTAGCAGAGTGCACCCAGCCAGGAGCTTCTTCTGGAACAGTCCAGAGAAAAGCTGCTTGACGCTGTGGCCGTCCTTGGTCTGGTTGGTCGCCGGGGATTGCAAGAGGCTATCGTAGTCCCGGAAGTCATCGAATCCATCAAAGATGATAAGGACCCTTTGAGGGCTGCCCAGGACGTGCCTGAACACATTGTCTGTATCTGTGTCTGAGTCTGAGCAGGGTGGAACAGCGACGGACAGGTTGAACAGCAGGCTCTTCAGGCTGTGATTGGCCAGTGGGACATTAAGGCTCCGCCCCTCAAGCAGGAAAAGGAAGTCGAATCGCGGGAGCGCGCCATTGGCCCAATCCAGGCATAACCTGCGGACGAAGGCTGTCTTCCCAGCACCACTCTTCCCAAGCAGTGCGATCGATCGGCCGCATGTAGGCCGCCGCTGCCCCGCCTCGTCCTCGAAGACACGCCCCCTGGGGACCGCGGCTCGCCTCCGGTCGCAGTCGCCGAGGACGACCAGCTCTTTTTCCAAGCACTTGTTGGCGTTCCGACCTGTCTTCACCTGCACCTACAACAAAAGATCAACAGAGGTTCAGAAAGAACACAAGAGAGAACTTATTTACATTAGACAACAAGAATGCAAGAACACTCGGATGAGTCATCAAACCAAGATCCTGTGACGCAGCGGTCATTAAAGACCTTTATGAAAGAAGGTCTTTCATAAAGGTCTTTATATAGAAGCACTTTATAAAGAAGCACTTTATGAAAATGCAGGTGTTCCCCAATGAGCTGGCAAAATTTCCTCAAAAACTGCTGATGTACATTTGGCCACCTCATCGATCTCTACAGCTGACTGGCTCTACGATCCCTGCCCACTTTGACTACCCAGGCCGTCACTGATAAAGAGGACTCAGAGTTCTCAGTTTCAACTTCCAGATAAGCAGAACAAAACAAAACAAAACAAAACAACAGACACCTACATAATAATGAAAAGAGGCCATTCGGCTCATCCAGGCATATCTTAGTTACCGTATGGAGAGTGGCCAGCTCTGTGTAAAGTCTAAACATGAACACCGCAAGAGTTTCTTCCTTTCCCATGATCTCACCAGCTGTTCCAAGCACTGACATCATCAATTATGTTCTGACATCATCACAGAATTTACCGACAACTAATTTCCAAGTATGCCTATTATATACCCACTGCTTACAGACGTTTGCTAACCTTTATTTCTTTTTTTTACTCGGTTTGTCCCATTGACATTATTTTATTTTTTTTTCTTTACAAGAAAGCCCATGTCAGATTGAGTCAAACTGAAACACCTTTTGTCGTTCACGTTATCCCTGTATGGCATTTTTATTTACTAGATCTTTTACTCTTCCCCACCTGTGCTTCTATTTCAACTTGGCTCCAACCAAACTGACCCTCAGGCATGGTAAAGAATTATTTACTTATATGTTTACTATATTTACTTTCTGTTTTTACCTGTCGCTGCACAAGGCCCACGTCCACGTAGAGCATCTCTAAGTCTGCGCCCGTCTCGGTGGCAGTGATTTTACATGAGTCCCTCATGAGGGACTTGGCAGTCTCTATGTACTCTTCCACACATTCTGGGGTGGGGGGTGAGAGGAGGGGGGGGCACAAACAAACAGAAGCTACGGTGTTGAGTACCTCTAGGACAGCCATTTTGAATGTATTTCCTATACGTCAAAGTTGTTGTAAGCATCTCCCAGGTTTGGCATCTGGGTGAATAGCAAACTGGGTAAGGTTACCACAAGGATTACAGGAATAAAGCTGAAGCTGCCCAATGCCCATGACAGCCTTTGAAAGTGGTCTCTGGTACTGCAGGGGAATACCAGCCCTATAATCAATATTTTTTATTGTATTGATTGTATTATTATTATATGTTATGATCGTCAGAACTCACTGGGTTTCTCTGGGTCAGGTGGTCCTTGAGGGGTTGAGGATGTAGATCCGGTACACGGAGGTACCTCTGAAACACAATGACAATGAGTCCAGTCACTATTTACGCACTCTAACACTCCACACTCTTACATTTCACACGCAATTTTCACACTCTTAAATTTCACACTCATTCTGCACACCTCTTACCCTCTACACTCAATTCACAAACCCTTGTATTTCACACTCTTACATTCCATTACACACTCTTTCTCTCTACACTCAATCCACACACTCTGACACTTCAGATTTGATTTAACTTTAATAAAGTTAACCGGCTGCGGTTAAATGCCTAAGCATCAGACAGCAAGGTTTCTGGAGGGGATGAGAAAAGTGTAGCTAAAAGTGTACTTAAAATTAGGTCAAGTCTATTCACATTTCACACAAAAAGTCTTTATAATACACTTTACAGCTGACTCCAGCCCAAAGCTCCCTGAAAGCTAGCCACAGGGCGAAAATTGAGAAAAAAGGAGAAAGTGCTTTGGTGGAAAGGATAAAACCAAAAAAAGTTGTCAAACCGATCCTCCTCAGGCTGACTCAGGGTGTGAGTTTGTTACGACTGAAAGCTCAATTTGTTAATTATTAATCATTTCTGGCTCCAGGGTGAAACTTTGGTTTGTTATTTTTGGTTGTCGTTTTTATCATCAGTTCGGCGATATTTCCTGTACTGCGTAATTTGTTTTACAGAAACATGTATAGAATGAAGCACAGTTATCATGAACATTCGGTTTTTGTTGCAGTCTCAATGTGGCACACGTCCAGGGGACATCTGCCGTGAGTGCAGAGGTCACGGCTGCCTGTGCACGTAGATACCTGTCTGAGGAGACGGGCAGGAGACCGGAGCCGATGGCCAAGCTTTGTTTGCGCTGTCCGAAGAGGAAGTGACTGGCGCGGAGACAACCTGGTCAGGGGGAACTACAGTCCCAGCCGCTACCAAACAAAAGAGACCGCAATGAGTCACAGGTAAACCACAGGCAAAGGTAACCACAGTTTGGCCTGTAGTGACAGCAATGAGTGTTTCGCTTTGACAAGCAAATACAGTCCATGACTACAAGAGGTGTCTGAGGGAACATACACGAGGCCACATGCTACCCATGTGGTGTGATTGATAGCCACCAAGATTACATTACAGTAAAGGACATTTGTTAGACGCTCTTATCCAGAGTGACTTACAAGGCAGAGTGCATAAGAATAGTACAAAAAGTGCAAAGATAACCCTAGAGAGGGGTAAAAACCCAAGTGCCAAAGGTGATTAAATAGATTAGGAAGATTAAGGCTTGCATACGGAAAAGGTCCCAGGATAGAAATGCTGATCTGGGATCAGCTCTCCCTGTCCACATTCTAACCTTAGATGAACGTTTTCATCACTAATTATCATTGTATCTGTATTGTGATACTTAGAAGTAGCTTATTGTTGTCATTTCTCATGTGTCATAAAATTGCATACCATGGACCAGTCTAGTTGCCCTTCTTTGTACTTTATCAATAGGTTCTAACCTACTTAGGTCACTCTGAAACTGTGGCTCACTGAACTGCTCATAATTATCTCATTAGAAAATACTGAATTGGATATTCGGTTCTTCATTCATTTGAAATAATCATTTATGGGATGTCAGTGAAAAAAAAACAGTTTAATAGCCATCAATTGTGGCCTCCTAGCTGTCATGTCTCTCTCACGGCATGGCAGTGATTACTTAACATGATGTGCTCTGCTCTGCCCGTTACGCCGTGAGATTGAACCATTAAAAGTAAGCCATAAAGGCTGTCCTGTTCTAGTTAGCTCTGTCAGCTCTTTTCAGCGTATTCCTTTTGTATTGTGTTTGTGTAGGGCTCATTTGCACTGGTGAAAATACCCCCCTTTTCGGGCTAGATGCACAAACAAATGAAAAATATTTTGTTGTTTAAACAGAAGGAATTTGACCAGGAGATATATCCCTGCATTTACAGCATGAAGAATCTGTGGAGCATACAGCCCTGCCAAGCATAGCAGTATAAACACAATCTCCAGGTAAATATTTTGCTAATCTGTTGGCATGGATTTTACCTAACTTACTCTTCCTGCTTCAGGTACCCAGTGAGACATCACCACAGCAGCTTAAATTCTAAAGAAAAGGGTCCTTACTAATTCAAATGTCTCAATGAGCCACGTACCAAGCAGCCAGTGTCCTCCACAGTAAACCAGCACTTAGCGCCGACTCATGGTAAATAGTTGATAGTTTGGGCACATTGTTGATTAAATTGGCGGTTTAGCGGTGGTGACTTACCGGGAGACCTGGGCATCACCTGGGAACTGGGAGTCAATGAAGGGGAGGGCACTGCACAGGAAACAGCAAACAGGAAGTGACATCAGTCAGGAAACAAGGCCCAGATCAAACCAGCCAATGACATGGCCAGTTGATCATATCAGCTTTACACCTCCACTACGTGTTACAATGCTTCCTTTTCCATTTAATTTTGATTTCATGTCAGTTCCTGAATAACATGCTAACGTTCCACCGAGGGGGGCGTGGACTTTGAGATGTTCTGTGTGGACGTGGGCCTTGTGCAGCGACAGGCAAAAATTCAGGAATTTCATTGATTTCATGTCAGTTCCTGAATAATATGCTGGCGTACTGCAAGGGTTAGAGAGCTGGGATGGTAACTCAGAGAACATAGGATGGATTCCCAGGGAAGGCTAGTGCATTGATAAGCAAAGTGCTTCACTCTGTTTAAGAGCGACTGCTCAGTACCCCAAGGGACCTGAGAGAACCAAAACGGACTTGCACACACACCAAACGCATATATATAGCTGCTTTTTGCTTAGTTTTCAGGTTGCAGTTAAAAAACACGTATTTCTTCTCCATTACTTACACAATGGTTTTACTGTTAATTTTGGCGTCCACAATTTAGCGGTGGCCTGAAAGCCATCAGTGAAACTCATGACACCTGGCTAAATTTGGAACTGAAACTGAAGGAGGAAGTGGGACTTATGGGACTAATTAAGGTAGGCATATGGCACCAGCAGTTCTCACACTAAGGACTGGCAGATTTCCCTGTGTGCGCCCCCCAGGATTGAGCAACAGAAACTATAGCTGTTTGTAAAGATTATATTTTGAAGTGCTGAAACTACTGACTCAGTTTAAACCCAGCTAACACACAATGATCCCCCTACACTACAGCAGATTTCCATTAGATTCGCCCTGGGCTGTGACCGAATATGAGAATGAGAACTTTCCCAAAACATCTTAGAGTGCGATAGTGTCACGAACAAGTTAAAGAATTCAAAGTCACAGGAAAACTTTCCAGGCAAACAACATCAAGGAAACCGGACAAAATTAAATTTTGGGAATGTTTACCCTACCCTAAAATTCAGGGACTGTTTTAGGAACCAAAAACATGTTAATCTGGAATATATCTCATGTGGGTGAGGATGCTGACACTGAAGTGTGCTCACCTAGGACATAGGTAGGCCCTCCAGGGCTCATGCCGTTGGACACAGGGATGTTAATCACCTGCTGAGGCATAGCTGTGAAGGCCTGAATCACCTGGAAAGATGAACCACCTGCAACAGCACAGACACTCACAATTAACTCCATCAAATCTCCTCTCAATAGTCTCGTTAAACAGCCATCCCATCACAATATACTAACAGAGTCCCACACTGTTGCTCTGTTATGTGCAGACCATGGGGCCCATCCACACACTGGAGCAGTGCCTTAACAGGATGCAGACCGTGGGGCCCATCCACACACTGGAACAGTGCCTTAACAGGATGCAGACCATGGGGCCCATCCACACACTGGAGCAGTGCCTTAACAGGATGCAGACCGTGGGGCCCATCCACACACTGGAGCAGTGCCTTAACAGGATGCAGACCGTGGGGCCCATCCACACACTGGAGCAGTGCCTTAACAGGATGCAGACCGTGGGGCCCATCCACACACTGGAGCAGTGCCTTAACAGGATGCAGACCGTGGGGCCCATCCACACACTGGAGCAGTGCCTTAACAGGATGCAGACCGTGGGGCCCATCCACACACTGGAGCAGTGCCTTAACAGGATGCAGACTGTGGGGCCCATCCACACACTGGAACAGTGCCTTAACAGGATGGGCCACCCAGCAGTCCAGTATGGACCCCTCCATTCTCAGGCAGCTATTCCTCTCGCTTTGGCAGCCTCGGGGCTCACCGTTGGCGGGCGTGAAGATCGGCACATGCAGGCTCAGCTGGACTAATCCCGGTGGGGCTGTGATAGTCACCAACCCTTTCGCTGGGGTCTCCGTGGAAACGCTTTCTAACAGGGCAAAAAATAAATAAATAAATAATCGCAAAAAACGACGACAAACAAAATGCATTTTAATCAGCAGAACAACCCTGCATGCAACCATTTTTAATTTTCATTACAACTATCTAAGCTAATAGAAGACAAGATAGCACATTAAACACATTTAACACAACACATAATAAATATATTATTATATAATGTAGCACAATGGTCATGTCATCATGAATAACTACATACTGACTGAATGATAGACTGAACTGACAATACCACTCATTAACACCGAGTTTAATCAGCTTCCTAACAATAAGCATGCACAGCGTATTACTCCTAAAGACAACTGCTGTGTTTTCTGTGCAACCTAAAAAAGGAGTGTTTATTTTTCAGTGTGAATGGAGATAAGGGGAGGTTTTCAGGCTGAGGGTTATGGTGTGGTCAGGCGGGGGTCACAGAAGCTGTGTCTGCTCTGGAGTTTCACACTCACTCACTTTCACACTCCGATGTCTGCCGGAGGTTCGGCTTCCTCCGTCTGACCTTCGCTATCTTTGGCCCTGAGCGGGGAGGAGCTGTGGGACATAGGACAGACAGCTATAATGGTTAGAGAGCTGGGCTTGTAGCTCAGAGGTTACAGTGTAGTATAATGGTTAGGGAGCTGGGCTTGTAGCTCAGAGGTTACAGTGTAGTGTAATGGTTAGGGAGCTGGGCTTGTAGCTCAGAGGTTACAGTGTAGTGTAATGGTTAGGGAGCTGGGCTTGTAGCTCAGAGGTTACAGTGTAGTATAATGGTTAGGGAGCTGGGCTTGTAGCTCAGAGGTTACAGTGTAGTGTAATGGTTAGGGAGCTGGGCTTGTAGCTCAGAGGTTACAGTGTAGTGTAATGGTTAGGGAGCTGGGCTTGAAGCTCAGAGGTTACAGTGTAGTATAATGGTTAGGGAGCTGGGCTTGTAGCTCAGAGGTTACAGTGTAGTGTAATGGTTAGGGAGCTGGGCTTGTAGCTCAGAGGTTACAGTGTAGTATAATGTTTAGGTAGCTGGGCTTGTAGCTCAGAGATTACATGTTCAATTCCTAGCCTGAAAAGGAATATTTGCTTGAACTGCTTCTGTAAAGATGAAGACATTTTAAAGAATAATAGCTAGGTTAGCTGTGTGTGTCTTCAGACAAAGGCGTCTGCTAAAGGGCTAACATATAGCAAACTCTGCATCTTCACACAGATTTCACAAGCCCATTAACACAAAACACAGCCCAGTAAACAAACCCTCTCGACAAAAACAATGACAAAATAAATAAAATGGTCACTCACCTCTCCTTCTGCGTTTTGCTTTCGTTTGATCCTCAGGCGTCACATGGGCAGACAGGCCTAAATATTAATATTAAATGAATGTCTCAAGAGTATTACATATGGGAACTGACTATAAAAAGGCCACCTGTGTGGCCCTGAACTTCATTACCCACAATCCCAAAGGAACTGAGGTTTTTGTCACTGTGAAATCTGATATCACATTCTCCAGGAGCATTCATAATTATAATTATACTGCATATGTAATGATGTAATGACGAATTGTACCTCTTTTCCCCAGGCTGGTGTCCTCAGACTTCACTTCTTTGCTGACTTGCTCCGGTCTGCTCGGTGAAGCAGGCACTGCGGCTTCATCACCTGTGAGTTTTTCATGTTTTTATTTTTTTTTAATAGAAAGCAGAAGTGAAACACTCCGCAGGGCTAAAGAAAGACATACATTTCCACCAAGAACAGTCTACAGATTACCTCTCCCCTGGCTTATTCAGAACTGTACAAAACAGCTGTGCAACAGAAAACATCTTTGATACTCTCAGTGTGGTTATTAAAAGGCTTCTCTAAAACTGCAGACATCAAATACAGAAAGTCACTTACAGAGATATCCTTGATGACCTTCGAACAGAGACTTTATAATGTTGTCTGTGGAAAAAAAAGACATAAAATAAGTAAACTTAAGAATCAATGTGAGATTTGTCATGGGTGAAGTTGAGACTACTTTGTCAAAAACCAAGTCGAAAAGGACAGCGTGGACCAGTCAAAGGCATGAAATACATTTTACCAAAACAATTAAAGAGCCCAACAGGCATTAGAATCCCACCCTAAAATTTTCCAAGACTCTCATCATTGTTATACCATCAGTTTTCAGACGTTTCTGAGCTGTAAATGTTAAATGTATATGCCAGTAGTACAGACAGCAGAATCAGGCAGAGCCTGTCTTGGTACCCGCCTCTTGGTGACCGGCCTTTGAGAAAACGGCTCTGTCACACATCAGCCGAAACGGAGTACTTACCGAGAATCCCATCTTCCAAAGCAGGTTCGCTGGGTGCTGGGGAGAAACAGTCCCTCTCCAAATCCGAAAGGTCTTCAGAAAACAAATCTAAACGAACAAAAAACAATAATTATGTTAATTATGTTAATCATGTCAATTACAAATAAGTCTGTTTATTTTTGAACCAGTGCTTTCCTCTACTTTAATCCACCTGATTGCACTTGTAGGCTTGTCTAATTAGTGTCGTATCCACTGTCAATTACGGAGATGAAGGAAGAATATGCACTCTCTAGCGTCAGCTGTAGCAAGACCTACATGATGCTTAATTGTACTGCGCAATCTCTCATCTGAGCTGCGCAGTCAGTCCTCAGTCCCACAGCTGAGCTGCGCAGTCACTCTGCAGTCCCAAAGCTGAGCTGCGCAGTCACTCTGCAGTCCCACAGCTGAGCTGCGGAGTCAGTCCTCAGTCCCACAGCTGAGCTGCGCAGTCACTCTGCAGTCCCACAGCTGAGCTGCGGAGTCAGTCCTCAGTCCCACAGCTGAGCTGTGCAGTCACTCTGCAGTCCCACAGCTGAGCTGCGGAGTCAGTCCTCAGTCCCACAGCTGAGCTGTGCAGTCACTCTGCAGTCCCACAGCTGAGCTGCGCAGTCACTCTGCAGTCCCACAGCTGAGCTGCGGAGTCAGTCCTCAGTCCCACAGCTGAGCTGTGCAGTCACTCTGCAGTCCCACAGCTGAGCTGCGGAGTCAGTCCTCAGTCCCACAGCTGAGCTGTGCAGTCACTCTGCAGTCCCACAGCTGAGCTGCGCAGTCACGCTGCAGAACTCTTAGCTGCTGTCATTCCCACTGAATCCAGAGCGCACTGTCAAACTCCACAGCTGCTTACAGTCCATACTGTGAAGCTTCCCACTTCCCCTGACAAGACCGGCCATTTGAGCCTGCTAAAACGGACCTTAACTATCCAAGAAGCTAAGGTGGGTGGGTGGAGGGTGCCAGTTGTGGGAAGATTACCTCATCGATCCAAACAACTTCCTGTCCGCCATGCTGGACAGGGAGGTGGCGAGCATACAGGACCCATGGCATGGAAATGAAAATGAAGAAGTATCTGGTCTAAGCTACCGTCCCATGGGTCTACATGACTGTGCCACCGTGTGTTTGGCTTTTTCCTCTGTGCGTGGGGAAAAGACCCAAGTTCCCATATTGCATTAAATTAAATATCTTTCTACACAAAAAGAAAAACTTCTTCCAGCATTTACCGCACAGACTGACAAAGCTATAAAACAAGACTTTGTATTTTGAAAGGGTATTTTTCAGCTGTTGCTGGCGCCAGCCTGCAGGACCCTAGACGAGCTACCCAGGAGGCCCTGCTGTTTTTCACCTCTAATGTCTACGATTCCACATCTTCAGTGAAAAACAGCACACTGCTCGTACACCCTAATATTAGGTGTAAATACAGCAGCATGAACAATTACCAATAAACCAAAATGAAACGAGGAACTTGGCAAATGGGTCACATGGCGGATGTTTACCAGACCTATTTTCATTCGGCAATTTCAGTTCTGCCTCGTTGTTGCCTATCTCGCCTAAGGACAGAGAGATGCAGGATCTCAGAGTGTGAGAGAGAGAAAGAGAGAGAGAGAAAGAGAGAGAGAGAAATATGCTTGATTCTGATTATTTGATCACGATACTACAGAGGGAGATTCCAGATCATGTGGGAGAATGTCTGGCCTAAGTTTAATTCAGGAAACTAAATGATCACGCTTGTGAAGGAACCAGCGGTCAGATTGATTCGTTGAATGTCCTTTTGTCTTTTTGGTACCATCAGTACACATCTTTGATTGGTTTACTTGTCTCACAAAGGGCCTGTCTACATCCAATCAGATGCCAATATGAACCCTGTTTGGGATGAGAAATCCATCAAGCAGTGACACAAAGTCATGTGATTTCCTCGGTCCTCCTGTGTCTCCCCTCCAGTGGCGAAATAATCACAGAGCTGTCTGTTCCAAGGCAGAAAAGCGCTGCACTCACTGTTTACTCACTTATTTAGGGAAGCACAATTCAGGCCAACAGGTTACAGGCCTAGGGGTGGGGGCACTGCGACTACATCCGTCTCAAGAACAGCACACTTACACTCGACTCTTTCATCTCTCATTTACATTTTAGACATGAAGCATATGCAGAGGGATTTCTTTAATGACAAACATGAAATTAAAATAAAATCGACAAGTTGTATCGACAAGTTAATTTCTGTTTAGGCCGATATATTTAATTCAGCAGAGAGAATTCTAGCTCTTATTCCCAAGCATGTATGCATTGTTTATTTCATTCATCTTCTCTGAATTTGGCATCCATGGGTCCATTCAAGGCATGGGGGTGGAGAGGAGCTCATTGTGGACTATAGCAGTGCTCAGGTGGACTAAAGCAGTGCTCAGGTGGACTATAGCAGTGCTCAGGTGGACTAAAGCAGTGCTCAGGTGGACTATAGCAGTGCTCAGGTGGACTATAGCAGTGCTCAGGTGGACTATAGCAGTGCTCAGGTGGACTATAGCAGTGCTCAGTGCTCAGGTGGACTAAAGCAGTGCTCAGTGCTCAGGTGGACTAAAGCAGTGCTCAGGTGGACTAAAGCAGTGCTCAGGTGGACTATAGCAGTGCTCAGTGCTCAGGTGGACTAAAACAGTGCTCAGTGCTCAGGTGGACTAAAGCAGTGCTCAGTTGTACTAAAGCAGTGCTCAGGTGGACTATAGCAGTGCTCAGGTGGACTAAAGCAGTGCTCAGGTGGACTATAGCAGTGCTCAGGTGGACTATAGCAGTGCTCAGGTGGACTAAAGCAGTGCTCAGTGCTCAGGTGGACTATAGCAGTGCTCAGGTGGACTAAAGAAGTGCTCAGGTGGACTATAGCAGTGCTCAGGTGGACTAAAGCAGTGCTCAGGTGGACTATAGCAGTGCTCAGGAGGACTATAGCAGTGCTCAGGTGGACTATAGCAGTGCTCAGGTGGACTAAAGCAGTGCTCAGGTGGACTAAAGCAGTGCTCAGGTGGACTATAGCAGTGCTCAGGTGGACTAAAGCAGGTCAAAATTGCTATTCTTTGTTCACTGTTTCGGTAGACTCTGGAAACATGGTTTTTACAAAACAAAATGAACAGGAGTACACATGACAAATGTCAGAATTTCACCTTTCATGTCTGCATATTTCTCATATTCATTGTGTATATGATCATATTCATATTCTCAAAACCAAATTTCCTGAATACAGCAAAAAGTAGCTATTTTGACATTACTGTCCCTGGTCTTGGAGGATGTAACAAAACTTGACTCACCTCGCAGCAAGTCACCTTGCAGTAAATCTTCATCTTCCAGAGACTCCAGAGAGTCCAGAATATCATCTTGGAGATCCATGGGTACTTCCTGCATCTCTGGATCTGCAACAATAAATACCTCATCAGCACCAGTGTCTGCAGGTTTAACTCCAGTCCTGGAGGGCCACATTACTATGTCTGTAGGCATGCGATTCCTCCAATTATCATCAGTAGGGGGCTGCAGGTTTAACTCCAGTCCTGGAGGGCCGCAGTGTCTGCAGGTTTAACTCCAGTCCTGGAGGGCCACAGTGTCTGCAGGTTTAACTCCAGTCCTGGAGGGCCACAGTGTCTGCAGGTTTAACTCCAGTCCTGGAGGGCCGCAGTGTCTGCAGGTTTAACTCCAGTCCTGGAGGGCCGCAGTGTCTGCAGGTTTAACTCGAGTCCTGGAGGGCCACAGTATCTGCAGGTTTAACTCCAGTCCTGGAGGGCCACAGTGTCTGCAGGTTTAACTCCAGTCCTGGAGGGCCGCAGTGTCTGCAGGTTTAACTCCAGTCCTGGAGGGCCACATTACTATGTCTGTAGGCATGCGATTCCTCCAATTATCATAAAAATCAACTGATTCTTTTCCACACCTCCACATCATTTACATTCTGCCTGTGTCACTAGAGGATGAGGAAATTATCTGGGCCTATGCTTAAATCACCCTTTACTGTATGAGCCGCCCAGAGCATTTTCATATCAAACTATTTTCACAATTATCTATGGAATTATTTAGAAATTCTTCTTTTGTGAGTATGTTTCTGTTAGAACCCTTTCTTAGAAAAATGTTAGGGATTTTCACCAGTGTTTTGAAATTTTAAAGCCTTCTAAGTAGTAAAAATTATAACTACAGGTTCCAAGAAAAGGAGATTTGGTGGTATACGCCCACCAGTTGTTTTGGGAGTTTAGAATGCCAAGACTCGGACCTTATATCAGCTGATTTCACTCTGTCAGAGAACCACGCCCAGCGCGGTGATCAAAACTTGTGCCATTTAAAGACAACAATGCTCTCCCATGCACCACAGACAGGTCCTACAGCCGCTCCCACTTCCTGTAAATGGAGTGGCATTCCCCTACTTTACTGAGATAGGAAATTACTCCGATAAGATCTATTTTGCTGGAGTTTTGGTATATCCTGTATTCCATGATGTGAGGCCTGTCTTTCTCGCCTCCACTGGTGGTTTGGCATTCCTTCCAAAATCATGCTCCAAGTCCCGGGAATGACCAGCAGGGCATTCCGTGCATGATACGCACCCCTTTCTCTTTTCACAGATGATTCACTGCAGTCACGGATTATCCAGTGCAGGCCTGATTAGAGTGAAGTGGGAAAGTTCTGTTTTTCTGAAGTAGTTCCCCTGCTCTTCTGTGTCAGTCTTGCTCTCATATGGGCTTTGTGCTTCCATCCATTGTGTTGTTTAACTGGTCAGTGTCCAGAGCGCATTAAATGCACTGAGACACACTGATATGAGGAATTTTAAAAATTAGGTAGGTGAATGGGCTTGATGCAGTGCTGGATACCCTGTAGACTGTAGGTAAATGGGCTTGATGCAGTGCTGGATACTCTGTAGACTGTAGGTGAATGGGCTTGATGCAGTGCTGGATACTCTGTAGACTGTAGGTAAATGGGCTTGATGCAGTGCTGGATACTCTGTAGACTGTAGGTAAATGGGATTGATTCAGTGCTGGATACTCCGTAGACTGTAGGTGAATGGGCTTGATGCAGTGCTGGATACTCTGTAGACTGTAGGTAAATGGGCTTGATGCAGTGCTGGATACTCTGTAGACTGTAGGTAAATGGGCTTGATGCAGTGCTGGATACCCTGTAGACTGTAGGTAAATGGGCTTGATGCAGTGCTGGATACTCTGTAGACTGTAGGTAAACGGGCTTGATGCAGTGCTGGATACTCTGTAGACTGTAGGTAAACGGGCTTGATGCAGTGCTGGATACCCTGTAGACTGTAGGTAAACGGGCTTGATGCAGTGCTGGATACTCTGTAGGCTGTAGGTAAATGGGCTTCATGCAGTGATGGATTGAACTGCTTGTTCTTGCCACATCATATTCTTAAATTATTTCCTCCTTATTCTGGGTGCTATTCAGCATAATTGAATATCTTTTGGGTTCAAATTCTTCACATAAAATTCTTTATAAAAAAAGCACATGAAGTAAAAAAAAGCACCTGTTAACAATAATAACAATAAAGGGATTCAACATCTTTGGTTCAGAATGGTCCGAATTAAATATAAGGAGGCATCAGATTAAATATCTGAACTTGTCATAAAGTGGTAAAGTAGATTAGGATATACACCCTAAGGGTACCCCAAACCTCGGCCAGATCTCCATCACTTGCATCACAAACAGTCTGCACTGCCCCACCCCTCCATTGGGGGAACATGTTTCCCACAGCTGGGCAGGACAGAGGGACTGTTGGTCATCTTCGTGCCTTGAACCTGTTCAGACAGCAGCTTAGTTCCCTTCCCATGTCCCCCACCCTGCAGTCTAAGCTTCTGTTCTAAGCTTATGCTTTTCTGAGGGTTTTGTGTCCTGTTAGGGCTTGTTGTGAATGTGTTCTAGTCATATGAGGGTTTAGTATTTTAGCTCTGTTTAGCATAGATAACTCGCATTAGGGCTTTAGTGATTCCTGTAGGTTCTTATATACCTGTTGATGTGTGAATGTCGTTATCCAGGTGCGGCACTGTTGCTCATTTTAATCAGGAGAGGAGCACCTGCTGAATGTTATGTAACTGTTATGCAATATGACCAAATGCAAGAGTAGAGTGATGGCAGCCGTCCCAAAACCCGGGAAACAGTTCATGTCATACCACACATAAATCTGCAATGACAAACTGACCCATGGCTGTGAGACACTCTGACTCAGGGTTCATCCCTCCTGCCCAGTTTATGTTAGGACCAACCCCTAGCACTCCAGGTGTTGGCCAGAAACAAATGGGCTCCTCTCATGGCCCCTTCAGCTAGGTGATGCCCAAGATGTCCTCCCTGTAGTCTCTGAGTTTTTTCTTGCTCCTTGCTCAATGAGGGTCTCATGTCTTGGGATGTTTGTGTGTGTGCGTTTGTGTATGAAGTTATTGTCCATGTTATTTTTAATGAAAAGCTCTATCCAAACAGCTGAATTGCACTGCTTTGAGCTAAACAGCAGTAAAATTCAGTGCTAAAAACATTCAGCGGTGTATCTGATCGTGCGTAATAGACCTGGCTGACTTTCAGTTCATATTTTGCTATGGCGACCCCCTCCCTCCAAGTTAAATATAACTTTTCTTCTCTTATTAAAGTCCCTTATTGCGCAGCGCCACTTCCGGTCCAGTGATACAGTATACTGTGCAAGTCGTTTTTTTAATTTGGTAAACACATGACTTTAGCAAAACTCCGATCACATCATGTCTATAACTACTGTCATAGAAAACCTTCGAGCTCTCCATTGGTTTTCCGTTCACGGTCACTTTCTTCCGTAGCAGGTTAATCTCTTCGAAATATCATTACATCATCATGCTGCAAGAATATAAAATAAATCTGTGATAAATACAGTCTTGATATTTCGCTTATTTTTATAAAATTTTAGACATCAAAAAACCTGGTATACACCCACCAGTTGTATAGTGTGTTAAATATCAAGCGTGCACCCTTAATTTTGGGACTTCCCGTCCACAAACGGGCTTTCCACACCCCAAATGTATTTTGACGGTTTATTTGTTCATTATTTATTTATAGAGGGCGATTATAAAAAAAATACGTTTGTCACTTTAATGACGCTCAAAGTCCATCGCATCAGGGAATAAACGTTTCTTAAACACCTGTACAAAACTGCAGATAAAGTCTATAAGGTATGCAGCTCAAGTGTTCTGCAGTACTATGATTCTGTAAAACAGTCGCGGCTACGTCTTACGAATCACACCAAAAACCGAAGGTAAAAAGGGGGTAGACTTGTGGAGCGGTTATTTATTTTGGTATTCCCCTCTGAAACACGTCTTGGCAATATTGCGCTTCCAAAGCACTGAACGGCATCCCTGCTGATGGCAAATTTGCCAGAATAATTTTGAAACAAACCCAAACACCGTTTTTCTTTTCTTGACTGCGCATTTCACAATTAAAATTTCAAGAAACACAATCCAATCAATTTAAAGCGCAAAAAATAAAAACACAATTACAATCATACCCCAACTGCAATAATCCACATGAAGCAAAACGCTCACCTGTTTCATATGATTTGAAAATTCATTCCTCAGTTCTCGAGTAGACCGTGGTCCTTAGGCAGGTCTTTAATTTTCGGTGATTTGAATGCAGTTTGACCAGCGCTTGGAGCTATCCGAAAGTGCGCTGACGGCGGTTGCGCCTGCATGCGTTTTGAGACTCCAAGCGTTTTGGTTTCGCTTTGGCATTGAGTGCGCATGGTGGAGCTTCATATCAACACAGGAACGCCAGCCCTGCTTTGGGTGAGACTTATGCTCAAAGAGGACATGCTGTATTATGTTACAAGCTCAGAGTCACCACTAAGAGTGCTGCTTACAGAGCCGAATCTGGAGAGACTTTAGGTGTCCTTGAATGGCCGACAACTGGTCTAACTTCCACTTCTGAGCCGTCTGTCCATGGAACATTGTTCCAGACCTCTTGAGGATCATGCCGGTTCTTTATTTACAAATTTCAGATGATCATTCGTGCTTCAGATAGCTGACCCCAACCACTACTTCAGCTGAACTGAGTAAAAGAATGGGGATAGAAACAATTTCATGTTTAATTATTTTGCACATCGGGGGGGGTGTGGGGGGGGTGTCAAAATAAGACAGCTGCCAGGAAATTGGTGACAAATCTTGCGTGGTGATCAGTCTCCTGGCACAATGGTATTGAGCTTGTACAAAAACATCGGTGATAGTGAAATCTGAGATTCGCATCTGAGCGCCCTCCTGCTAACAGCCCACAAACCTGTCAACCACCGAATCTCCCCCTCTCCTGCAAATTCCCCCTTGTGATCAACTTCAAAATGTAACGCTCAAAACAAAAATAAGCTCTCACTCAGCCGAAGACACGACAGAAGAAAGTCACCGAATGACCAATACTGTCAGTTAATCAGTAAAACAAGATGAGACATAACTCACGACAGTTGAGTGTCAAGTCATTACCAAAAACAAAACAAAAAAAGTCCAAAAGCACCGAAGACACTCACCCCATATGACACCCACATGAAGGAGGAAGACAGTATATGAACTTTAAGAATATAAAAACCCACCGTTGTAAGGGGTCTATATTTCATGTGGTATCTAGTGCTCCATGTGTATGTGTGTAAGACATGTGCCCCTCGCTGTAATGAACATGGCCCAAGCACTGCTGGCAAATAAGCAGGCAGTTACAATCATTTTGAAAACCAAAGGGCACAGACTTAACCTAAACAGCCCTGAGCTTTGAAATGAGCTTCCCTGGATGAATATTACCTGTTTACCCCCCATGCAGCTTCCTGTCCCCTGTCAGCCAAATGTACACCTGCCTGCACAGGTGCTTTAAAGGGGAGAATCACCTGAGTGATTCAGGGGTACCCCAGGCTGGGGGGGGGGGGGGGGGGGGGAATCTTTTCCTGGGGGTCCAGTTTTCCTGACAGCACCCCTGTCTATTTCAGTCATGTTGTTCTGAAACAAAACCAGCTGGCCAGTCCATGTGGGAAGGTCTGGGGTAGCATACAGCTTCACTGTAAATGGCCCGTAAATATTCATAACATGAAGAAATAGGATGGTGGTGTCAAACAAAACGAGAAACACCACTAGACGCACATAGAAGACACATCTGTGAGGATGGCAATAATATTTACCTGTGCATGTATTTATTTAGCAACTTATAACATACTGCATGCAATAAAGTTAGATGACTAGTTATAGTAGATGATAACCTTTTCTCTGACGCAAAGGGAACAGTGCTTTAAAAAAATGCTTTACATCAACATTTTAGACATTAATCAGTTGCCCTTTTTGAGAGGAACTTCCACATCTTATGGTTTTACACGGCACGTTAGTTTTGGAGTGGCGTGCCATGTCTGCACCGGCGCATTAGGTGTAAAGTTGTGCGATGCGCTTTGGAGCTGTGCAGTAGGCTTTGAATGATTTGGAGAGGTGTGTTTGGGTTTGGAGAGGCATGAGAGATGTGGAGATACACAGGTAAAGAGATGCAGCTAAAGGCTGGTTTGGAATACTGCTTTAGGTTTGAATTGCTGGCTTGGTTATGGAGATGTAGTTAAGCGCTCACCATCAGTGCTGGGGTTTCCCGGCTCCAGGTGATACGGCTCCAGGTCCGGCTCCTGGCCCGGCTCCGGCTGCAGCTGGTGGAGCAGGGGGCTCACCCTGCCGTGGCAGGCCTCCCAGTTCTGCCAGATAGGCAGGGAGATCCTGCGCACCAGGTCCTCGGCGTCGGCCTCCAGGGCCAGCGACCGGCAGTAGTCCTGGGACAGAACCTGAGCCTCCATTAGCCGTCCCAGCAGCCCCAGCACGTCCTCCTGGGACGCACCCTCCAGGGACCGGCGGACCTGCCCCAGCACGTCCTCGAACGGGAACATATCGGAGAGCGGGACGCGCGGATGCTGCCAGGAACGGGACCGCTGCCCGGGCCCGAATTCCCTCTCTCCCCCGCTCCTCACTCGCTGGTCAGGGCACGCCAAAACCCAAAAGAGCCCAATCACATCACATCCCCGGCTCCTCGACGACCGCTCTGCATCCAGAATCCCCACTGGGTGAAGTCCAGACTGAACACCAAAAGCCCCCGAGGAGCAACCAGGTCAGGATTCAGTGGCTGGACAGACTGAAAGCAGACTCACACTTCGCTCAATCCCACGACTGTGTGGGAGGGCCCTCAGCCCCGCAGTGACGGGTCACCCTGGGGGTGGGCGCTCCCGCTTTCACATGTGCTTTTCTCTGAAATTCAGGATTGGGTCTTATCTGCTGAATAGGAGAAAAATGCTCATCAACAGAGCAACAATTTCACTTCTTTTTTTTTTTTTTTTTTTGAGGATGTTCCGCAGTGAGGACAAATGTTGACAGATCTCTTTGATTTGTTTACAGGAGATTAAAACAGTTGTGCAAATATGTATATATACATGTTTTAATCTCCTGTAAACAAATAAAAGATATATATATAAAGATATTATAGATATATATATATATTAGTATTATATTATTATATTCGTTTTAATAATATAATAGGGATTATTAGTATTATTATTAGTAATATATATATGTATAATACTAATAATAATTAATAATAATGTCATGAAACATGGAAAAATAAAAAAATAAGGTCAAGGTGCAATAAAGAACACCATTGCCCATTAACCAAACCTACTGTCTGCTGACGGTACAACTTTACACCATCTGTCTCATTCTTCCCTATGAATACGGCGAATCAGTAGAAATTTACGTAAGCTACTGTACAATAACTCCTTTGTGCCGATTTCAGGGTATGCTGAAGTATTTCCTCTTTGACAAAGAAGTAAAAGGGTAGGCAAAGCCGTCTACTCACCCATACTTTGCTTCGGTAAGTTTTAGGCTTTACAGCATTTCCCCAGTCCTAAATGTTACCTTTGTTTACAGAATTTGTTGTTTGTTTAAAATGCGGAACAGTGGAGATGTGATGCTCACCTGACTGAGTGGAACTACACTATGGCATCAAGCAGATTCTCCTTGCAGAGATTGGCTCATTAATAGACGAACAGCTTACTTTAGAATGAGGAGTGAGGATTCATTTAACCATAAATGAGCTACCATTTGGTGCCAGTGACTCAATGATTTGGACCAATGACTGCACTGGCTGTGGAGAGGAAGAACTTTATTGGTTCAAAAAAGTCAGTGATTGATGATTAATGATGAATGTGGCTCCACCCTAGCACGGTTCGCAAAAGCTCATTTCAACCATCACTAGACATGATCTGTGCATGCAGCCAGGTAATTTACTGAAACAGCACAGGTAAGGTTACCATGCTCAAGGGAAAACAAGGGGCCCCCTGTCTTGGAGCAGAACCTAAAACTCATCTTTTCAAAATGACACAAGGTCCATTATGGTAGACTTCACGGGTTCTTAAGGAGAGGGGCCTAGTACCAACCTTCAGACAGTTTGCATACAATTAACAGCCCTAAACAGCAGCTGTTGTAATAACAGAGTGCAGAGACAATAAGTGAGCTCATTTCCAGGAATTGCCTGTCAGTTTTTCAGGCATATTTGGCAGCACAGGTGGTGCCCGTGCCAGTGGAGACTGGAATGTTGCCGCTCAGGTAGCTTTATCAATGTGTCTGCTGCTTCAGCTGGTACTCTGCGGGCCAACAAAACACGTTCACTATGCAGATGGGCAAACTTGGGTTTTGTTTAACACACGTATAGATCAGCCACCTGGTGGTGCTATAGAGCACATGCAGCCCCTTTTACACACCCAGACCCGGCATCCCCTTTGACCTAAAGTCACACAATGTGGTTGTGCTTTTGTCCAGATGCAAAAAACTACATAAGGTGCAAAGCTAAACCCTTCTCTGAGCAAATGGGTATTTGTTTTCTGAGCACTTGTCACCAGTGCCTTCTTTTTTAAACGTAACACTTCATACACAAAATTGCTCCAGGTAAAAAGGGTAACGTGACTGATCCTCTGCTACATTTGTACCCAGTCTCTGCTACATTTGTACCGTGTCTCTGCTACATTTGTACCCAGTCTCTGCTACATTTGTACCCAGTCTCTGCTACATTTGTACCGTGTCTCTGCTACATTTGTACCCAGTCTTTGCTACATTTGTACCCAGTCTCTGCTACATTTGTACCCAGTCTCTGCTACATTTGTACCCAGTCTTTGCTACATTTGTACCGTGTCTCTGCTACATTTGTACCCAGTCTCTGCTACATTTGTACCGTGTCTCTGCTACATTTGTACCCAGTCTCTGCTACATTTGTACCGTGTCTCTGCTACATTTGTACCCAGTCTCTGCTACATTTGTACCCAGTCTTTGCTACATTTGTACCGTGTCTCTGCTACATTTGTACCGAGTCTCTGCTACATTTGTACCCAGTGTTTGCTACATTTGTACCCAGTCTTTGCTACATTTGTACCCAGTCTCTGCTACATTTGTACCCAGTCTCTGCTACATTTTAACACATGATGAACAACAGGATTCCAACAGTCTCATTCCAGGTAGCATGTTGCATGGACAAGCATACATAAAAAAAAACAAACAGAGGCAATTCCGGGAAACCGGCACACATAAAGTCACAGGACTCCATTCACATACACCAATGTCATACCAGGCAGTTAGTGGTTTGCCTAATCTCTCTTTACATATGAGTGGGCGGGGCTGACAGGTACCTGATATTCATGTATTTGTTGCCATTCAGTCCGGTTCAAAACATTACCACACAATCCCTTCATCATTATGGCAGCGTTCCCTGCCTTTAATGCAGTATTACAGTACAGCACGATTACGGGTTTCTGTTGGATAAAGAAAGGTTGGGCAATTACCATACCACAGATTCATGGCCAAATTTACTCTAACACAAATACATTCCACACTTAATTACTTTAGTATCATTCTTGCAGTGAGCCAAAAATTCACACTTCTAAAAATGCTAGTGATAGTCATTCCCTGGGAAATCATACTCTGAAGTTGTCTTTTCCATTTCCTTTAACTGTGCTTTGATGATATTCCTTTTTTTCCCACATGACATTGCCATACTGTAGGTTTGTCAAGAATACTGTCATTGAGCATGAAACAGTAAACTCCAGTCTACACCACCGAACTACAGCAATCTCCAGTCTACACCACCGAACTACAGCAATCTCCAGTCTACACCACCGAACTACAGCAATCTCCAGTCTACCCCACCGAACTACAGCAATTTCAAGTCTACACCACCGAACTACAGCAATCTCCAGTCTACACCACCGAACTACAGCAATTTCAAGTCTACACCACCGAACTACAGCAATCTCCAGTCTACACCACCGAACTACAGCAATCTCCAGTCTACACCACCGAACTACAGCAATCTCCAGTCTACACCACCGAACTACAGCAATCTCCAGTCTACACCACCGAACTACAGCAATCTCCAGTCTACACCACCGAACTACAGCAATCTCCAGTCTACACCACCGAACTACAGCAATCTCCAGTCTACACCACCGAACTACAGCAATCTCCAGTCTACACCACCGAACTACAGCAATCTCCAGTCTACACCACCGAACTACAGCAATCTCCAGTCTACACCACCGAACTACAGCAATCTCCAGTTTACACCACCGAACTACCGCAATCTCCAGTCTACACACCACTGAACTACAGCAATCTCCAGTCTACACACCACTGAACTACAGCAATCTCCAGTCTACACCACCAAACTACAGCAATCTCCAGTCTACACCACCGAAATACAGCAAACTCCACTGGTTCAGTCCTCCATTCCCCATGTATATTCATTCTGAATTACAATTGCTCTTAATTAGATGCATTTTCTGTGTTGAGGGACATGACGATGATGATGATGAAGATGACCCTCTTTTGCACATCCTTTCATTAGCAGGCCCTTATTTCACACCTCAGGGCTGGAAAACTACCAGTCAGATATAGGAATGCTTTAACTCTCCTGCTGTGGTCTCTCTCAGAGGGAGCCGTATTTTTGTTGGTTAAATTGCACACAGAAAGGCAGATCAGTGCAGCTCTAATTACAGAAACAGAAACAGTACAAACCTGATCACTTCATTGATCACCTGATCACCTTTTGATAGACACTGAGGAAATCAAAGCTGTGCTGTGATAATATCAATTCAATGACAAATGATGGTAGATCTTATCAAAGGGGTTCGACAATTTCAGCTCAGCTTTTTACAGCAATCGTGGTAGAACTGTTAATAGAACAAGGTCCTGAAAGGAATTCCCATATTTTATTGCCTTAATGGATAGTTTTTTTGTGAAGCTTTGATAATTAGGGCATCAAAAAAAAAAATCCAGAGTTGTGTGAGTTGGCTCATATCTTGATTATGTAACAATATGGGTATGGTAAACCTGGCAGACCAATTGCTTTATTGTGATTTTATAGCCATGCAAACAAACCATGGAGAGGCAACCACATGAAGCAGAAAGCACGATCTGACAGAATCCATCCTCAAACGGCTTGATGCAGACCTTTTTTTTTCCCAAGGATGTAAACCTTTTGATGTGGCTGGAAACAGGAGCTCCTGTTGCCATGGGATGACTCGGGTATACAAAACAGGTCGACCAATCACAAGCCACGACAGCCTTACAGAGTTCATGTTCAGAAGCTGAACAATGCAGAAGTGAACCCGTGCCAAGCAAAGGGTGTAGCTAGGTTCAATTGTACAGCCCCGTGATCCCTGCTGGACAATCACGACTTTGAAGAGGGGAATTTTTACCTAGTCAAAGCAGCGAGGGTGCACTAAAGAAATCAGCTGTTTTAAAAGGACATCCACTAGGCAAATTCAGAGGCTGGGTCTGTCCCCATGTTGTAGAGCTTGAAGGTGACTTCACATGAGGAACTTCCACTTTGTGAAGGTCAAAAGTGCCCATGAGCGCTGGCCCAGGGATGGTTTCTCATGGTCACTTTGACCGTTTCAAGGTTAGAATTTGTTTGGGGAGAGAACTGGCCCTTTGATCAGCCCTCACGTGCAACAATTACTGTGAGCAGTAGGCTTTGCCGTCGCACTCAGACATGAGGAGGGAGAGCAGAAGGGCCGAGTCAAACCTCCCTCGCTTTTGTCAGCTCCAGGCTGGCGGCTGTGCAGACAGCATGAGATGAGTTTTTTTAGGGACTTTTACAGTAAGTGGCGGATTTCGTTGGGTGTTTCCCCCCACCCCCCACCCCCCTCTGACCTGTCACACACCACCACGGCTACATCACCGCCAAGACAGACGGCCAAACAAAAATTACGCAACTCAGATACGAGGATAGGAATTTCCCTGGCGCTGCGCCCGTGCTTGGTTTTCACCAACACCACCTTTCCTGTTCTTGTTTAGCTCATTACTATCAAATCTATCAGAAAAACTGGCCCTTCACCATAACAACCTCCCAAGCATGAATGGATTCCTGTGGTTTCCCTCAGCATGACAAACTTCCACGAGGAAGACATTTGCAAAGGGCGCAGGGAAATTTTATACATATATATATGAATATAAAAAGAGATTAGAAAAACAGTTCCGTTGTTGTGTTAAAAAAAAAAGCAGAATCGAAATTGTCTCACGCCAGCTTCATTTAACAAAAGGCTGCTATTTCAAAGTAATCCAAGGGGACAATTCTGAAGCCATAAAACTCAACATAAACGATGGTGAATATTGTTGAGAACAGTTTCCCCTCACTAAGTAACGAACATTTTAAATAGCGACCTCCATGTTCCCAATGATACACTGGTATGATCTACTGTATTTCACAATTACAATTATGACAATGTCCCCATAAACTAAAAAAAACAACATACCAAGTGCATTTCTTGAGACGATCATACCTCTTCATAAAGCATCTCAGAGTGCGAATGCTGATGTAGGATTAGTTTCCCAAAGTCTCCATCCCATCCCTACCTACTATAAGGCAAAGGGCAAACTGATCCCAGATCTTATTCATAAAGCATATGAGAGCGCAGATGTAGGATCTGGGCTCCCCTGTCACTGATAGACTTATAGCATGTTTATGGGCTTCAGGGCAAACCGATCCCAGATCTTATTCATAAAGCATATGAGAGCGCAGACGTAGGATCTGGGCTCCCCTGTCAATACTAGACTTATAGCATGTTTATGGGCTTAAGGGCAAACCGATCCTCAACTATATGAGGAGGTTCTTTACAGAATAGGAGAACTCTTCAAGCAACATTTTCATTTTTAAGTTCTGTTTTTTTTTTTTGGGGGGGGGGGGGGGGGGGAGATGTGATGATGTGATGGTGGGGTTCCCCTCTGTGGTTGACTTCACAACATGGCTGTCGGCTGTCAGCTCTCTCCTTCCCCTGCCTCTCCTGTTGCAGCACGTTCAACAGCAGAAATGAAAGCTATACAGTACAGCTCAACATCACCCCACAAAATATATGGATGAACCAAAGACTCAACTGCTTTTTCCCCCCTTTCCCACAAAATGTGGAACGACCCCAGGGTCAAAGGCCCGGGTCCAGAACCACCGTAAGAATGAAATATGGGTCCCCCACTTCCTCATTGTATTGATGCAATTATCCTACATGTTGCTATGGTTCCTAACATTGCCAGCCCAAAACCTGTAGTCAACAATTTTTCAGATACCCCCCCTAAAAGGCAGCGGCCATTTTGTATCCTGATCAGCCAATTATATTTCAGTGCCCTTGTCACTGACTGCAAAGATCGTCATTTGATTGGTGGAGATCGCAGTCAGAATTATCCCCATAAAACACACCAATAGCTTTCTTACATCGCTCTGGTCTTTGTGCTCAGAAATGGCTGGTCAGAGTCCGACATCAACAGGATCCAACAAGATTAGAGTTTTGTTAGAGGCAGATAACATCAGTGTCCTTCTAAAATGAACTCACTTATGATCCTATCGATCTAACAAGTTCAGCATATCCTTGCAGCAGCACAAGTATTCGAGTGACAAACATGGAAACAGCAGGCAGGTGTGGACAGGTACTTAGGCATCCTGTGGTGGTATGCCTTGGTTGTGGAATTAACCACTAACCAACAATAATGACTTAATTACATTAAAAGCCAACTGGTAACAGTCTTTTATAAAAAAAAAAAAAAAAAAAAAAAAAAAAAAAAACATTCCACTGAAGAGTAATTTTCCTTATTTATTTGGTTTTCTTTTACTACGTCATACAAAATTAAAAATTACCAAAAGTTGCAGTATATACAAACACTGTAGGCCAGTACGTCCACGGGACTGTATGGTGCATAGACTGGTTATAAAAGCAGATTCTCCAAAACGTTAAGTGCACGTGCGATTTTAACTCAACTCCAGGTGATACTCTCAGTACAGTCTTGAAAAACAAAACCTGTTGGCATCACTTCTTTTTGACTCACTGAACAGAAAATGCAAATAAAAGACATTTTTTCAGAAGCACACCTACAACTGTATTGGCAAGGATAACAACATAAATTATGAGAATTTAATCAATAATCAAGGTCAGTGATTGGCTCAATTTTTCACTTTTCCACAAGAAATTACACTTAACAATAATAAAGATATGTACTGCTTTGTTATTCTCAGATGTACATAATTACTGGATAGACTTATTTATTAAGCTTCCTGGAAGGATCAGATTGTGAGGGCTATCTCAATCTAACCCTAAAGCTCTTTCCCCGGACAGGAGGAACATGCTGTTTCTAAAGTCTGTAAAACACCTGAAGGGGGTCACTGAGAAAAACAAAGCTGACGCTTCATATATATATCTATATTAAAAAAACCCAACATCCTGGAGCTACCGGCTTACAACTGAGGCAAAAGCAACATGAGGCTGGATGGAGGAGAGGGCCCGCCTTCCTTCCAATGCCTTCCAATCATCTCCTTCCATTGCAGACGTGCGTTCGCGTTCTGCGTCTGAACCAGCTGTTGCGGAGCTTGGGACATGTTCACCACGCTCTCTGGTAATGGCCGCGCCCCTCTACTCGTCGGTTCCGTTGTGCTGAGAACGATACGTGCAGTAGTCCTTAATGCCTGGGAAAACAAGACAAAGGTGCATCGACTCAGAACACAATACAACAGAAGAGATAACAATACAACAGATCACAACAGAATGCAACTTTATTATACTGCCCCCCACCCCCACAGAGAAAATGAAAGGTGCATGGACTTAGAATACAACAGAAGAGATTACAACACAACAGATCACAACAGAATGCAACTTTATTATACTGCCCCCCCACCCCCACAGAGAAAATGGACTTAGAATACAACAGAAGAGATAACAATACAACAGATTAGGTGCATGTGCATGTAAGAGAGTGAGTGTGTGTGTATGTGTGTGTGTGTGTGTGTGTGTAAGAGAGTGAGTGTGTTAATGCGTGTGTGTAACGCAGAGAAGCGGTCGTGTTGAAATCTGCTTGAGTACACAGCTCTCCCTGCCGCAAGCCCACTTCCGTTTTTTTTTTTTTTTTTTTGACAATGCTGTTTCCACTTTGATACTTTCATTGATATAAAACCCCCTTTATAAAGCACGTCACAGACACATACAGACAGACACAGACACGCACACTCTCACACACTCTCTCTCACACACACTCATACACCCAAACCCACACCCACCCACCCACCCACCCACCCACAACACACACACACACCCACACACACCACACGCACACCACACACACACACACACACACACACACACACACACACACACACACACACACACACACACACACACACACGTGCTGAAGTTTTAACATTACATTTCAGCGCCCATTGCCTGCCGTTCTGATGATTAACTGTCTGTCTGACTGACTGCTGGACCACCTGATTCACTGATTAATTCACTCACACTCATGGATCATATCTCTTGCTGATGCACTTATGTTCTCATGCTTCACTTCAGTGAGACCATAAGCTCTATCTATAAATCTGCTGTGTCTTCATGAACAGTGAGTTAGAATCACTCTCTGCTCACCTTGTGCTCTGAATGCTGTTAAATCAAGGCCTCCTCTTCAGGCTTGCATTTCAGTTGCGTGCATTTCATGAAACACCCTGGAAAACTCACCTCTTCCAGACACACATACCAGTATAACTGGGATTTAGGATGAGGCCTAACTGAACTGACACGAGATTCATTTCCATCAGAGAGCGCACCACAGGTAAGAAAACCACAGAACTTGAGGTTGGAGGTGAAATTCCCCGGTACAGTTGTGGTCAGAAGTTTATGCATGATTGTTTTTTGTGACAAAGACAAATGTGTTCCAATCGTTCCATCACAGAAAATTAAGAGTTGTAGAAATCATTGGAAACTAAAGACTGCCATGATATGCAAGTTCTTTATAAGTGTATGTAAACTTTTGTCCACAACTGTAAGTCTGTTAAATGGCTATAATATAATGTGACAGAAGTGCCAAATTACTACACTGTAATGAAATGCAAAGCTAAATGAATGTAATGTTATGTACTCAAATGCTAATGCTAAATGACTGTAATGTAATTCAATGCAATGCTAATATTAAATGTGTGACTTCAATGCACTGTTATGTAAAAAAATGCTAATGCTGAATAACCGTAACATTAAGTAATTCAATGCTAATGCTAACTGACTGTAATGTTATGTGATGCTGCACTAATGCTAAATAGCTGTGATATAACATAATACAACGCTGTGCTCTGGCTTACTCTGTATTATTTGTTCGTAAGCTGACGCTGCTGGCGAGTCTGGGACATGCTGCAGGAAGGACCTTCCCTCGTCACAGCTTCTCCCTTAAAACAAAAAAAAAAAAAAAAAAAATTGGGAAGTTAGCCGGAAAAAGGGGAAGTGCAGATGTGCTGAACTTAACCCACTAGCCTGCCGTACGGTCTCACTTTCAGAGAACAGTCAAAGCGGAACCCGGGTAAACTCCTGCGAAAACGGTCCAGGAATCATTTCCCTTTAGAGTACCGTGAAGTGTGAAAGTGCGACGCTGTAGAGATTTACAGCATTAAGGAGATGTTAAACACATCAAAATGGTGGATTCTGACCCTAGCGTAACAGACAGGTTAAGAGGTAGCGTTAGAAAAACGTTATCATGTTTGTGTGTCCTTGCGCACACTCCTGGGGCTACGGACATGTATCCCATGATGCTCTTGGTTGGGTTTGGGGGGAATAAGGCGGTTGTGGGCCATACCTATCCGGGGGTCCAGAGGAATACTCCCTAGGAGGGGGAGGTTCAGGTCGGCGCACATCTTCTGGGCGCCCCCCGTGGTGGGGGGGAAAATCTGGGAGGTGTTCTGTGGGGCAACAGACAGGGGAAGTCCAAAAATGAGCTGTAACACTGGCCACTCTGTACGAGTGTTACCAGCCTCTCCCAGCGAGAATCTCCCTAAGACCCAGGAGGAGACGACACAAACACGACTCACTGCTGCTATTTATCACACCACCCGCACCACAGACATCACCCTCGCCACCCCCGCCCGCCCGCGCTGCCCGAGGAAATGATGTCATCGCTAGGCCAGATCAGTACGGTGTGCAGTGTTGTGCTGTAACGTACTGTGCTGTATCCTGTGTTGCACTGTGCTGAACTGTATCCAGTATCCTGCTGTACTGCACAGTATGTTGTACTGTGTTGTGATGTGTCATACATACTGTAATGTGTCATACGTACTGTAATGTGTCATACGTACTGTAATGTGTCATATGTACTGTAATGTGTCATATGCACTGCAGTGTATTACATACTGTAATGTGTCATATGTACTGTAATGTGTCATACATACTGTAATGTGTCATATGTACTGTAATGTGTGTCACACACCTTGCACTTGGGACAGATGAATCCGCTCATGTTCTCCACCACTCCTATGATGGGCAGCTTGACCTTCTGGCAGAAGCGTATCTCCTTCCTCACATCCTGGAGGGACACCTCCTGTGTAGGCCCCGCCCACAAAAGGGGGCAGAGGCAGAGGCAGGATGGGTCAGAGCTCAGTTCAGTCTCTGAACACCACGGAACGCCAAGAATGACATATTTCCAGCTTAATCCTGACCCAAGGATGACCCTACATGTCTCAGAAAGAGCTAGAAGACTTGACTGCGTCATAGACACAGAAAAAGAGCTTTGTCTGATGTGTATTCTATTCACACAGCCAAAGGACTTCTGACTGCAGACAGCAGGGGACAATTTTAAACAATAATGTCGGTAATGCAACCCACTAGGTTGCAGGTTCGAATCCCAAAGGGGGACTGGCTAAGTGATCCCTCTGAACCTCAGATTGCAGGCGACAGCGCTGTCACACAATGATAGCGAAAGCAGTCATGTGCAGAAAGGGCCGTGTGGCTCAGCCATGGGCGTGTGCAGAACAAGTACAGGGCCGTGCTCGAGACAGAGTGCTGAAAATATCGAAGGCAGAAAAACACCATGAGCCACAGACAGCTCAGCGACGACATTCACCTGCGCACCTGGACATTCACCATGCACCTGCGCACCTGGACATTCACCATGCACCTGCGCACCTGGACATTCATCTGCGCACCTGGACATTCACCATGCACTTGCGCACCTGGACATTCACCATGCACCTGGACCGCAGCATCTGGGAGGCTTGAGGTGGGGGAGGCAACGAAACTGCAACAGAACTGCGGGGGTCGAACCTTGGCCTAGGAGGCTACAGGGTGAGGCTGGTGTTGATGTGCACACCCCCTCTCCCCCCCACCCCAGCAGTCCTCAGTCCAGGGGAGCCCAGCCCCCAGTTACAACAAACCAGCCTCCTAGTGTGACATTTGTGATCTATGTTCCTGATGTCATCCTTTATAACTCACATGAAGTCATCCGATAGCCAGCTGGCACTGTCAGATTTCTCTTCCCTTTTTCAGTTTTACGGTGGGACCTCACAAGTGTGCACTAAATATAAGGTGTGATTCACGACAGGCCGTCAGAGCCACCCTGTGAAGACGTTACATTACATTACAGTCATGTAGCTGACGCTTTTATCTAAAGCAACTTACAGTTGATTAGGCTAACCAAGGGCCATTCTCCCCTGGTGGCAATGTGGAGTTAAGGGCCATGCTCAAGGGCCCAACAGCAATGGTGCTCTTGCTGTGGCTAACCAAAGGGTCAAAGCTGCCCTGTGATGACGAGGGGAGGGTCAAAGCCGCCCTGTGAAGTCTACAGAGTATCCAGCGCTTCATCAAGCCTGGACTCTAACCCCATGGTGGTGTGGCTCTGCTACGTGACCTGGCAGGCTGTTAGCATGCCATAACTCTCTGCACTAGATACGTCAGTACATAATGCACCCATAACTCATTTCTATCCTACATTCTTCTGGTAACTCATTATCTGGTAACTCAACGCTATTGTTGTCCTCCTTTTAACTTTACCAAGAGACTCCTTTATATTATGATGCCCAGACCAGCACAAAGTACTTCAAGTTATTAGTGTTTATAGCCAAATATTCTGCCAATGTGTGTGTGTGTGTGTGTGTGTGTGTGTTCATGTATAGTAAGTCTGGCAAGCTGCTCCAAATGGTGACGGCTCCATCTGTCACCAACGTCTGGAACAGAAACACTGAAATTTCCACCTATGTCGCTTTGCTCTGCTAACGGAACTCAACCTGAACACAACCCTCTGCAGTTCACATAATTTAACTCTTTGTCTCCTTTACCCCTTCTTTCATTCCTTATCTAATCTGAACAGATCAAATTATTTTCCTCGTAACTGTCAAATCCACTGTACTGCCCACTCCTGTGTTTGCCAGGGTTTTTAAATGCGTGTCAGGCACGGCCCCTATCACCATGTTGTCTGGCACGCTCACTGCCCTTGCATGGCGTGAAGGTGACTGATGTGGTGAAAAGCAGCACCTGTTCCCCCAGGGCCAGAGCGCGGAGGAGGAGGAAACACGTTGCTGTGAGCAGGAGCCCAAATTCACAGCTGGGCCGCGCTGCCACGGCAATGTGGCGACATGGAAACATGGCAGCATGGCGACACGGCAGAACGGTTCCCCATGTCACATGACACCCTTTTCATGGTGAGCTATAGCTTACATACACTGCAATAATGTAAAATTCATCATTTACACACACTACAATAATCTAAAATTCATCATTTATACACACTACAATAATCTAAAATTCATCATTTATACACACTACAATAATCTAAAATTCATCATTTACACACACTACAATAATCTAAAATTCATCATTTACACACACTACAATAATCTAAAATTCATCATTTACACACACTACAATAATCTAAAATTCATCATTTACACACACTACAATAATCTAAAATTCATCATTTACACACACTACAATAATCTAAAATTCATCATTTATACACACTACAATAATCTAAAATTCATCATTTATACACACTACAATAATCTAAAATTCATCATTTATACACACTACAATAATCTAAAATTCATCATTTATACACACTACAATAATCTAAAATTCATCATTTATACACACTACAATAATCTAAAATTCATCATTTATACACACTACAATAATCTAAAATTCATCATTTACACACACTACAATAATCTAAAATTCATCATTTATACACACTACAATAATCTAAAATTCATCATTTATACACACTACAATAATCTAAAATTCATCATTTATACACACTACAATAATCTAAAATTCATCATTTATACACACTACAATAATCTAAAATTCATCATTTATACACACTACAATAATCTAAAATTCATCATTTATACACACTACAATAATCTAAAATTCATCATTTACACACACTACAATAATCTAAAATTCATCATTTATACACACTACAATAATCTAAAATTCATCATTTACACACACTACAATAATCTAAAATTCATCATTTATACACACTACAATAATCTAAAATTCATCATTTACACACACTACAATAATCTAAAATTCATCATTTACACACACTACAATAATCTAAAATTCATCATTTATACACACTACAATAATCTAAAATTCATCATTTATACACACTACAATAATCTAAAATTCATCATTTACACACTACAATAATCTAAAATTCATCATTTACACACACTACAACTCATCATTTACACACACTACAATAATCTAAAATTCATCATTTACACACACTACAATAATCTAAAATTCATCATTTATACACACTACAATAATCTAAAATTCATCATTTATACACACTACAATCATCTAAAATTCATCATTTATACACACTACAATAATCTAAAATTCATCATTTATACACACTACAATAATCTAAAATTCATCATTTATACACACTACAATAATCTAAAATTCATCATTTACACACACTACAATAATCTAAAATTCATCATTTATACACACTACAATAATCTAAAATTCATCATTTATACACACTACAATAATCTAAAATTCATCATTTATACACACTACAATAATCTAAAATTCATCATTCACGCCAGCTGTAATTTATGCATACATAATCAGTGCTGGGAACAAACACTCAGGTGCAGTGCGAGGCTCACTGGCGCAGTGCTGGACACTCTGCAGACTGCAGGTGCAGTGCGAGGCACGCTGGCGCAGTGCTGGACACTCTGCAGACTGCAGGTGCAGTGCGAGGCTCACTGGCGCAGTGCTGGACACTCTGCAGACTGCAGGTGCAGTGCGAGGCTCACTGGCGCAGTGCTGGTCACTCTGCAGACTGCAGGTGCAGTGCGAGGCTCACTGGCGCAGTGCTGGACACTCTGCAGCCTACAGGTGCAGTGCAAGGCACGCTGGCGCAGTGCTGGTCACTCTGCAGACTGCAGGTGCAGTGCGAGGCTCACTGGCACAGTGCTGGTCACTCTGCAGCCTGCAGGTGCAGTGCGAGGCTCACTGGCGCAGTGCTGGACACTCTGCAGACTGCAGGTGCAGGGCGAGGCACGCTGGCGCAGTGCTGGACACTCTGCAGACTGCAGGTGCAGTGTGAGGCTCACTGGCGCAGTGCTGGACACTCTGCAGACTGCAGGTGCAGTGCGAGGCACGCTGGCGCAGTGCTGGACACTCTGCAGCCTGCAGATGCAGTGCGAGGCTCACTGGCGCAGTGCTGGACACTCTGCAGACTGCAGGTGCAGTGCGAGGCTCACTGGCGCAGTGCTGGACACTCTGCAGACTGCAGGTGCAGTGCGAGGCTCACTGGCGCAGTGCTGGACACTCTGCAGACTGCAGGTGCAGTGTGAGGCTCACTGGGCTGAATGGCTCCCACTGATAGATGTTCTCATGCTATTTTTAGAGAAACATTCGTAGTGTAAGATCATTGTGGTTTCCCAGAAAGACTCTCAGTCGGTTGGTAAAACAGAAGGTAATGTTTGACAAACACACTGCTGGAGACACGGCCGCTTTGCTTCCTGTTTTTGCTGATGCTGCAGAACCAGCTGGTCTGTAAGCTGGAAGAAAAAACCCAGTGCAATGCACCCATTCTAAGGCATCCAATAAAACTCTGGCCTTAGAGTGGCGCAGCTTGCCCTCACAAACACAGCCAGCCAATGCCAACTGGCCCACCCTCAACCACTCACAACTGTGATACCAGTTGGGCTTATCTGATGAGTGTGAAAGATAACGCGGTGCCCAGGACTTAATCAGCACACGTTTAACTTCACTGACACGGTTTAGCGAGATTACCGAACAGGAAAATTAATTCACTAAGCCGATGTGGCAGAGAAAAATCCTAAAACTCTTGCTCACTTGATAGGAGCGCGAAGGCTGTTTGGGGGCCTTGTTTATGTCACCATGGTTACCTGAGGGGTGGTGATGATGACAGCGCCATCAATCTGAGCGGAGCTCAGGTACTGGACGATTGACAGGTGCTCGTCAGAGGTGCCAGGAGGTGTGTCCACAATGAGGTAATCCAACTCCCCCCAGTCCACATCCCGAAGAAACTGCTTTATCATTCCTGAAGGAAAGAGAGAGGGGAGAGAGAGGGAACGAATACACAGAAAGGGGAAAGAAATGGGGGGAGAAAATAAATTTTTTCTTTTTATTATGCATTATTTTTTAATTTTTTCTTATTAATAACTGCTATTGCTCTTTTTTGGTGTTGTTGTCCTGTTATTTTAACGGGCTGTTTTTAATTTCATCAATTTCACCTTAAAAGCACAGACAGCATAGAGAGGGCACCATTAACTGCAGCAATGTCCCTGCATGCAGGACACCAAGGTCCCACCTGGGATTCAAACCAGCAACCCTGCTCTCATTTCCATGCTGCACTGCCCTTCAGACCATGAGGCATAGCAGGACTTTCCCAGAGCCCGTCTGCTAATGACTGTGCCACCCCCACACCGTTACATCACATCACTGTCAGGCACATAAAAATATCTCGCTTTCCACGCCCGATGTAAGACACATCTTAGCAAAAGACACATTTTGCTCTCATGTAAACAAAGGGATCCAGGGCTGCAATGTTATCCTACAATTCCACAGCACCTGCACAGGTAGCGTGACGGAGGACACCTTGGAAACAGAAAGAAAGATAAGATGTGTTGCATCCTCTTGACAGCGTTACGCTTTGTTAGATAATGGCGCCGATAAGGTCTCTCAACGCAAAGAGCCGTCTCACCCTTTCACTTACAGGCCCGAGCCAAATCGGCTTAATTCAGCGGGACGTGTTTTAATCAGCATCATGCAGAAATGTCTGAGTGAATCGTCTACAGAAAGAGCATGTTTCCCCCGTAGATGATCTACAGCAGATAGCCAGCATTAATCAACACCAATGTCCATCACGCAAAGGCCACTAAACAGGAAATTTCCCCATTTCATTCCACTTATTGACCGCTTTTTACAATTACAACAGAGCAATATGGATCCCGGGCATTTGCCTCAGGGGACAGGGGCATGAAGGACCCCATGCTGGCCCACCTGCTTCTGGCCAGCACCGGGCAGTGACTGACCACAGTGGCAGGGTGTATTAGGGATGAGTGTTTCATCGTAGGAGGCAGAGACTCTGCCAGCGCAGGCAAGATTACACACAGCAGCAGGGTGCGCAGAGAGGCGGCCGCAAACCCGTAACCCCCTGGCACACCTGCACCCGTGTGCACCAGGTGTGGGATGGAGAAACCACGGGGGAGGAGCAGAGACGCGCGTAACTCTCCAGGGACTCAACCCATGGAGGAAGTGAAACTGTGACAGCGCCGCATATCACATGCCATTAACACAAACGCCAATGTGACAGTGTCTGACAGCGCCTTTCACAGACCCCAGCCCTCGCCAGCACACAGAGCATTCTATGCAATCAAAAAAACAACTTCCAAATTCACCCCCCTCGATAAAAATTTGGCTCTCATACTTTATGCTCATACTCTATGCAAGCTATGGGACGAAAACACAACCAATTGAAGTTTGAATTGTACTTGTATTTGTAAAACAATACTAAATTATCCACAGAAATGGCACCAATAATGTGTGTAGACCTGAACTAGGCCGCTTCCCACTCCGGCTACACATTGAGAAAAGAGCAATAAAGTTCTGGGTTCATTTAAATCAGGGAAACCCACACTGCTACCAACACAAAGCACTAAAAGCTAACCTTCTAAACCCAGACAATATTTATATTTGATATGTATTATATATCATATATATATAATATTTGCTAAATTAAAAACACTCCTTGGAGAAGAAACCACCACAATTAGATTAGCAGCCCAATATGTTTCCATCTGCCACAATCTTAGAGAGGGAATAGGGTAGCCCTGCAGTTCTTTTTTTTTTTCTTCCTATCAATCTATCAATACATCTGTTTAATATGGGTAAATGTGTTTATGTTGGGGATGGGAATGCTGTTATTGTCCTTCTTCAGTGTTCTTTGTATTTTGTATTTATGCTTTAGCAACACAAGATTATCTTGTCATGCCAATAAAGCACATTTGAATTTGAATTTTAACTGAATTTGAGAGAGAGAGAGAGAGAGAGAGAGAGAGAGAGAGAGAGGATTTAGGGTGCTGACCGTTCTTCTTCGGCCCCCGCCAGATGACCGCGTCGTCAGGGCTGGAGAGCAGGAAGCCGATGGACATGACCGCCAGGTTATCCTCCACATACTGTGGGAACAAACAGCAGTGGACACCCTTACGAAGGAAGCACATTTATACCCTCAGTGTCTGCTCGCAGAAAAACCTCTCCCTTTAAGAGTATTACAGGGGTGTACAGCAATATCCGACAGCTTTTACACCTTCCTGGGAGACCTGGCATTACACACCTGCTTCTGCTAATATTCTTATTCTTCACTGGGGCTAGGGTGCGTTACCTCCAGTCACTGTGCTGATGCTACGGTACAGGGAAATGGGTCCACAGATATCTTCGTAGCACAAACAAAGCTGCCGAAAAAGGTAAGGATGGGCTTCTCGACATCAGGTGAGCAAGTAAAAGGGTGAGTGCCAAACGCTGGGGTATCACTTTAAAACACAGCGCATCCTGTTTGGCCTGTCTCTCAGAAGTGCTACATGAGATTATTAGAGTCACTTTGCAAACAAGGCGCTATTTCCATTGCTACTACTGTGTTTTTAATTGTCAACATCATCTTTCGCTTACTGCAGGAGAGAGAGCTGTTTCTACTAGGGACATATCCGTCTCTTACAGCTCAAACTGCAGGAGACAGAGAGCTGTTTCTACTAGGGACATATCCGTCTCTTACAGCTCAAACTGCAGGAGACAGAGAGCTGTTTCTACTAGGGACATATCCGTCTCTTACAGCTCAAACTGCAGGAGACAGAGAGCTGTTTCTACTAGGGACATATCCGTCTCTTACAGCTCAAACTGCAGGAGACAGAGAGCTGTTTCTACTAGGGACATATCCGTCTCTTACAGCTCAAACTGCAGGAGACAGAGAGCTGTTTCTACTAGGGACATATCCGTCTCTTACAGCTCAAACTGCAGGAGACAGAGAGCTGTTTCTACTAGGGACATATCCGTCTCTTACAGCTCAAACTGCAGGAGACAGAGAGCTGTTTCTACTAGGGACATATCCGTCTCTTACAGCTCAAACTGCAGGAGACAGAGAGCTGTTTCTACTAGGGACATATCCGTCTCTTACAGCTCAAACTGCAGGAGACAGAGAGCTGTTTCTACTAGGGACATATCCGTCTCTTACAGCTCAAACTGCAGGAGACAGAGAGCTGTTTCTACTAGGGACATATCCGTCTCTTACAGCTCAAACTGCAGGAGACAGAGAGCTGTTTCTACTAGGGACATATCCGTCTCTTACAGCTCAAACTGCAGGAGACAGAGAGCTGTTTCTACTAGGGACATATCCGTCTCTTACAGCTCAAACTGCAGGAGACAGAGAGCTGTTTCTACTAGGGACATATCCGTCTCTTACAGCTCAAACTGCAGGAGACAGAGAGCTGTTTCTACTAGGGACATATCCGTCTCTTACAGCTCAAACTGCAGGAGACAGAGAGCTGTTTCTACTAGGGACATATCCGTCTCTTACAGCTCAAACTGCAGGAGACAGAGAGCTGTTTCTACTAGGGACATATCCGTCTCTTACAGCTCAAACTGCAGGAGACAGAGAGCTGTTTCTACTAGGGACATATCCGTCTCTTACAGCTCAAACTGCAGGAGACAGAGAGCTGTTTCTACTAGGGACATATCCGTCTCTTACAGCTCAAACTGCAGGAGAGAGAGCTGTTTCTACTAGGGACATATCCGTCTCTTACAGCTCAATGAGGAAACACTAATTATACCGCTACATAATCTGTCCTCTTGCCAGTGAATACCTTAGTTTCAGCAGTGTGGCAGTAGAAGGGTACAGGGTGGTGTGGCTGCTTAGCTTCAGCAGTGTGGCAGTAGAAGGGTACAGGGTGGTGTGGCTGCTTAGCTTCAGCAGTGTGACAGTAGAAGGGTACAGGGTGGTGTGGCTGCTTAGCTTCAGCAGTGTGGCAGTAGAAGGGTACAGGGTGGTGTGGCTGCTTAGCTTCAGCAGTGTGACAGTAGAAGGGTACAGGGTGGTGTGGCTGCTTAGCTTCAGCAGTGTGGCAGTAGAAGGGTACAGGGTGGTGTGGCTGCTTAGCTTCAGCAGTGTGGCAGTAGAAGGGTACAGGGTGGTGTGGCTGCTTAGCTTCAGCAGTGTGGCAGTAGAAGGGTACAGGGTGGTGTGGCTGCTTAGCTTCAGCAGTGTGACAGTAGAAGGGTACAGGGTGGTGTGGCTGCTTAGCTTCAGCAGTGTGACAGTAGAAGGGTACAGGGTGGTGTGGCTGCTTAGCTTCAGCAGTGTGACAGTAGAAGGGTACAGGGTGGTGTGGCTGCTTAGCTTCAGCAGTGTGACAGTAGAAGGGTACAGGGTGGTGTGGCTGCTTAGCTTCAGCAGTGTGACAGTAGAAGGGTACAGGGTGGTATGGCTGCTTAGCTTCAGCAGTGTGACAGTAGAAGGGTACAGGGTGGTGTGGCTGCTTAGCTTCAGCAGTGTGGCAGTAGAAGGGTACAGGGTGGTGTGGCTGCTTAGCTTCAGCAGTGTGACAGTAGAAGGGTACAGGGTGGTGTGGCTGCTTAGCTTCAGCAGTGTGACAGTAGAAGGGTACAGGGTGGTGTGTGCTTAGCTTCAGCAGTGTGGCAGTAGAAGGGTACAGGGTGGTGTGGCTGCTTAGCTTCAGCAGTGTGGCAGTAGAAGGGTACAGGGTGGTGTGGCTGCTTAGCTTCAGCAGTGTGGCAGTAGAAGGGTACAGGGTGGTGTGGCTGCTTAGCTTCAGCAGTGTGACAGTAGAAGGGTACAGGGTGGTGTGGCTGCTTAGCTTCAGCAGTGTGACAGTAGAAGGGTACAGGGTGGTGTGGCTGCTTAGCTTCAGCAGTGTGACAGTAGAAGGGTACAGGGTGGTGTGGCTGCTTAGCTTCAGCAGTGTGATAGTAGAAGGGTACAGGGTGGTGTGGCTGCTTAGCTTCAGCAGTGTGACAGTAGAAGGGTACAGGGTGGTGTGGCTGCTTAGCTTCAGCAGTGTGACAGTAGAAGGGTACAGGGTGGTGTGGCTGCTTAGCTTCAGCAGTGTGGCAGTAGAAGGGTACAGGGTGGTGTGGCTGCTTAGCTTCAGCAGTGTGGCAGTAGAAGGGTACAGGGTGGTGTGGCTGCTTAGCTTCAGCAGTGTGACAGTAGAAGGGTACAGGGTGGTGTGGCTGCTTAGCTTCAGCAGTGTGACAGTAGAAGGGTACAGGGTGGTGTGGCTGCTTAGCTTCAGCAGTGTGACAGTAGAAGGGTACAGGGTGGTGTGGCTGCTTAGCTTCAGCAGTGTGACAGTAGAAGGGTACAGGGTGGTGTGGCTGCTTAGCTTCAGCAGTGTGACAGTAGAAGGGTACAGGGTGGTGTGGCTGCTTAGCTTCAGCAGTGTGACAGTAGAAGGGTACAGGGTGGTGTGGCTGCTTAGCTTCAGCAGTGTGACAGTAGAAGGGTACAGGGTGGTGTGGCTGCTTAGCTTCAGCAGTGTGACAGTAGAAGGGTACAGGGTGGTGTGGCTGCTTAGCTTCAGCAGTGTGACAGTAGAAGGGTACAGGGTGGTGTGGCTGCTTAGCTTCAGCAGTGTGACAGTAGAAGGGTACAGGGTGGTGTGGCTGCTTAGCTTCAGCAGTGTGACAGTAGAAGGGTACAGGGTGGTGTGGCTGCTTAGCTTCAGCAGTGTGACAGTAGAAGGGTACAGGGTGGTGTGGCTGCTTAGCTTCAGCAGTGTGACAGTAGAAGGGTACAGGGTGGTGTGGCTGCTTAGCTTCAGCAGTGTGACAGTAGAAGGGTACAGGGTGGTGTGGCTGCTTAGCTTCAGCAGTGTGACAGTAGAAGGGTACAGGGTGGTGTGGCTGCTTAGCTTCAGCAGTGTGACAGTAGAAGGGTACAGGGTGGTGTGGCTGCTTAGCTTCAGCAGTGTGACAGTAGAAGGGTACAGGGTGGTGTGGCTGCTTAGCTTCAGCAGTGTGACAGTAGAAGGGTACAGGGTGGTGTGGCTGCTTAGCTTCAGCAGTGTGACAGTAGAAGGGTACAGGGTGGTGTGGCTGCTTAGCTTCAGCAGTGTGACAGTAGAAGGGTACAGGGTGGTGTGGCTGCTTAGCTTCAGCAGTGTGGCAGTAGAAGGGTACAGGGTGGTATGGCTACTTAGCAGTGCATAACAGTGTGTCTTTGGTGGTTGGCACTGCCACTGAGGTGTCTCTCGGCAAGCAACCAAAACCCCATGGTTAAAAACACCATGCAAACCAAAGCAAAAATACATGTTTAAAAGGCTGGTTACTGACTGGTGCATTCTGAGATGCTGGTTTCATTTCCCCTATTGTATGTGAACAGGGTACATTGGGCACACCAAAACCTGTTTATGCACTTACATTCATCAGGAATTAAAGAGCTGTTAGCGACTTTCACTATGCAAACTAGTTGATGCTTGCGATGTAGCTGACAGGTTACACCATCTCTTAGTTTCTATGATATGAAGTCCTCTATTTAAAGTAGAGGCTTCTGCTTCCCATTTTATCATTTCTGCAAATGTTAGAATTCCTCTGAAGCTGCAGAAGTTGCACAATTGGAATGTGTTGCCCAATGCAAATATGAAAGCAGTATAAAGAACAAAGGAGTGATTGTGTGCAGAATATGTATCTCTGCATCGTATCAGCTTGTGGGTAATGTGAATCTTGCAAACTCAGTCTGTGTTACATCCATGGGGGCTTGATCTTGAATCTGAGTCATGTTTAAAAAAAAAAAAAAAAAAAAAACCCAGGATGCTGGGTGCTCAGAGTCTGAGGGGGAATTTGGTGTTTGCTACCGCAAGGCAGGAGGTGTGATGAGAACGGACCCCGCCCCCCCAGGAAGCACACAAAGACAGCATACTCCCACACCACATCTTGCAAGAACAAAGACGATGAAACTGAAAGCCAGGGGCTGTATTTCATCCATTAACTTAAAATATAAATTAAAAATTATTTTAAAAAAATTCCTTATACTTATATATGATTTACAGTTATATTTAAATCCCATTACGGTTGCTTGTACACGCAGCTATGTCTCCTAAAAAGTCCCAGATTACGCAGATGTAAGGAGTGAATACTCAAGGGCACGTAGTGAGAACATTAACCCTCAGTGTTGACAGGAAGTGTGCTGGTATCTGCTTCCCAGATCAACCCTTCTGGCCTCCTGTGTTTGCAAAGGAAACAGGACCAGCCCAGATTACTGGCTTAGTCTGGTGAGATTTATGTTTACAACACCTTGCGGTGTCAGCACCAACGCCACAACTGGCCAAACGTTTCCCCTTCAGAACTGATCTCCGGACAATAACAATGTGTGTAGTATGTTCTTTTTTAATCAACCTTATGAGCAAAACTTCTTAAACATAACATTGATTTTATGTTTGCTAAATTTACCCAGTATTGAAACCAAGGAAGCTTGCTTAGGACAATACTGTCCACAGTTATAGAGGCAGATGGACCCACTCAACCAACTCGTAATCTGGTTCACTGGATCCATCTCAACCACAACAACTTTGTTGATTCGGAAACAGCTGTTTATTTGTTCAACGTCCATTTGATGCTTACAGAGTAGGCTTACATCCCTGACATCATGTTGTTCAGTCTCTTTTTTCTGTGAACTCCCCAGTCTGAGAGCTCTAAGGTGAGCTGGTCTGTGATGGCTAAGACACATTCAGCTGTGAGATCAATAGCTGACCGAGTGTTTATGATGTCACAGCTGGGCTTCTGCCACCGCTCATGTGTTTGGCTGACAGACGGGGTGATAGAATGATAATGACATCACTGTTGGTTGATATTTAAATGGCTACACGGCTGGGTGTCAAACTCCAAACTCCAGTGAAGTTTCGGTGGTTTCCATTCAACCAGCAGCCAATTCAAACCTAACAGGGGCATTTACACTCTTCAGCCGAAGAGTGACTTAACTGAGCGCTCAATGCTGACGCAGAGAAACCTGCAGATGCTGCCGTCCTGCCGGACTTTCCCCAGAGTGCGGTCTTTGTAGTGGATTGAGCTTTTTAGGAACGTCACAGCTCTGAAGAAGTGTCAGTGACTTTGCACTGTGTTGATAAAAAGTGAATTTCACAAGACGCACGCTGTGTGCCCTCTTTTTACGAAACAAAACAATGACACAAATCTGTGCTTGGGTTTTGTGAGCCTGAAACGAGACAAATTCTTGTTTTGTGTGAGAGCGTGTAACCTGTGAAGAAACCGTTCATTAAATGCGAGAGGGGTTTACACAGCGGTACAGACAGACACAGCTAGGCTGTGGATGTTAGGCTGAAGTGCTGTCTGGCCCCTGAATAATGCATGCGGAATCAACACTGGCGAAGGGGATTGTGGGTGAAGGTGGGGCTCAAAAGCCACCCCACTGAGTTCCTGTGCTATTTTAGGCATCGTTCCTATAGCTCTGCACCCTGCATTCATTTCTGAGCTAAACCAGGTGTTTTTTTCCACCCTTTTGGGTGATTCCAGGGGCCAACACCGGCACACAGAGATTTATGCGATCTTTAACCTTTTTTGTGCGTGAATATTGAGTGGTCACAAAGAAAAAAAACAATAAATTTGAGCAATGGAAAAAGTTGATATCTTGTTGTTTTCTATAAATCTTCATATTTTCAAAACTATGAGTCAGAATTGAAATGGATCCCAAATATAATGAGGATCAGGGGAATCATAAACAGTGACCAATAACTTTCAATCAAATCTATGATCCCCAAATTTAATCATTTTTCTAAATGTTTCAGCACACTCATCTTCTCCAGTTCATGTTTCAAACCACAGATGATTTCTGGGAAATTAGTTAGTTTTTATTTATTTTATTAACTTTTATTTGACCAGGATTGTCCCATTCAGATTAAAATGTCTTTCACAAGAGAGATGTGGCCAAGATTGTAGATATAAACAGTAATTTATCCTACTTAAGATATTCTCATTTTTTGGATGAAAACATGATTTTAAAAGCAATACCCAGAGTGCCTTCCATCTAGTGGACAAACCTGGTATTACATTAAATCACTGACACATGCTTTAACTCAATCTCCCTCCCTCCCTCCCCCTTTCTCCCTCCCTCCCTCTTTCCCTCTCTCACTCCCTCCCTCCCTCCCCCGTTCCCTCTCTCCCTCCCTCCCTCCCTCCCTCCCTCCCTCCCCCTTTCCCTCTCTCCCTTCATTCCTCCCTCCCTCCCTCCCTCCATTTCACAGGCTACATTTCAGCTCCCCAGTTCCTCACTGCAAAGGGGAACTCAGTCCTTGTTTGACCTACCTGATTATGTAAAGGTAAAAACACTGTGTCACTCACAGGTATGTTTACTCTACACCTGTAAGAGACAGCACTGCTCCACAGGTCGCTCTGGGCGACCAGTTGCTACCCAAGAGGTAAAATAAAACACCGTTTTCTCACTCACCACAGGAGACCAGCCTGAGCCGCTCTGGTGTACCTGAGCACAAGAGAAAAACACCAGTCACCTGTGGGAATTCTATGGTATTACCACACAACACTCCCCATTAACATGCTTCCATGGTACCATAGAATATACCACAGTGTCCAGCAAAGCACTTTCCCTGGGGTTCGGTTATTCAAACCCTTTTGTTGCCTGGAGTCAGCGGCAACAAAAAGTGGTGGCCATAGCACAAGCTTTGTAAGTAACACAGCATAACTGTATTTCTAAATGGGGTCAAAGGGTTATTATCTCAAAGAGCGCAAACGGCAGAATGTTTCACCATGTCTGTGATAGCAGGTCAAAAGGCCCTTTGTGTCTGTGTGTAAAAGGAAGTGTGTGTGCGTGTGTGTGTGTGCATGTAAGTATGAGTGTGTGTGTGTGTATGTTTATGTGCCTGTGCTTGTGAGAATGTTTGTGTGAGTGTGTTTGTGTGTGTGTATGTGCCTGTGTTTGTGTGAGTGTGTTTGTGTGTGAGTGTTTGTGTGTGTGTGCGTTTGTGTGTGAGAGAGTGTTTGTGTGTGAGTGAGTGTATTTACGTGCGTGTGTGAGCATGTGTATATTTGTGTGTGTGTTTGTGTGCCTGTGTATGTGCCTGTGTGTGCGCGTTTGTGTGTGAGTGTGTTTCTGTGTGTGTGTGTGTGTGTGAGAGCATGTGTATATTTCTGTGTGTGTTTGTGTGAGTGTGTGTGTGTGAGCATGTGTATATTTGTGTGCGTGTTTGTGTGCCTGTGTCTGCGTGTTTGTGAGTGTTTGTGTGTGTGCGTTTGTGTGTTTCTGTGTGTGTGTGTGTGTGTGTGAGCATGTGTATATTTGTGTGTGTGTTTGTGTGAGTGTGTGTGTGTGTGTGTGTGCGTGCGTGCGTACCTGCTCTCCTTCCAGCCCCATGATCCTAGGAATGGATGGCCCACAGATATCCACATCCAGCAACGCGACCTGAGAGAGCGGGTGGGGGGAGAGAAAGGAGGCAGAGGGGGATGGAAAGAGAGAACTCTGTTAAGCTTTATTAAACTATTTTTTTTTTTCATGCCACCGCACTTACCACAAAGTGTCCACTAGAGGTCAGCATAGAGCAACAGGGCCCTGAGACACAGGAAGCCGTGTGTTCCACAGCTGGACTCTGACTCTGCTCTTACGTAAGAGAAAGCCCAGCCTGGGCGAGGGAAACAGGATTACCGTATACTGCTGTCATGCAGCTTTCCCATACGTCTGTCCAGCTTCACCAAATATCAGATACTCTCCTAACACTATGCCATCCTCTGCCATCTTTCCCTCCACTTCACGATCTGGTAGTGTCACAACTTGCCAGCAGAGGGAGCCATTGCTCCACAAATGGCTTGGCCCAGGTGCACTGCACAGACAAAGCAAACCTATCTCCTAGTCTGCTGACCTAGGATCAGGTTTCTCCTGTGTGTATTGAACCCTTATGCATTATGAGCTGCAAACGTTGAGACTGGCCCTAGATCAGGGGATGTGGCTTCCCTCTCAGTGGTGAGAAATAAAACAGAGTGAGGAAGGTCTTGTGGGTTCTGTATTTCACACTAGCTTCTGCTCCTAACTGTTTAATCAGTCCCAGACTAATGTGATTTAACTTTCGGGGGGGGGGGGGGGGGGGGACATTTCTATAGCTCACGAATAAAAGCTGAAGATTGTTGTTGTGTCCACGCATGAAACGCTTTACAGTGATGTAATCTATAGATGAGCCAGCTCATGGGCCGATTGAGCCGGGGTTAGCGGTAAAAAGCGAAACCCCGTGTCAACACCCTGCTCTCCAGGAACTGAGTGATGGTTTTCACAGCAGGGCTCTGATACCTGCGTCACAGTCACACACAGCCTGCACCTGCGCCCCCCCACCCAGGCTGCAAGCAAGACACTCCCACAAGCACACACAGGACAACCTCAGAGGAAAGCAGATGCAACGCAACACCACGCTGAGCAAACCACAAACCAGAGCCCATGTCAGCCACCCTGATCTGGGATCAGTTTAAGCCGTCAGCTCTTAATGGATAAAACTGCAACAGGGAAAAGGAAACCTGATCCTGGATCAGCAGTCCTACTCTGTGACACTTTATGAACATGACTGGTCTAGGATCAGTTTGGCCTTTTACCATGTAACATACTAAGTCAGATTATAGGCAGGGGAAATCTGATCCTAGATCAGCAGTCCTACTCTGTGACACTTTATGAACATGACTGATCTAGGATCAGTTTGGCCTTTTACCATGTAACATAGTAAGTCAGATTATGGGCAGGGGAAATCTGATCCTAGAACAGCACTTGATGAATATGGGTCCAGTTTTCAGCAAAACTGGCAGGAGCAAATTTCATCAGTGAATAATCATTGAAACTGTGTTTGGTCTGTAGGTTTTCATTCTGAGCATGCTCACCAGCTTCAGCCCCGACTGAACCAGCACAGACCACCCCCCCCCCCCACCCCCCCCCCCCCCCCCCCCCCCCGGTAGCTGAAAGCGCTGACGGTTTTAGAATGAGCCGGAAAGCATGCTGGAGAAGCGCCACGCCCGCCCCTCCGAGAGGGAGCGAGTGTTTTACGGCGCGCTTCTGGAAAATCGCATGCGGAGGAAATCAGCTAGCTGGCTCTGCAGGCGACATCACAGAGCCCTGAGCCAATCCTGGCCCGGAGTCAAACCCACCGGACCAATGGGAGAGATCTGGCAAGCCACAGGCCACACCCCCCAACAGGAAACACTCCAAGAAAGACACATTAAACAGAGGAAAAAGCCTGGAAGAGCCAGCTTATTGCCTCATCGAGTACAGGAGAATTTCCACAGTAGCAAACTGAGTAAACCGGCAATTTAACATGACAATGTGTACCAGGCAATTTACCAATGACGTACCAGCAACGCAGGACTTTAATAAAAGGCAAGGTAGCCTTTTGTATAAATTTGCAAAAGTACATCTGAAAAAATCTACTTTAAAATCCTGAATTATGGCCCTATTCAGCGTCAGGTCCAGAGGGTCGGGGTGCCTGCAGGTATTTGGTCCTCTCCATGCCATACATCCCCCACTGCCACTAATTAACTTACCTTGGTCACCTGGACTGGGAGGTGAGATAATTAGTGAAATCAGGTTTGCTGAAATACCTGCAGGCCCCCAGCCCTCAGCACCTGGCGCCGAAAAACCTGAACCCTGAAATACAGACCTGCTGTTTTGGAACGGCAATGTTTTTGTTTTTGTGTTTTTAAATTCCATTTGATGCTGTTTTTACTGTGCCGCCAGTGAGCTGTCATGCACCACCAACAATTTATCTGCACCAAGAACACCATAGCATCATTTCTTGACGTATTTTCCCCTCATATTTTTATTTGTTATCCCTTTTCAAATGTCACAATGCCACAAAATGTCACCATGGACCATTCTGACGTGATACAGATTGACAAGGAAGCGGTCGCCTCCAATAAAAGCTTTTTTAAATTTGGTTTGTTTCTCCATGATCCTCTGCAATACGTCGGTCACTGTGAGGGCACCCACATTAAAGCCCCGCCCCCCCAGTGGATTGCACGACAGTAAGGTTACGTTCTGGGTTAATCTGACTGCCATTTCCATTTGATCTCGACCGTGACCTCTGACCTCAGCAAGGAGGAAGCGAGGACAGCTGATAAAGCAGTTAGGTTCCTCTGGAAAAAAAAAGAGAGAGAGAGATAGAGAGAGAGAAGAGGAAAAACAGAAGGATTCAAAGAAGCGAGAGAGAAGCTCCAGAGGATTCCCCTGACCCCCCCCCCCCCACCCCACACACACGGTTTCCAAAGGGCCGTTTGAATGCAGCCACATGCCTTTGAGATGACACAACGCACTCAGAGACCAGATGTTTAGCCCATCACGCAGGACAGAGATCCACTATCCCAGTGATTCAGAGACAACCCGCTGGATGAGATGCGACTGACAAACAAGAGAAAAATATATAAACATTACAAACTATTTAAAAAAACAAAGAACAAAAAAAACAAACGTGGATTAAAAAAAAAACTAAATCCATATTCATGCTCCCCAAAAGTGCATGTTTCATGGTCATTTATGAATGCATACATGCATGTGTAGGATGAAAGTCCACAAGACTGCAAGACTTTTGTAGAGGAGAGTGGGTGTATTTATATTAAGTTCCATGATGTCACTTCCTACCCACGCATGTTTTTAATTGGCTAATTATCAACTGTATTGTCTTTTACCCACCCCCACAGGCCTCTCGTTCCCAGAGTCTCTCAACCCGAGGTCCGCGATCGGGCGGGATCAGGGACTCTGGGAGGCTCGGTCTTAACCTTTTCCAGGGAATGCCGAACATTCCCGTCCTTCCCACAGGGACTCCAGAGTTTGGAGTCTTAAACAAGAGTTAGTCCCGTCGGGTCTACTTTCCTCTCTCTGAAAACAGCCTCTGGCCGAGAGCTAGCTCTGCTGTTATGCTTTTAACTTTTCGGTGAGATGAGCTTGAGCTTGCATTTAAGCCGATAAACAATTTAAAGTTTACTTTCTGACTTTCGGTTATGGTTCCCTGAACCCATTTTTCCCCCTTTGAATCGCTGTTTAAATGGAGATTCAGCTCTTTCTTTTCTCGCTCTCCTGTATTTTTAAACGAGAGAAAAGCAACAACTGTCTAAGTCTGCGTTTCAGGTTCTGTGGAAAAAAAAAACAGCTTTCAATAAGGACAATGAAGTTATCAAACTTTTGTACGGTAAATGGGATTGAGCTGACTGCTAAAAAGTACCAGGACAGCAGTTTCATTTAATATGAAAAAGCCCTCTCAGAATGACTCAGCTTCACGGTTTGCTGTGTGAATGAGACTCTTCCTCAATGGTGCTCACATTAAGAGCTAATGAAATATCTGGCTTGACCATTAAAAAGAAAAAAAACCTCTTTCTCCATTTCTCTAACTGAATCATTCATTAATCTTTGTATAACTCAATAGGAATGATAGGAAGCCTGCACCCAACACTGAGGACCAACACCTAAGCAAACCATGATCATAGATATATTTTACATCTGCACTATCGCTCTGAACTGTACTGCTTTCACCAGGCTTACAGCAGAGAGGTATAAACCTGGTACTATCGCTCTGAACTGCACTGCTTTCACCAGGCTTACAGCAGAGAGGTATAAACCTGGCACTATCGCTCTGAACTGCACTGCTTTCACCAGGCTTACAGCAGAGAGGTATAAACCTGGCACTATCACTCTGAACTGCACTGCTTTCACCAGGCTTACAGCAGAGAGGTATAAACCTGGCACTATTGCTCTGAACTGTACTGCTTTCACCAGGCTTATACCAGAGAGGTATAAACCTGGCACTATCACTCTGAACTGCACTGCTTACACCAGGCTTACAGCAGAGAGGTATAAACCTGGCACTATCACTCTGAACTGCACTGCTTACACCAGGCTTACAGCAGAGAGGTATAAACCTGGCACTATCGCTCTAAACTGCACTGCTTTCACCAGGCTTACAGCAGAGAGGTATAAACCTGGCACTATCGCTCTAAACTGCACTGCTTTCACCAGGCTTACAGCAGAGAGGTATAAACCTGGCACTATCACTCTGAACTGCACTGCTTTCACCAGGCTTACAGCAGAGAGGTATAAACTAGCAGAGAGGGAATAGAGGGAAATAACCCTGTCCATTTCCATGATGAAATCCTGGCTGTGATTACAGCCGTCCATCAGAAACAGACCCATTCCACAGTCTGCGAATGCTCTGCAGTCGCCAGCAGCGTTTCCAAACTCACTCCTGCAAAACATTAGAGGAGGCAACCTGCGTCACGGCGGCCGTAATTCAGAGAGCTGGACTCCGGCCCGGTTCTGTGGGTCAGAAATCCACCAGTGAATTGGTCCGATAGACAGGAGGTTGTCCAGCGGTAATGCTGGGATCCTAGCACCAATCTCAGACATATTCCTCTGCGGTGGAAAAGGAACTTTTAGTATCTCCAAAAAAAGACCAAAACACAGTATAAGGTTCCCATTATTGTTCTTCTGCTTAATTGTCTGATATAGAGGTAATTAAGATTCCACATCTGCAAGTTACACCCCTTCACATCTTTATCTTTGAGGACTTAACTGCTTAACTTTCATGAGAAAAGCAAACTTTGGAGAAATTTGGGGGAAAAAATAATCTCTCAAAACTCAAAGAGCTCTATGTGTGCATAATTTCTGTTTGTGCAATTTGATGCTCCTGATGGCTTCCGATTATGTCAAAAATGTTTCATAATTCTTCTCATTACCATACTTGCAATTATTATAATATGTAATATTTGGATTATAAAATTATAAATGTTTTGCGACAGTTGAGTAAAAAAAATTAAGTAAAATGTATGATTGTTCATTTTACTGAACATTAATTCAACTATAAAACAACATAAAATTATTTTTCCTTTGATTTGATTGTGCTACTTCATAAGTTTCATTTGTCAGTACGGCAGTGAAGATTAGCTGGTGGACAGCACTTTATTTGATACAGAAACCATGGTACAAAGACATACAAATGCATACAGAGCAATAAAATAAATGCAACCTTACATGACAATTTAACTCCATCATTGTGACTACACCTGTACCTGTCCAGCTCTATTTTCATCTCATGAGCTCAGTGGCATGAGGAAATTAAGGTACAGACCCCTGAAGAAGCAGGATGGGAGTGATCAGCTGCTCCGGGTTTAACTGGAGGGCCTGGGTCTTCAGCCCGGCCGCTGGCTGCCCCTATCCCTCGGTGAGTGGAGTGTTTCTACAGTTATAAGTGTTTATTACAGGCCCATGTGAAAGCCATGAGTCCACTCTGCCAATGCCGTTACCTCCTGGGGCTGTGAGTCTACTCTGCTTTCACAAAGGCTGGCCTTAACACGGAGCTGAACCTCCAGCAGCGATGGAGGAGGAAGTTACTATGCAGTTTGCACCAAGGCTGGCGAAGGATGTGTGTGAATATATTTATTTTTATTTATTTATTTTTAGTTAATGCAGTATAGGTGAAGGTGAAGATGGCAGACACCCTCTATGGGAGGGGCACGGTGTGACACAGGCCTGTATTGATTTTTCCATCTTTGGCAATGACAAGGGGAAGATCTTTTTTGGAAAATTTCAAATAGTGTCTAGAGTTGTGAAATTCTGGCTTCAGTGTCAAACCTTTCTCTCTCCTCCCCCTCACACCTGCAATCCTTCTCCATCTCCCTTTTGCGTCTATTTTTCTTTTTCCATGCACTATAAACACTTGTTTTGATAAATCAATTATTTATGCTGGATCTCGGCGTCCCGTCTGTTTACAGTGCACAGACAGCACCTCCATTTCTTCATGAAATCATCCCACATAAGGGATAAGGGATTTCCTGCTAACGCCAACAAATGAAACCTGAGGAGCTCACCTGGCTCTTTATTAGACGCTCTGCTTGGCAACTCAACAGCCCTTCAACAAGAAAAAAATATAAATCAATGAAACTCAATCAAAAGAGATGGATAACACATTAAAATGGTACTGTTTCAGGTGTGGTGTAGATCTGAAGTGCACAGCATGGAGTGTGCCACCTGAAGCCCTGTCTGTTCGCTCTGCAGCCTGCCGGCCAAGCCGTTCGGCTCTGGGGACCCCAGACACCAAAGCACTGCATTTCGTAGCCAAAACCCCCAGTCTGGCTGGCTCTCAGGGGTTAAACACGCACCCCCTGACCCCCAATCCCTCCCCCCCAATTCTGTTACCCAACACAAGCAGCAGCTGGGGACATTAATGTGACCCAAAGCCAGTGTTTACGCAGGGCTCACCTCCGCCACATGAAATACTATCCCTCCACAGACACTCAAGACCATGGGAAAGAGAGGGGGATAAACACTCTGTGTGGGACTGAGCGGAAGAAGGGAAAGGGGGAGGGGGACAGAGTGTGTGTGTGTGTGTGTGTTAAAGTTTGAATGGAGTCCCTAACAGGCTTGTCTACACCTTGTTGACAGTGCCATTAATATTGCCCTTATTAGCCTATTTAGTTTTTTGGCAGGCAGTCTCATGCAACGTTCGACAAAAATCGATTTACACCATCAACTCTTCCCTCCGAAAGCAATTCAGGTCAAGCACCTTTTATCCCTCCCAAATACAAGCTCAGACGGCCAGTTAAACAAAGCACCACCAGAAGACTGCAGCAACAACACTGTCTTTATTCTAATAACATGTTATTCACAGTATATACGGCCTTTTCACTAAGGCCAGGGGCATCTGTGCTGTGTGACACCCTGGAGCATGCAGAGAAGCTATGGGAACATTCTGCCCACTGCACTCAGAGGTAGAGACCCTCTGCGTGGCCAAACCAGGAGCGCCCATCTGTCGGACCTGAGGGCCACAGGGTCTGCTGGTATCTGTTCCACCCAATCCCTTCTCCTCCTGATTTCACTGGGTACTTTACCCCCTGGTTTGGAGTGAGTGAGGGAAACCAGGTGGGGCAATTGATGGATAGTGCCCTTCAGTGTGGTGGGGCCACCCCAAGTCTTGTTTTCTCGGCCCACTTTGATTCCCTGAGCTGACACTAGAAATCAGAGCTGAGCTCTCTGCTGCGCCACCAGGTTAAATAAAGGTACTACAAAATAAACAAAGCCGCCCGCACAGGCCATTCACCATGACGACCGTAATTTAAATATTTTATCATTTATTTTTAAAGCACCAGCCAGGCCTGTTCAGAGTCAAACCAGGTCAGAGCACTGACACAGCCCTGGCTCTAACCATATTTATCAGCAGGATGAGTCATCAAAAATAAAATAAAATAAAACTGCCATCGTCATGGTAACTGAAATTTGCACTGTCACTTCCTGTCTTTTAGGGTGTTTTGAGTCTGGTCGCATTTGGAGAGCTCTGACACTGAGTCAGGTCACCTCCCTGTCACTGCTAATGTGTGAATGCACTCAGGTCCAAAACCAGAAATGGGGACCAAATGGTCGAGGTGTTTCTTAGGTCAACTACCAACAATGCGGCCCAAATCTGACCAGTGTACTTCGTTTACCTGTGAGAAACCCAGTGTTCTGCTTTAAAACTCAAGAGTACCTGGGTGTTACGCCTTGCCCAAAATTCTGTTTCCTTCACCTGCACAGTAGACACCGGGCCCATGTCGTTTGTCTCATTATGTGCAGTTTGCACAAAACGGGAGAGATCACTGTTCTCAAGGGCAGGACTTTCATTGTTAAGGATATGTGGTTGACCATGCGGTTGGTTTGCTATATCTGTGGCTATTGGTAGAGATATTTAAGTGGGTGATAATATAGAATATACAGATAATATGGTTCAGCCAGAACACAGGCCAAACAGACGGAATCAAACCAAACTGAAATAAGAAAAAATTAATCAAACTAAAGAGTGCCACGCTGACTGAGTTACAAAAAATACGTCTGAGGATTTCAGATATTAGAGGAAATGTTTTTAGATTAGTGAAAGTGAAAGAGGCTTTGTGTTTTGTGTCCCTCTTTTCCAGAGAGTAATCTTACCTCGGCAGAGACATCGCTGGCCAGGCCATGTGCGAGGTGAGCGCTGAACGTGCTCTTCCCCACTCCTCCCTTTCCAGAAAGAACCAGAATCTTGTGTTTGACGGTGGCCATTTTCTCCTTGATCTCCTCTATGGCTGAAACAGCATAAGGGACACAGACACAAATATTTCACCCTATAAATAATTAAAAACACCCACAGTGAAGTCATTCTGTTTGAAAATGGAATGCACTCATCTTGGATTTCCTTGGTATTTGCTACAAAATCAACTTCATTCAGATAACAGGATTTCAACGATGCATCTCAAAATTGTATCCAAAATGCAGTGCCACACTCTTGCCAGTAAAAAGACGGGACACAGAGCTAGCTTAATGACATACCTGGATCGGGTGCCCTCGCAGCGCCGGATGAGCATATTTTCTGGTTAGGGCAGCCCTGACAAGCCGACGTTTTCCCGGCTTGTTCGCTGGCCGTTCCAGGGCAATCTAACAGAAAAGTAATGTTAGGTACCAACCTGCAGGCTCACATGCCCCTAGCTTAGCTAGTCAGATACCTTTATAATGCGCGTTGTTAATATACATACAAATCCATGATCTTTCCAAAAAGCTTGGCTTGGATCAGCAAATGTTATTTTGTTGTCACACATTTTAAACAACTGAATTGTGGACTTCAGCCATAGATCAGGGTCAAACAAAGTTGGCAACAGGTTAACATGCACTGTTGACAGCTGCTGGTGTTAGCTACCTAAGCTTTGATGTTTACTGAACAGTTTATATATACAGACGTACCGTATATATCCTATATTTACTAAACAATTCATTAACATAGTTTTCCAGGCCTATCTACTGGACTGAAGAGGCAGTCTTGGCGGTAAGATAGCTGACAGACTGAGGAGCTCTGCTAGCGATAAGCTTCAAGCTTAACGTACGTTACCCTAGCTAGCTACTGCGCAGTATGCCATAACGACAAATAGATAAACTAATGTGCTAAACACTGACAGCACAGGGGTACCGCTGAATAAAGTATATATTTTTGCTAGCTTTTAGACGCCATGTTAACAAACTACATGAAGCATAAGTTAACCGGCTTGTACATGTGAACTCACGTTCAGGAGCATTATCAGGTACGTCCGCCATTCTCAATCAAACAAACCAAAGATTATGTAGACGCAAGTCGGCGACAAGATTTTAAACTCTTACGGCTTTACATGTACAGGCTCACGTACAAGTAAATTCAGGCCATTGAGCTTGGCTGTGTAAAACCGGAACTTACTTATTCTAAATCGAAAAATAGAAAAAGCCGGAACTACTTTTTATTCCCATATACTGGAGTCTCGTTCAGTGTAAGTGGCCGCTGACTTCACTTCCTGTCATAGGTACAAAATATTTACTTCGCCGTGCCAGCAATTTAATGGTTCCGGCCTTTAAACCACTGTCAGTGTCCGTCTACGTTACCAAATAACATTAAATTGTAAGACTGTTATTCTGAAATTAAATCACTAGAATTATGCATTAAGTTCATCTGCTCGAAATAAACGATTTCAATCAGCACAACTTTATTTATTCTGCTACTTATGAAAAGCTATTCACATTAGTGCAGTCTAGTATATGCTATACCATTTTATAACAGCTAACTATATGAGATAATTGAGCTGGGGTAACTATTAGAAACAAATCATGCATACACACCAGCCCTGCAGGTACAGATTACCCTGTCCCGATTCAGGTAGAATTAGACGCAGCACTTTACAGTGGAAAACTTTACAATGAAGGGGGTTAATGTTGGGTCTGTGCTGTTCTTCTTAGGAACCCCCATCCAGCTGGTCTGAGGTGTCTCTCTGGCACTCCCATCAGGTCCCTGGGATGGAGAAGAGTGGGGTGTCTCTGTCTGAAAGCCCCCCATCTCTCCCTCCCTCCTGCTGCTGCTGTGTCTTCTTAAAACTGCAGGCAGCATGAAAGACAGGGAAATTATGTAACTGCAGGGTGTTTGCCATCCATGATTTTGATATTTGGTAATCTCTCTGTCTCTCTGTTTGTCTCTCTCTTTCTGTCTCTCTGCAGGTTTAAATCCAGTCCTGTCGGGCCGCAGTGTCTGCAGGTTTAACTCCAGTCCTGGACGGCCGCAGTGTCTGCAGGTTTAACTCCAGTCCTGGAGGGCTGCAGTGTCTGCAGGTTTAACTCCAGTCCTGCAGGGGGCAGTGTCTGCAGGTTTAACTCCAGTCCTGGAGGGCTACAGTGTGTGCAGGTTTAACTCCAGTCCTGGAGGGCCGCAGTGTCTGCAGGTTTAACTCCAGTCCTGGAGGGCCACAGTGTCTGCAGGTTTAACTCCAGTCCTGGAGGGCCGCAGTGTCTGCAGGTTTAACTCCAGTCCTGGAGGGCCGCAGTGTCTGCACGTTTAACTCCAGTCCTGTGAGGGCCGCAGTATCTGCAGGTTTAACTCCAGTCCTGGAGGGTCACAGTGTCTGCAGGTTTAACTCCAGTCCTGTCGGGCCGCAGTGTCTGCAGGTTTAACTCCAGTCCTGGAGGGCCGCAGTGTCTGCAGGTTTAACTCCAGTCCTGGAGGGCCGCAGTGTCTGCAGGTTTAACTCCAGTCCTGGAGGGCCGCAGTGTCTGCAGGTTTATAGAGGTCTAGAGGGTTTTAGCATCTGTGGGTTTTTTGTGGTTTCCTTCAGTCAACAGCCAACGGCCAAGCCAAGCAATGTTTGGAACTCTTTAACCATTCAATGATTTAAAGTAAAAACTGGAGTACTGAAACACACTAAAATGAACCTGACAACCTGTAATGGGGAGGGAAACTGAACATTTAATCAATATTTCCATTGGTCCTTTATCTCTGTACAGTAATGACATGTTAAGTGTGTTTACAGAGCAGGTAAATGGCCTGACCTAAAGATCATGGGTATGATGCCACCCTCAGCAGGTGTCTCACCTGTGCTGAAAGACTCTCTTTGTCCCTGTGCATTGTGGGAGTTCGTCCACAGTATTACACCTGGACTGAGAGAGAGAGACAGTAATATGAGCTGTGCTTTGTCTGACCCACCCTGTACAAACTCCCCGTAATGCTGTGAAATCCTGGAGTGTGCTCAAAGGGAGGGAGGGAGAGAGAGAAGGAAGGACAGAGAGGGCCAAACACAAAACCACTTTTCACTGAAATTATCTGATAACCTACTTCAGTGATTTATGCTTTTGTTTTTGTGTGAAAACATTTATTTCACACAAAGCATCTTTCACACTGTGCTACAGTGAGCCAATATTCCAGAGTTGTAAATGTTTACATGATTTCTGAGCATGTGCGGTGAGTGCAAGAGGAGACTCGGATACGTTCATTTACTGAGGGGTCGCCCCTCCTGCCATACATTCAGCGTAATGCAGATCAGTGGAACAGCGTGTTTGTATGTGCTTTAAACCCAGCAGGGTGCGCCCTGATAAAGTGAAACTAGAGTCCAGAGAGAGAGAGACAGAGAGAGGGAGAGAGAGGGAATCAGACAGAGAGAGGGAGATTGAGGGAGTCAGACAGAGAGAGGGAGATCGAGGGAATCAGACAGAGAGAGGGAGAGAGAGGGAATCAGAAAGAGAGAGGGAGAGAGAGTGAGTCAGACAGAGAGAGGGAGAGAGAGGGAGTCAGACAGAGAGAGTGAGGGACAGTAAAATTAGTGTGAAATCTGTTGAGTCTGAAAGGGACACAGTTTAACTGAGGCGCACTCTTTAATGAGATGGAGAGCCTGTTTCCTACTTATGTGAAATTTCTTTGTAGATGGCTGTCTCTCAAAACACCCTCAAAATCCTCTTAACTTTTCTAACAAATCACAAAGACCTGTTAAGTTGATTTGAAGTGTAGAGTACCATCGTCTAAGGGTCAGGACAAGAGAATTGTGGTTTCATTACAGGAATGCGTGACCATTTCTTACATGCTGTTTTTGATTTCATTTCAAACAGAAAAAGAAGATGAAATGGTATGCCATTAAGAATAAATAAAAAAAAAAAAAACTTTTCATCATTAAAAACTGCTAAATCTTTCGAACTGTGCATAAACCAGCAGGACAATTCTGTGTATGTGGATGCATACACAACTGTTACCTGGAACTAACTAACCTCCTTCTATCTTATTATAGAATACGAAATACCATGCTTATACCTTAACAGCATGCAGTGCTTAGTCAAGCGTACCTGACTAATGTTCAGAATGGCCCTGACATAAAGCAAATGTGCTTGACTGAGTCAGAGACTAAGGTGGGAAAAGTCAAACATACACCTGTAAACATGTCTTCAACATCAAACAGCCAAAGGCCAGTTTGTTGATAAATGTCAGTTTGTTGCCAGGGTAACAGTCCACTCCTTTGGCCATGCCTCTGGTGAGTGTGTGTGTGTGAGTGTGTTTGAAAGTAAATGTGTGTGAGTGAGTGTGTGTGTGTGTGTAAGTGTGTGTGAGCGTGTGTGTGTGTGTGAGCGTGTGTGAAAGTAAATGTGTGTGAGTGAGTGTGTGTGTGAGTGTGAGTAATTAAGCTTGTGATGTGTCTCACAGAGGCCACATCCCTCCAGCCAGCAGACCTCTACCCTTGGGCTGCCTCCAAGTGAGCTTCAAAAGCAGAGAGGAATCGCACAGATAAGTCACTTTCAGCTCTTATCTGCCGCGCAAGTCTTGCACAGCATAAATCTTATGAAGTTAAACATACACAAAACAGAGTGGATATCTCATCCTTCCACACCCAGCTGTGAGACACAGCCTGGTTAGACAGGGATCAGGTCAGGGTTGCCCACAGCTCACCTGGTGGCCAGGTGACAGGTGTGCTCTGAGAAGAGTGCTGGGTGCAGGTTTACTGTGGCTCAGTTTAACCACCTGCGTACCCTTAGTCGGTGTCCAGCTGTGTGAGTGGATGGTATGTATGTAAGCCGGGTTTTTCTGGATAAGCATACGGAAAATGAATCATTATGATAAATGTATGCACCCAAACTCTTCCTCTATATGTAATATTATCATTTTATAATATTTTATAATGTAACATTTTATAATATTGTCACTGGCCAACACAGAGGGCTTTTGGATAAGCCATCATACAGAGAGAGGCCTGTCTTTCTTCAGCCCTGGGAGGTTGCAGGTTCAACACCCGGGCCAAAGCTGAATTAGCATTTAAAAGGTTTATTCACTGTGCCTCTCGCCCCAGAGAGCTGTTAGGGTAACAACCCACGCTGAATTTGTGCGCTTGCACATGGGGCTGGAGCATACTGCATAAACAATGACGGGCTCTGATTCCACTGGGCTTCCAGGCAAGATGGCTTCCATCTGCACAAACCCCCGGGCTCTCCCCTGGGGTTGCCAGACTAAATCCCCCCTAAATGTACAGCATGTGCAAAATTGATTTGAGAACATGTCAATGTAAATATGTTTGGGAACCAATGGTAGATGGTAAATGAGGAACAGTCTTGATAATTTGTTGGGGATTTAATTGGAGATACAGTGGGGGGCTGTTGTGGAATATTTTGGGGAGCAAAAACATCTGTCCTGGCTGGCATTCTCCCACTGGCCAGGGGAGAGACATGTGTGTTGCATAGTGAACAAAGGACCTCTGGAAGAGCTAATCGAATGTGATCTATGTGCTCATTCATGTGCTTCCCAGAGGGAAGGCTGCAGTCAGGTCTGCTTAGATCTGTCCTCTGCTGCACTGCAGTCCGACCGCACAGCCACAGACTGCGGGCTGGGAGGAGGCACGGAGCAGGGTTACAAACCAGAAAACTCTCCTCCTCAGCGGCTCACACTTGGAGCAGTGCCCGTAACAGGGTTAAGATGTGCCATCCTGTGCTCGAATGCCCGGGACTCTGCCGGAATTAAGGGGAAATTGTTGTTTGAGAGAGTGTCAGGTCATGGAGGAAAAGTTAGCTGAGATTGCAGAAATGAGCTGCAAAGGATTGTGGGGAGTTTTCAGGAACACGATGGGTTTTTTGGGCCACTGATACTGCCTGGTAGCACCGGCGGAGAGGGCCAGGGAGCGCGCTCAGTTTGTGTGTTCTGCTGGCTTCTGCCAGCTCCAGCCCCGCCCTTCGGTGACGTCACCACTCCCTGACTCCGCCTCCTGACTCGGAAAACCCTGGTTCAGCTTAAGGGCAGTGTGTGTGTGAGTGTTTGGGAGTGTGTGAGAAAGCGTTTGTGTGTAAATGAGTGTGACTGTATGTATGAGTATGACTGTGTATGTGTGTGTGTGTGTATCTGATTGACGTAAGGGGAATGTATCCTTACTGAATTAAGTGCCATCATAAGACCGACCTCTGGCCTTTCTGTCCGTCCGTCAAGCAGAGAGGTCCTGAGGAGGGAGAGGCTATGACCCCCTTTATTCCAGAGAGAACGAGAGAGGAAGGTAGAGAAGGAGAGATGGAGGTAGAGAATGAGAGAGGGAGGTAGAGAAGGAGAGATGTATGGTTTTGGTATAATTAGTTCTTCCACTGCTTATTTGTTATTGACTCTTATTTTATCATATGCTTTTGCAAAAAAAAATCTATCTTTATCTTGCCAATAAAACCAATCATGTTTAATTGAATTGGAGAAGCAGAGAGTGACAGAGGGAAAAAGAAAGAGAGAGAGAGGAAGAGAGACAGAATGACACTGTTGGCCACATAGCTGTAAAATAAAAAAAGTATTAAAAAAAGTGCTGGCTGTCCCTGGTAGTTCCGGAGGCCCGTGTTTGTCCTCTCTGTTCTCGCTCTGAATGGGGACTGCAGTGTCAGGGGCTTGTGACACGTACAGTGTGAGTGAGAGAGATGGGGATTATAGAAGTGGCCCGGGAGGGGAGGAGAGGGGAGGGGGGATCGAGGTAATTGTTTTCAGAGGGCCTTAGTCTCCCTTTGAAGTCAATGATAGTAATTTTCATAATGGGAAATATCGAACCATTACTGTGTCTCTCACTGACCCAAGATGCCCCTCTCCACAGAACCAGCAGGACTCAGCCCAGAGAAATAAGGAGGCATATTGTTTTTCATTTTTGAAAATTTTGGAAAAAAAATAACCCCCCCCCCACCAACATTATTATCTCTGCTGGGTTACATTGATTCCGTCCCGTTTTACATGTTTTACAGTCTGTTTTAGTGAGAGATGAAATACACTAACAAGGAGGCATGATAAATGTTATTTTAATGCAGATTTTCTTGCAAAACAAATGTAGTAATTTCCTCAGCGAAAACCAAGAAAAGTTAACTTCAGCCACATAAGAAATGTCAACAGGAAATTTCATCAGGATACAAAATACAGAGAATGAGGAAGGAATACCCCACCTCCGAACGTGATCCTGCAGGAGAATCGGTATGCGTGAACGGGCGGAAGTCACGCGATGAGAGTTGACGGTCAGATGCTCCGATTTGCAAATAACGAAAAATGCAAATCAGGAGCACACCTCATCTCTCAGGGCCCGATAAGAATTTGCAGGAACAGCAAAATACAACGCACTGTGGGGCCTGCGCGCCCACAGCGGAGGAGGACAGGACCCCAGCTCAGACTCAGATGAGCCACAGTCTCTCTGTGAGAAAGTTCGACATCAAGAAAGTGTTTTTGCGCGTTTCTGTCATTTAATCATTTATTATTTTCTATATTGGTTGAGCTTGTTTTTCAGAATTTCAGTTCAGCTGAGAACTTGGAATTCTGCTGTTTGACCGTATCTATTTGTAATGTTGATGTGTTATTTTAAATGTCCATGTCATGATCTATAAGTGACGGCAAACAGGTGTAAATACACGCAAGTGTAAATGCTTGACGAATGAACCTGTGTTTGCTCCTGACACCTGGGATATGAGAACCTGTTTGACCAGCTGCCAGTCAGCAACCAATCAGAAAGCAGTGCTAAGACAATCAGCAACCAATCAGAAAGCAGTGCTGAAACAATCAGCAACCAATCAGAAAGCAGTGCTAAAAAACCCTTACAGCATTTATTTGTATTATCTCAATATCTCTGTTATGACCCTAATGACCTGCACTGGACTACCACACTGCCCATTTCATGTGTAATGGTTATTCAGAGCTTTCTGTGTAGTTTGTGTATATTTTTGTAAAAAGAAAATCTTGTAAAGTCCAAAAAACTGCGTAAGTTTGTGTATCCTCTGGGGTCAGAAATGGACACCAGCTTCCAGCATCAGGCTTTTAAGAGTGAGATGTAAGACTCCCCATGATGCAAGACTACAAATGATCTGACAGACAGACGGACACACACCTTCATTCTGGTGCAAATTAAATGCTAGTGCATGCTTGCATGATAACAGCAGTTTGGTGAGTCCACCAAACCTTATTTGCCAAACTGTTTGCGATAAGTTAAGGATGAATGTTGTTTGAATCTTGGATAAATTAAGGATGAATGACTGTAGAACACTGGCCATACCTCCAGGGGGTTTGACAAACATACAGCCGTCTGTTCTGGAGCAAAGCTGACAGGAACAACCTCTCTCAACATGCAGAATGTCAGGTGATACACATCAGTTAAAAAAGATAAACATTTCTAACTGAAACTCAGCAAAGGACTCAGACCATGCATATATCAGAAGAATCGCACCTGTGAAAACAGTTTCACCTGTGCTTTGTGAAAACAAGCATTATTTAAAGATCGAAATCACCATTTGCCATTGAAAATAATGGAATACCAATCATAGAAAAAACACAGCTTCTATTGATGTTTCTGAAACACCCATTCCTGTGGTGTTTTTGCTGCAGGCTGTGTAATTATTGAATGGAGTTGTTTTTTCTTCTTTCTGCAACTTGTGTTGCACCAACTGCACCTGCATCAAAGCCATTATCTGCCGAGCGTCTTCCTTTTACACGTGGATACCAATCTTACAATGATCCCTTTCTATTCCAATATGAATACACATGCCCCAATGGAAAACAGCTCTTACACAGCAAATCTCCTATGGCAAATTTAACACTGTGGGTGTAGATATTAGACCCAAGCAAAAAAGTATCAAAATAACACTGTGGGTAGTGTTAACACCCAGACTGAACTCTTGGCCTAGTGTTATTTTAACAAAAGACTTGGTTATATTTTCAGAAATGTTCAAATATTATTTTATTTGTGAGATTGTATTTAAATACTTTCAAATAAAACATGTTTTGCTGGTTCAATATTTACATATTAAAGTAAATACTTTCTTTTGCTGAGCATACTTACTTAAATGGTTCTGCTAGGCCTGGGCGGGGGGGGGGGGGGGGGGGGGGGGGGGGCAATGTCACTGTCACTTCTGAAAAACAAACTGAAATTCAATCAATGAATTTAAAAAATGCATGTTAAGTTCGATAAGGACTTTGCAGTAACTTAAGTGAATAACTTCCCATTTCCTGAACTGAGATTGATTCTAGAGCATGTTGAAGTTCAGTTATTTGGAAGAGTTTGCATTCACAAATACCATTTCAGTAATTAATTTCAGGTATCATACCTGAGAATATAAGAGCATATGATGATGAACACGGGTTGTTGCATTTAGCCCAGGTGGATACAGCATTTACCGATAGCCTACTGAGTATCCAGCACTGCATCACACCTGGACTTAAGCACAGCAAGCGTCTCTGCCCCTGCCGCATGGCCTGGCAAGGCTGCTCCAATCTCTCAACACTAAAATAATTCCTGTTTTTTGTCTCTGTCCATCTCCAACTCACAGACGCAGAGCTTGCTCCAAGGGCTTGTGGGTAGAGGTGGTGGAGGAGCAGGCCGGGCCGGGCGGGGCGCTGTCAGTCAGAGTGAGCGCTATTGTCAGGCATTCCGCGCATGGTGTGCATTCTCACCGGGGCCTTAGGGATGGAGCCAGGCTGCAGTGAACACGTGTGATACCACATTCCCAGCTGTTACACCCCCCCCCCCCCCCCACCAGCACCTCAGCCCACCCCCCCGGAGCCGCAGTTAAAAACGGAAAATTCCTCCATTCCCACCTTTGTGACTCTGTGACCTTCATTGTTAACACAAGGCCTCAGTTACTCCGGATTGCTCTCTGGTTCCCCATGGCAAAGATATAATGGGTGTAGCATTCAGTGGTTTTGAAATGGTGCCATATCCAGGCCACTCAAACAGGGGGAAAAGGCTCGATACACAAAATGTTCTTTTTTTATTTCTCAACTGGGAACATTTAAGGAAATATCAGGAATGCACATGTCCAAAAACTTCATGCCCTTCATTTCAGATAAGGAGCTGTTTCATGTTTGGGATGGGAACATTTCTCTGTGTATCTCCAAGCCCAGCCTCTGCAAGCGCTGCAGAGTCACAGAGGCGTCACAGAACACAGGGAATAATCACGAGAAATGAGTCATCCAGAGAAATCCAGAGCAGCGGCCTTCTTCTCCTGTGCTGGTGGGAGAGCACTGCTCCATTATGTGAGGAACAATCATAAAAAGCGTAACATACACATGACAAGCCCCCTGTAAGCAAATCCGGATAAATGCACACCCAGATATATCACACAGAGGATTCTGTGCACACTCCTGTTATGTGCACTCTCTGATTATGTGCACACTCCTGTTATGTGCACTCTCTGATTCTGTGCACTCTCATGTTATGTGCACACTCCTGTTATGAGCACTCTCTGATTCTGTGCACACCCATATTATGTGCACTCTCTGATTCTGTGCACACTCCTGTTATGTGCACTCTCTGATTCTGTGCACACTCCTGTTATGTGCACCTCACAGGGGCTCTGAGCCCATGCAAAACCAGCCTCTTACAGTCTGTGAAGATGAAGGAAATGGAGAGAGTGGGCATAGGTCTCTTCCTTGATGATAAGCCCACATGCAAATACAATGTTGAAAGTCTGGTTTGTATGAGGTCAGGAATGAAGTGAGAAAAGTAGATCATTTTTAGAGGCAAGCTTATGTTTACCTGTTGTAATCTCTTATGTAGTTACCTGTTGTATGCTGTCGGCTTCATTGGCAAAGTTATTTTCTTGTTTTATAAAAAAGTTCCTCTTAAAAAAAAAACATTGACCTGATGTGAGCAGAAATTTCATTCAAATGATTACACAGCATCTCTCCGGTCGCTCTGCTTGACACAATACTTATTCTTACGTTTGGAACACCGCACTGTTACGCTCTCAATGAAATTTAATCTGGGGTACGGGGAAACTGCCCAAATTCACCATGATGGAAAATACTGAGCGAACGCCAGCTCGCGGCGCGTTCATCTGGCTCGAGCCAATTACACTTGCTGAAGAGGTTTACAAACCTCGCGGGGATTTGCTGTATGGCGCTTTCTCATTTTCAGATCCGTATTTTAGGACACTGGAAAATAACGACCATTGCATTGAATGCACAACCACGGTGACAAATGTATACAAAATGCGTGCATACAAAATGACCGTTCGTTCTGCCTGACGCAGAAAACTTAAAGCAGCACCGTCTGAGCCGTAAGTGGCAGAGGTCTGACCACAGCACAGCCGGCTGTTATTCGGAGAAGAGAATGAACTACGTGTTTACACAAAGACAGTGTTTGTACTGAAATAGCAATGACGCATCGCCCCTGTTGCGCCAACAGTCTTACGCCGAGTCCTCCAGCGCGCTGTTTACCTGCACAGCCCCTGAAAGGTGACACCACCCTCATACATTCACCATCAATTCTGCGGGATTCCCAGCAGCTCCTTAAAAAGCGTACTTAAGCTGCACCACAACGCCATATAAAGACACGTTTTTCTGAAATGCAATACTTACTCAGTCTGCTGTTGACAACATAGCCAACATAACATCATGGACGTGTCGTCTTCTCCTTAAACAAAGAGAAGACGACATGCATATTTATTTTACTGATGGATATATAAAATTAGGCATCTAATTTATATCTAAATTGCTGTGCTGTCCTCAAGGGGCCCAATTCAAATACCTCCAACATTAGGCAATGTACAGAGCTTTATCCGATGTACAGTTTAAATATAAACCTACTTTAATGGTTTATGTCCAAATTTGGGTTTTTGCACATTTGCTGTCTGCAAGGGCTTTTTTGCTGTTTCCCTCCATTTTTATAAAGTGATAATAAATTGTTTATTAAGGATTCATCATGATAAGTCATACAAACATATTCTTACATCTAATTGTGTACGTTTTATAGTGGGGACCGGGTATTGTAATTTAAAGTCATTTTGTCATGTGCACTCAGACGCTGATGACTTGCTGCCCTGACTGACACTGCTTTCTCTAGGCTTACAGTGGAAAGTTTTCTGCAGTAGTGAAGCAGTGTCAATCAGAGCAGCAAGTCATCCACTTCTGAGTGCGCATACCAAAGGCTCTCTGGCCCTGGCAGTGTAGATCTTCTTGTGTTAGGTCCAGCCGGTCTTGGTAAAACACCCTAATTTGGCACACCTTCTTGACAACATTTGCTGGCTTTGTTAGATAATGGTGCTGTTGGCATTGGGTTTGGCCCTGATAAGATCTCTGAATGCAATGAGCCATTCCACCCTTTCACTTACAGGCCTGAACCAAATCGATCAGTCAGGCTGGCCAGGCTTAATGCAGCAGGACGGCCGCCGCTAAATGTTCTACGGGGCTGAATATCAACGAAATTTTATTGAGCAGAAATGTCAGCTCACATCGTCTCACCACACAAACTCCCTAAAACAACATATTTCCCTCATCAAGCATTTACAGCACAGAACCGAGATTTGTGCTCAATTAACAGCTCGTTAAGAACGAAACGGAATGAGCACTTGAATCAGGAATGTTTTCTCACAGCGGTTGCCAGTAATCCTAGGAGTTCACACTTTCCTCACATTTATTTAAATACGCACAGTTACAATACTTCACACTATAGCCATTTAACACAAAGCATTACACTACATTACATGCAAATTATGCACAATTGCCTTAACCCTAATTACATAATAATTGTAAGATTAATGAGTGAACACTGGTAACGGTGTGCATATTGTGAGATGAATGAGTGAACACTGGTAACGGTGTGCATATTGTAAGGTTAATGAGTGAACACTGGTAACGGTGTGCATATTGTAAGGTTAATGAGTGAACACTGGTAACGGTGTGCATATTGTGAGATTAATGAGTGAACACTGGTAACGGTGTGCATATTGTAAGATTAATGAGTGAACACTGGTAACGGTGTGCATATTGTGAGATGAATGAGTGAACACTGGTAACGGTGTGCATATTGTAAGGTTAATGAGTGAACACTGGTAACGGTGTGCATATTGTGAGATTAATGAGTGAACACTGGTAACGGTGTGCATATTGTAAGATTAATGAGTGAACACTGGTAACGGTGTGCATATTGTGAGATTAATGAGTGAACACTGGTAACGGTGTGCATATTGTGAGATGAATGAGTGAACACTAGTAACGGTGTGCATATTGTGAGATGAATGAGTGAACACTGGTAACGGTGTGCATATTGTGAGATTAATGAGTGAACACTGGTAACGGTGTGCATATTGTAAGGTTAATGAGTGAACACTGGTAACGGTGTGCATTTTGTAAGATGAATGAGTGAACACTGGTAACGGTGTGCATATTGTGAGATTAATGAGTGAACACTGGTAACGGTGTGCATATTGTGAGATTAATGAGTGAACACTGGTAACGGTGTGCATATTGTGAGATTAATGAGTGAACACTGGTAACGGTGTGCATATTGTGAGATTAATGAGTGAACACTGGTAACGGTGTGCATATTGTGAGATTAATGAGTGAACACTGGTAACGGTGTGCATATTGTGAGATTAATGAGTGAACACTGGTAACGGTGTGCATATTGTAAGATGAATGAGTGAACACTGGTAACGGTGTGCATATTGTGAGATTAATGAGTGAACACTGGTAACGGTGTGCATATTGTGAGATTAATGAGTGAACACTGGTAACGGTGTGCATATTGTGAGATTAATGAGTGAACACTGGTAACGGTGTGCATATTGTGAGATTAATGAGTGAACACTGGTAACGGTGTGCATATTGTAAGATTAATGAGTGAACACTGGTAACGGTGTGCATATTGTGAGATTAATGAGTGAACACTGGTAACGGTGTGCATATTGTGAGATTAATGAGTGAACACTGGTAACGGTGTGCATATTGTGAGATTAATGAGTGAACACTGGTAACGGTGTGCATATTGTAAGATTAATGAGTGAACACTGGTAACGGTGTGCATATTGTGAGATTAATGAGTGAACACTGGTAACGGTGTGCATATTGTAAGGTTAATGAGTGAACACTGGTAACGGTGTGCATATTGTAAGATGAATGAGTGAACACTGGTAACGGTGTGCATATTGTGAGATGAATGAGTGAACACTGGTAACGGTGTGCATATTGTGAGATGAATGAGTGAACACTGGTAACGGTGTGCATATTGTGAGATTAATGAGTGAACACTGGTAACGGTGTGCATATTGTGAGATTAATGAGTGAACACTGGTAACGGTGTGCATATTGTGAGATTAATGAGTGAACACTGGTAACGGTGTGCATATTGTGAGATTAATGAGTGAACACTGGTAACGGTGTGCATATTGTGAGATTAATGAGTGAACACTGGTAACGGTGTGCATATTGTGAGATTAATGAGTGAACACTGGTAACGGTGTGCATATTGTGAGATTAATGAGTGAACACTGGTAACGGTGTGCATATTGTGAGATTAATGAGTGAACACTGGTAACGGTGTGCATATTGTAAGATTAATGAGTGAACACTGGTAACGGTGTGCATATTGTGAGATTAATGAGTGAACACTGGTAACGGTGTGCATATTGTAAGATTAATGAGTGAACACTGGTAACGGTGTGCATATTGTGAGATTAATGAGTGAACACTGGTAACGGTGTGCATATTGTGAGATTAATGAGTGAACACTGGTAACGGTGTGCATATTGTGAGATTAATGAGTGAACACTGGTAACGGTGTGCATATTGTGAGATTAATGAGTGAACACTGGTAACGGTGTGCATATTGTGAGATTAATGAGTGAACACTGGTAACGGTGTGCATATTGTGAGATTAATGAGTGAACACTGGTAACGGTGTGCATATTGTGAGATTAATGAGTGAACACTGGTAACGGTGTGCATATTGTGAGATTAATGAGTGAACACTGGTAACGGTGTGCATATTGTGAGATTAATGAGTGAACACTGGTAACGGTGTGCATATTGTGAGATTAATGAGTGAACACTGGTAACGGTGTGCATATTGTGAGATGAATGAGTGAACACTGGTAACGGTGTGCATATTGTGAGATTAATGAGTGAACACTGGTAACGGTGTGCATATTGTGAGATGAATGAGTGAACACTGGTAACGGTGTGCATATTGTGAGATTAATGAGTGAACACTGGTAACGGTGTGCATATTGTGAGATTAATGAGTGAACACTGGTAACGGTGTGCATATTGTGAGATTAATGAGTGAACACTGGTAACGGTGTGCATATTGTGAGATTAATGAGTGAACACTGGTAACGGTGTGCATATTGTGAGATTAATGAGTGAACACTGGTAACGGTGTGCATATTGTGAGATTAATGAGTGAACACTGGTAACGGTGTGCATATTGTGAGATTAATGAGTGAACACTGGTAACGGTGTGCATATTGTGAGATTAATGAGTGAACACTGGTAACGGTGTGCATATTGTGAGATTAATGAGTGAACACTGGTAACGGTGTGCATATTGTGAGATTAATGAGTGAACACTGGTAACGGTGTGCATATTGTGAGATTAATGAGTGAACACTGGTAACGGTGTGCATATTGTGAGATTAATGAGTGAACACTGGTAACGGTGTGCATATTGTGAGATTAATGAGTGAACACTGGTAACGGTGTGCATATTGTGAGATTAATGAGTGAACACTGGTAACGGTGTGCATATTGTGAGATTAATGAGTGAACACTGGTAACGGTGTGCATATTGTGAGATTAATGAGTGAACACTGGTAACGGTGTGCATATTGTGAGATTAATGAGTGAACACTGGTAACGGTGTGCATATTGTGAGATTAATGAGTGAACACTGGTAACGGTGTGCATATTGTGAGATTAATGAGTGAACACTGGTAACGGTGTGCATATTGTGAGATTAATGAGTGAACACTGGTAACGGTGTGCATATTGTGAGATTAATGAGTGAACACTGGTAACGGTGTGCATATTGTGAGATTAATGAGTGAACACTGGTAACGGTGTGCATATTGTGAGATTAATGAGTGAACACTGGTAACGGTGTGCATATTGTGAGATTAATGAGTGAACACTGGTAACGGTGTGCATATTGTGAGATGAATGAGTGAACACTGGTAACGGTGTGCATATTGTGAGATTAATGAGTGAACACTGGTAACGGTGTGCATATTGTGAGATTAATGAGTGAACA
>JAFBMS010000134.1:222500-397500 GCA_019788955.1 Albula glossodonta | reverse complement strand
CAGCCGTGCAGGCCCCTGCTGCCTCACATCACCTGAATAAATCACCCCGCCGCGCACAGACATTCCACACCCACACCCCCCCCCCCCCAAACTGTTATCCACCGCCATTATTACTGCTAAAATATGCAGGGGAGAAAACACGCAAAAAGAAAGGCCTGGCCGAGAGGCCCACCTGAAACTGTGACGTTAGGTGGCAAAGTGCAGAGATGGAACACCCAGGCCTCAGACAGTAAAGGTAATCGTGTATCTGTACGGATGGAACAACAGTACTACCATGTGAAAGTACTTCCGTATATATATATGTTCTACCTGTGCACTTAAACAGGTGGATTTGCTAACATGTGTTTGTTCCACGCACAAACTCAACCAGCTGTTTCTACTTAGAACAACCCTTCAGCTGGGCAGTGGAGCTACACATTGAAATCGGCTGGTTTAGGTGCGTGGACGGAGCCCACAGATGCTATAACTGGGCTATTCAGAAGTCATGTTTCCCACCCCTGATGTCCGCCATGGCCCTCCTACACACAGGTAAGATTAAGGTGCGGATGATCTAAAATCACATCCTGGAGCTCAGTGCCAGCTGTGATTTCCTTATTGGATGAGAGGGGAGGGACCTGTTTGCACAGGCTACCACCTGTTTGCAGTGGCCACACCCACCCAGGGCTGGGTGCTACCGTTCCGACACCACACCCCCCTTACAGTCACCTGTGCGGGATTTTGGACAGGATCTCGGCCTCTTCGGAAACTGGAATCAGAGCGTTCCTTTCTGCAGCACTGTTAAGCTTCCCATGGTCTCAAATCTATTTATTCCATTGCTTTTGTTCTGCAGCTTTACACATCCTTACATTAGAAGGCTGGACCTGAAGCCCACTCTCTGGCCAGGAGTGGGGCCAGAAGCCATTTGTGACTGTGCAGGGCCGGCCAGAAGCAGACAGGCTCCCCCTATGAGCCAGGCTTTGCTTGAGGGTTCTTGCTCCTGACCAGGCCGTTTCTCCCTGCCAGTGATGCTATAGACCTGGTCTGGAGGGGTTTATGTAACAGAGGATCTATATAGAGCTGCTCTGTGACAATGTTCTTGTAAGGACCAATATACAAATAGAATAGAATAGAATAGAATTGATTTGGAGTCTCAGTTTGAAAACACTGCACTGCTGGTTTGAGAGGAGATATCAGAGCACAGAGACAGGCCGCACACACACACACACACACACACACACAGGCTGGCCGCATGAGACAGACAGTGATTTTGACCTTTTGTCTGCAGAGACGAGCCCAAAGGCCGGCAGGATTAGGCAAACGTATGAAAATCCCTATGCAAATAGCAGAGCTGGGGTCTGTGAGCTGGACGCGAATCTGAGCAGGGAGGAGAGAGGGGTGGGGGGGGCGGGGGAGGGGGAGGGATGGGGGTGGGGCGGGGGGGTGGGAGCAGGACAGCAGCACTTGTGTGTGTTTTTTAAACAGCCTGTTTAACAGGTTGTTGTATTTTTACTGATGGGTGGCGGCTCCTCCCATTCCAACCCCTTTCGCACACGGAAAGAGGGGGGGGGGGGTGAGTCTGGGTGAGGGCATGGGGGCTAGTTGTTCAGGGTGTTCTCTCTCTCTCTCCCTGGGGAGGGAGAGGAAGAGGGCTCTGGAGTCAACACTGAAAGCACTTCTTTAGTTTTGTAATCAATGAGTATTACTGTTATTAGTGATTATGTAATTAATATTATTAGTGATTATGGATATTGACTTTCGCGCCTTTGGAAAAAGGCCACCATTGATTCCTCTGTCTCCCAAGACGCCCAGCTCCATCCTCATTGGATGGGGGAACATTGGGGGCTCAGAGGAAGCACACTGACGGCTTGTTCTGAAGAGTACGGACCCTGTCTGTGCTCGGCTGTCCTGAGCCTGGCAGGATATGGCCGAGGGTGAAGGGGGGTCAACCTGATCCAGGATTAATGACACGGTCACACTGAAATGTCCGTCCAACATAATAATAAAAAAACGTTCTGTTTTTGTACATGGTGCCGTGATTCAAAATGTCTAACCCGCAGTATAATTTAACCTGTACACAATAATATTATACTGAGAATATTATAATATGAAAAACATCCAAGGGAGAAGGTTGGCATTGATATACAGAAGTGCTTTTGATAAATAAAACAGCACACACCACTGCTCTGAGATATTAATTATCAACATTATGATTGTCATAATTGATGTGTAAGGGCTAACGCGCTGTCTGGCTGCTGCAGAACTCTCGTCACCCTTTGCTTCGAAATCGACCTGCATTTCCCAGCAATGTGCTTAATATTTATAGAGGCTTAGTTAGAAAAAACATGTTTCTCTCTTCACATTCTCTAGTTGTTGTCCCGGATCAGGGGTACCTTGTGTTTTATTTATCTGCACAAAAAAATCCATAATTTATATGCAGCCTGAGTGAATGGATGGAAACACTCCATTCCATAAAAAAACTGCCATGGAGCAATACACTTATGAGAGAGGGAGGAAATAGAGGGAGAGAGAGAGAGAGAGAGAGAGAGAGAGAGAGAGAATGCGAGACAGAGGCAGAGAGAGAGAGAGAATGAGAGATGGTTGCAGAGAGAGGGAGGAGATAGAGAGAACATTGCATGAATGTTGCATGAACGTTGCATTGGGGCCAGAGTCCACAGAGAAGAACACTATATTTGGAAACAAACTGCAGAAATTACCGTGTTTGAGTCTTTAGAGCCAGGAGAGCTGGCCTTAGAGATGGATGTAAGACAGTAGAGTGTCGGTGAGCACCACTCGCTCAGGGAAGAGACGCTACTGGAAAGTGCCTGGACAAGTGCCTGCAGATCCCCCGGCCGAGGAGCTGCACAATTCTTCTGCGCTGCAAACACTTCCCTCAGAGTAGCCTCTCCATTTTCACACAAAACTCCTAAACGACTCTGTGGCTGCATAATTAAGATGATGAAATAAGAAAAACATACCAACAATAATATGCGATACATGAAATGAGGAAGACTTTTTCAAAATACATGCCATGTATCCACCATGTCCACGTGGGTTACAATATCAAATATGACAGTAAATATGACATTGCCTGCATTGTGCTTTAGAACACTTTGGGCATATGATACACAGAATAACTGGAATAAAGTACCTTTAACTATATCACTAGAGTGTAATATATGGCTTAGGGTTCATGTGATATTTTTAGCAGAAGTGGCCTGTATTGTCTGGAGGGTGTATTCCCATTGTTGTGGTCTCAGGTAACACAGAGAATAAAGGTACACACCTGATACCTGCTGTGACGCAGGAGGCAGAACCAGTTCATCACGCGCTCTGCGGGATCTTGTGCCGCTGTTCGAACCCAAGCGCCGCTGTATGACATGCGCGGGGTGCCAGGGCTTAATTCCTACGGCACGCACACTGTGCCTTTGCATGCTACGCTTACCGCTTAGAAAGGAGGGAATATACCCGTATCTGCACCGCTGTGCGGCCGCACGTCAGGAATGTGCTTTCTGTATAATTGCCCATGTAATTGGTTAAACATGAAAGCCAAGCTTGCTGTGAATCCATCTAAACAATGTTGTGTGCTAAATCAGTGTTTACCATTTCATTTCTAGAGAAAATGAGCTATTGAAGGTACCCTGAAGGCCTGTGTCCTTTGCACAAAGCTGGGGAGGAGGGAATGAGGAGCCTTTGGCCGGGTAGCAGACTGTCCTGTGGATGGTTGCTCTATCTTCACAGCAGGCTGTCCGGTGTGGACGTACAGTCTCCCATGTCGTTTTGGTCCTGAAAGCGTCCAGTGAATCCCCTGCATTCCTGCATCCCTGAGCACGCTGCTGCGTCCTCACCCAAGGCTGGAATTGTAATTGCGTGAAGAACACTGTGTTTATGGGGAATTAACACACAAAAACACCGACAGTGACAAGCCATCACGAGGTACAGGGGCTTTCTGTCAGGCGGTTTACGGGGTTACACCCCTCCTTACCCCATCGGTCCATGGAAGTCCATTAAATTAATAAATAAATACATAAGTAAATAGACAATTTATATGGGCTTGGTTGATTAAATAAAATGATGATAATAATGTAAGAGATTACAATACCATCATCATGAATCAGAATGAATGAGTCTGAATTGAACTGAATGAATCTGAATGAATGAGACTGAATTGAACTGAATGAATCTGAATAAAGGTAACCTGCTCCAGTACAGTAGGGTGGACATTGAATATTTTTATGATTATGATCCACGGGCATGGACATGTGGATGAGTGAGCCACACTTTTTTGTTTGTTTTTTTTTTTTTTTTAGATTGTGATTCAAGCTCTGCTCACGATTGAGAATCCACTACCCCAGGCTTCCTTGCTGTGAGCACTCACAGGCACGTGAACACAGACTATTCCTGGTAGACGCCTTGTTTTCAGGCTTGTTTTACAAACCAGTAATGCCTAAATCAATTTAATGCGCCTAACTGTGCGTTCACAGAGGAAAATGCTCCTGTCTGCATGGGGTCGGTTAGCGCTGGGAGAGAAGCGGATAGGCCTGAGCTGGTGCTGTGTGAAATGGGTGTGATAAGCTCAGGAAAGCAACACTCCCCAAATGTGGACCCAATATTAGACCCAAGGGGCCAAGAAAGTTTTCAGCTCTCTCTGCCAACACATACACACGCAGACATGCATACACACACACACACACACACACACATACACACTGAGACAAGACAATGTATGAGTGTTGCACTGTACCCAAATATACACCAGAGTGTAACTGAAAAAAAAAATGTTTTACTTCAGTGTTTTTTGGCTTGCAAAGCTTTTTTTGTACTTTTGCCCTTATGCCAGTGAACGTTAGCCAGTGTCCTGGCATTTAAACAGTCTTGCCTTGGTCTGTACCCAGATCAGGTCCCTTCTGTCAGACACTGCTGACTCTCTGCATGGGAAAGAGGAAAATCCTCCCGAGAAACGCACTAAAGAGAACGAGAACTTATATTATCATGACTGTCTCTCCCATTGGCGCCTTTACTCTGTATTTTGTTACCTTTTTTATCTTTGTAAAATAGTAACACGTATTACCCAGCGGTTGGGTTAACCCCTCGCTGCAGTAAATACATATAACCCGTTGAGACATTTCCCCGAAGGAAACTGCCATGTTAACAGAACATTCGTTAGTGACATATTTTCAAAGTCATTAGTTATTCCCACTTCTCCCATTGTCGACATATTTTGAATTGTATAAATATTTGAAAGGCGGGGGAGAAAAACGACCAATATACGGCGAAAATATTCAGAGTTAGTGTAGACTCCAACTGAGTTGAGTATTTTAAGCGAATTTACATACAAGTACAAACTGATTTATCCATGCTTACAACAGCAAAATGAACTTCATCAGAATTAACAATCTGCTGTGTGTGTGTGTGTGTGCAGATTTTCGGTCTGTGGGCAAACCGTTTTCCCACTTCCTCGTAAATCGTAAACAAAGCGGGTGAGTCCCCGCCTAAGGCTAACTCAGAGATGCAGACTGGGCATATTATACCGCTGAAATTAATGCCGAGTGCGCACAAACATGTAAAACTCCTACCCCCTCTCAATTAACGCACCCACACCCCACACCACCCAAATCCCAAAATAAGACTTGCTGCCACTAAGTGAGGTGATGTCGAGGTGCGAGCTTCGCGTCTCTACGTTCCCTTCCCAATCCCTGGTACAAGAAGTATCAAATTCCAAACCACACCCAATTTGAGTTGTGGGGCGTTCGCCGGGGCAGAGGGGCGGAGCAATCCGTTACACTTATCCCCTTACTACTACTGCTGCTCCGACCGAGTCACGTTTGTACTTACATCATTCGGTCTCCGCATCGGCCCCCCCAGTTCAAATTTACAAAGCTTTCTTCAGCAACTTTTCACGCTCTCTCTGTAAGTGAGTATCTCTCTCTTATTATTTTTAACTTTTCTGAGAACTTAATCAAAGGCAATATGATACAAACTATCAGCATGGGTTCGATGAGCTGCTGAAATTTGTTTGGCAATTGGTTTGCTTATCAGAGTAAACAGCAGCTATTTGAAAGTTTGTTGATTGTTGTTTACTGAGAGCTGATAACTTAATTTCCACTCAATGAAGTACCAGCGCCTACAATCAAAGGGGCGTTGTCTAGCATGTGCGTCTCCGCGCCTTGAGGTTTCCCGAGGCTGTAGATATACATTCATATCATATCTGCTGTGGAGGCAAAAATCAGAGACATTAAGCGGCTGTTCTGTAGGTCTCGGGTCATAGAACTTTTGATTATAAATGTACACAGCAATCAGAATCATAATTTGTACCAAGGGCCATTTTGAACCACATCTGTAAGAAAATACTTGAGTTGATTATGAATGTATAGTTAAATTTTAAGTAACATGAATAGAAACAAGTTATTTTGGCAGTTGTTTTCTTATGGTTATGTTTTATTGTACGAGGGAAAGTCAAGACATCAAAACTTTCATCCCTTCATGTTGAGTTTTGGTACTTTTTCCCACTTCGTTTACAACGCCCCCTTGCGTCTACTATTGGTAGTGGAGTGGTCGTTGTTCCAAGTGCTTTTCAGTTTATCCATGCGTGTGGGTGCGGACAGGCGCGCACAGCTCACCTGCAGTTTCACTCAGGTCTCCTAAAAGTGTGTGTGTACTTTGTTCGGAAGGAGTTCCTTGAAATAGTTTTGCACATATGCACGTGCACTGTGTAATATAAGGAATCATTCCCATGCATGTGCTTATGCAGATTTGTGGTTACAATCACAACGTGTGTTTTAAAGTCACGAAACCAGCCACAAAATGCCAGCATGAAAGCCTCTGACGGTCTGGGGTGCAAGACCAATAGTAAGTCAGCGTGTTCGATGTGTTAAATTGGTAACATCATTTCAGTATACAGAAATAGGCGTTGCATTTACATATGTATTGTTTATTTTAACATATTAAATATTTAATGTTTTATTCTAGCCTGTAAATACACACGTGCATTATATATGTTCTATTTTGAAAGCCTAATATACAGACATTAATGGAGAAAGCCAGCGATTCTTTCCGCAGCACGCTTTTTCAGAACCACATTCCACCCTGTTGCTGAGCTTTGGGGGTGGGAAAGTGTTGTGCTTCCCTGACTCGGAGCAGACTTCGGCGTGGTGGATTTCCGGAGGGCCGTCACGTCTGGAATTACTACACAAACAGAGAGCAGAGGGACTCGATGAATTAAAGTTCTCGTGGCCTATTTTAGCCGAGGATTCATCCTCGTACTGGCGGCGGATGGGAAAACGCCAGTTCTTTTTTGTTCCTTAGCCTGTGTGTTTTCCCCGATGTCAAACTAAACGCGTGATTTATGCGCTCCCTCCAAAGGAGCTGATGGGTTTGTGTTTGCTCACGATTTGCGTGGTACATACCGTGTCATACGCTGGCAGAGCTCCCAGACTAGCTCATCGCTTTTTCATGGCCAGTCCTGAAGGCATCGCTGTGTCCTCACACGGTTTACGTCGCATATTCAAACGTGAAATTTCATAAAAATTGCCAGTCCAGTTTCAATCGCTACGGCTCAGGATATCAAAGTCCTCGCGTGCGACTGAACTTAAGTGAGCATCACAAGTTAAACACAGTGAGATGGTATAGGGCGGTTTTGTGTAAGAGGGGACTGCGAATGTGCTTGGATTAAAATTACATAACAAGTCATGGCTTTCGGGTGCTGTAAACGTGGGTTTGAGTTTCAAAGTTATGAGTAGAGAAAAACATGAGTAATCTTTTCAGAACTTAATTTTCCGAGTGTCAATTTTCCACTCTCCCCAATAAAACGAAAGAGCGAAATTTCCAGCAGGACCCCCAATGAGAGGGTGTTCCGCTTGATTAAGAAAGCAGATTTCTTCTGGTCACGGCACGTGGCGGGCCATTCTGCCCGGTGCCCGGATAAAGAGGCATTTTCCCTGCGATGCGAAGGAGGGGTAAAACACGCCGAAGGCATTTGAATAGGATCAGCAGTGTCAACGCTTTGGATCAGGAAAAGCAGCTTTTTTTTCTGTCGGTGACAGAGCAGAGCTGACTGGTCTTTGTGGTTACCAAAAAAAGCCTATGGAAAAACCAGTGTTCAGTTCTGACTCGTAGTTACCTCTGGATTCGCGGGCTGCCTTGCTGGACTTCCAACCTTGAAAGTTCAAATTCGTATTTTTTTTTTGCAGCCAGTTGATATTCAAATGTTCATGTCTACTCTGCTTTCTGTACCCTCCCCCAGTCTCCATCATGGCTGAATTCTGTGTCAGTCGCAGCGCTCAGTTTCGGCCTTTGCCAGAATTCAGCAATGTCACGTCACTCGTTATGAAGGAAAATCAGACAGACCTAATAATTATAATAGTAATTGAAGATTAACTGCAACTGAAAATGATCAAAAACTCAAACCAAAAAAGCACTAATGCGGTTTCCCTCTTCGGCTTGTCTTGCCGCCCCGCACGATCCGTGTTTATTTTCCGTTTAAAAGAGGCATGCAGATAAAGTACATCTGTCTTTAATGAGAGAAAGCAAAAGGTCAGGGATGTGTGTGTGTGTGTGTGTGTGTGTGTGTGTGTGAGGGGGGGAGATGAGTCCGTGTGGGCGTGTCAGAAGTTGGTGGACTCTTTTTAAAAGTGGAGCTGAGATTTTGGGCGGGTTTAATGCTCCGTCTCGGGGGCGAGACAATAGATTGCAGATGTGTGGAGCTCGGGGCTCGCTGGAGTAAAAAACCGCGTGAAGGTGAAATTCCTCGAGCAAAGTCTGCACGTTTGCTGGGGCCTCCATGGCCACGTGGAGCGCGCCTACCAGGGGGTGTTCCTGCACACATTGCAGGGATCAAACCATACACACACACTTGTGTTTTGTAAGGTCTCATAAGTGTATGCACACACACACACACACACACACACACACACACTCTCTCTCTCTCTGTCTCTCTCTCACACACGGACACACACACACACACACACACTCTCTCTGTCTCTCTCTCACACACGGACACACACACACACACACTCTTTCTGTCTCTCTCTCACACACGGACACACACACACACTCTCTCTGTCTCTCTCTCACACACGGACACACACACACACACTCTCTCTGTCTCTCTCTCACACACGGACACACACACACACACACACAGCCCCTGGCCTGCGCAGATGGCTTTGACATTAGGAGCGCAGTAAACAGATGCAGATGCAGCTGCAGCTCAGAGGCAGTAGGGCTGTGCGCTGTGCAGAATCTGGTATTTGCGTGAGGGAGCAAAACAAGCCAATCTCTGCGATAACACCTATGACAGCTGACGTGCAGCGAAACGAGCCTGAGAGACATGGCTCTGCTGGGGAGAGCTAGCCACATGCTGCAAGACAGCAACCTTCTCCCAGCGCTGCACGCAGCCCAGGGTCCTGGGTGCCCAGACATGCCTGATGTACATCTATGTATGTGTATGGAAGTATCAATTGTTTAATGAAGGAAAGCAGATATATTTTTCATATTTAATAGCCTGATGCAAATTTGTTTTCATGCAAGCTAAGAACACTTGATAATTGCAAAAAAAGGTGTTCCATGTACAAGAAGAAAATGAGGGGGTAAGAGTGAGGGTTGGAAGGTGAAAGAGGAAGAGAGAGAGATCTCTTGCAATACCTTGTGTTTTCCTGTCTGTCTCTCTCTCTGCTCCCATGTGGGGCTCTTCTGGGTGGGGGAGGGGTGGGGGCTGTATTCACCTGCAGGGCACCTTCAGCATGCACTGGGGGTCAACCCTCTGCTACTTAACTCATCCTACAGCTCCTGATGCTTGTTCAAAAGATGAAAGGATTGCAGGCGCTTAGCAAGGATAGAAAAAATAAAACATGTCTCTCCACACAGCAGAGGCTTGGAGGGGGAGGGGGTGTTTGGTTTTTGTGACTGTAGAGGTGAGGGAATACAACCCTGTCCTCCATATCTGGAGATTCAAGTTTAGCTATTTCACAGTCTCGCTTGTCAAGTTCATAACTATGAGGTCACAACTATGAGCCCAACTAACCTCTCACTGATCATGCTCATAACTTTGAGGTCATAACTATGAGCCCAGCTTACTTGTCACTCCAGTATGATACAACTCTGCCCAACTGGCAGGGTTTTGTTCTGCACATAAGCCAGTGGTCAGTTACTTGTGGCAATTCTCACAGCAGAGTGGGTGCACGAAATGGTAAACCACCCAAGCGAAATGAATCCAACCTCAGAAATCCGCTGGGACTGCGACCAACGGATGTTATTCACAACACCATGTGATTAGGAACTGTCCTTGAGAAGCTGTATTTTTTGGAGATGCAAGGCTGTTCTGTTACTCTACTGATAAGACGAAAAGAGGGCTCAAATTCCACCTTAAGTACGGGGTGTCCGGCAGAGTTGTGAATGAATGTGCTCTGTAAAGCAGACCCTCGGGCTGGAGAAGCTTAGAATACTGTGGTGCAGCCCGCAGGGCTCTGCTGTACAGCTTTGGTCACTAACGCTCGGCTGGTAAGGGAGGCCTCTGCGCTAAATAGAGGCAGAGGATTTAAGGTTCACCTGTGGTGTGTCCAAAGCAGAAATCAGACCAGGTCCCCAGGGCAGCGTTATGCCTCTCCTCCTCCTCCTGTCTTTCTTTCTTTCTTTCTTTCTTTCTTTCTTTCTTTCTTTCTTTCTTTCTTTCTTTCTTTCTCTTTTTTTCTCTCTTTGCCATTTAGATTGTCCTACTGAGCACTCAGTCACCGTCCAGTCCACTCCTTCCTGTGGGAGGGGCTTATCTTTCAGCGTGGCGTGTACCCAAAACAGGGCTTTTGTTTGACTCATTGTTTTAAAACACGGAACTGGATATCGGCCAGGGAAGAGCCGGGCTTTCGTGTTTTCTCTAAAAATAAGCCCGGGATCAGCTTTGTTGTCCATAAACACAAAAGAACGCCATCGGGCCGAACCATTATGGGGAATCGGAGAGGAGACGTGTTTCAGTTGAAAGATAAAACAATCCCTTCACATTCTGCTGCAGGAGAAAACCAGAGTTCACCAGAACTTTTATCTATTTATTTATTTTACCATTTGGTAAATTGTGGCAGCAATTTGCTCCATGTTTATCCACCAGCACAGACACAAGTTTCTTTTATGGAAACCACAGTTAAACTTCTACAATACTCCGAAAAAGATGAGGCTTAGTTGTGATGGCAGTTCATGCTGTCTACAGTTTCTCCTGCCGTCCTGGCAGTGAACACTGTCTTTGTTTAGTGGTTGACTCCAAGGTGGAATCTGTGCCGTGTAAACACAGGAAGTAGAATTAAAACAAAATAAAAAAAAAACCCTGACCATTAAAATCAACCAATGGGCCGGCAGGTTTGAATCACCACCTCCTGTCACTCTCATGCTCTAAATTAAGACTCTTTGTGGCCAGTGCTTTTTCGAGCTAAAGCTAAAAAAGTGTGCGACTCGTAAAAACAGCCTCTGCCGTTCACAGGCTAAAATTAGTTGAAAATCAAGGCTAAAGTTCACAGGCATTCAGCACGAGGGGAGCGTATCCAGCCCTGACCTGGAGTAACAGAACCTAAACACTGAGACACTCAAACTCCCATACTTCTATTAGTTTTATTCTTTGAATGCACGCTGCATTGTTTTACCAAATAAAAGGTCAGTGTGAAACTGCCAGTTGTGCTCAGAGAAGTGTAGGGTAGCTTAGTGTGAGCCTTAGCTGGCTGCACTCAGACAGTCGCTGCGGTTTACAACACCAGTCAAAACCCAAACGAGAATCCCGACATTGCTACCACACTCATCCAATAAGCTGCGAATATCTCACTTCACAGCCACGTTTCCTATCTCACGTCACCAAGGTGATTCAACCAGCCGACTCTGAGGTATGAAACTCTGCCAAGACACTGTTTCTCCTCAAGTGGGCTGCTACAACCTCAGGAAGAAAACCACCTGCATATTAGCTCAGAACTCATTTCTGCTCCTTGGCTGATGCCACAGACAGCAGGTGGTGGATCTGATTGGCCGAGGCAGCTCATTATGTCACATGCTTACTGTGCTGTGGGGTTCTATCACTGATCACAGCCTATCAGCAGAGCTTGTCCCCAGGAATCTGCTCTGGGCCCGCAGATCTGCTTCATCCACCACTAACTGTGCCCCGTGCATGGGCTGCCGCAAACTGAGCCCCAGTGCATGCTGGGCATGTTTACAGAGCACAACAGCCTGGCCGCCCACCTGAAACCATACACACGCTCAGCGGGGGTTATATTCGCATGCAGAGGCGCTCTGTGCCCTCCTCCTCCCCCTAAAGCAGCTTGGAGCTCAGAGTTTAGCAGGTTTGATCACAGAGTTGGACACTGTGCTGTCAGAGTCCATCACCCTTTTCCAGTGCAACTGCCGATATTTGTTGTTGTGTACAGTCCGTGCGCACAGCTGGATTAATGCTGGCAGTTCAGGTGAAGCACCTTGCTTACAGGTACAGCAGTGGTGCCTTGGTGGGGACTTCAACCTGCAACCTCAGAGTTACAAGACCAGCTCTCTAGCCGTTCTGCTGCGCTGCTGCATAGGTTCAGTTCATTCAGTTTGTGTTTGACTCTAATCAAAAGGGTGTATGGCTGGCTTAGAAAACATCTGGATTATGCTAACATATTTGTTGTTATTTGTGAATATAATGAGCCAGCATGCGGGGCGCTGTCAGAAAAGGCTGGTGATTGATTCAACACAGAAATCAGCATTCAGAGAAGCACCAGGGAGACATTATTACTGTTTCTCTCTCCCCTAAGGGTTTCTGAGAATGTGAAAACAGCTTGTTTTAACCACACATTTAAAACCTCTGCTATTGCGTTGAACCCTTTTGAAGGAGTAGAGCACTTACCCTTCGAGATCAGCGCAATCTATCTGTAAGGATGAAATGTATGAAATTTTAGCTGACATCACCTGCTGTGTGTTCATTTCAGTGCTGTCTAGTGATGACTGAAATGAGATTTCATGACTCCTCGATGGCTGGAGCTAGTCTTGCACACCAATCACCAACTGTCAATTGTTTGAACCAATTAAAAAGCATTTTTCTCTCCGCAGTGATTGGTCCCTCCTTTACAATTACACATTTAGCAGGCACTCTTATCCAGAGAGTTAATTACAAAGTTTATAGTTCTAAACACGATCCGTTTATACAGGTTGATATTCATTGGCTAAATTTGGATTAAGTACTTTGCTAATGGGTATGACAACAGCGCCGTCCCTGAGAATGTACCCCACCGGACCAGCTCTTTAGCAGTTGCACTGCGCCGTCGCTGACATCGCCTCCCCTGACTGGCAGTAAAGAGGAGCGCTGTCGTGCGCGGCGTTGGTCCGTTGCTGACATTGCGAGTGTGGGATTAGTCTTTAGATTCCCCAGAGCCCAGCAGCCATACCCTTTCTAAAAGCGCGACAGTAGCGGGTGAGCGGCCTGGCGCGGGTTCAGACGGCGGTACAGCAGATGATGAATGTTCCAGACCAGCGCTGGCACGCGGTCAGTCAGCTGGCACGCGGTCAGTCTGTGCTCTCTGAACCAGCGCAGCCCTGCGGAGCACTCTGTTTGAGGACAGCGTCCCATCGGTAATTAACCTGACTGTCCTCTGAGTCCGGACTCATCACCATATGGCTTATAGAATCAGTATGAAATTTATCTGCCAGTCGTGAATGCCATGTTTGTTTTTCCTCCCTGCCTGAGTGTGTTATTTCTGTATGATGAAGTTACAATGGAGGAGGTATCATGAACCCCAAAAGGGGTGGAGCTGCAATGAGCTGTCAATCACTGTCTTGTTTCAGCAAATGAAAAGTTTTCACTCTGCACTGTGAAGCACTGACTGGTCCCAATCAGTGAGTCACTGATAGCATGTTGTAGCCCAGCGGGGCTGTTGTGTTTCTTTCTGGAGACTGTGGATCCAGCATTAAAGCTGAAACCCAGATCAGCCTCCCGCCCCCCCAAACCTCACCGGCAAAAGCCTGAGGCACTGAGAGTTGGGGCATGGATAAGACCATCTGTGAAGGCAAATGGATTTGCTGATAGCATTGTCTGAAAGCCCAGCTGTCATTTCTGACCCTCTGGGTCTCAGATAGAGGCCTTCATTACTGACCCTCTGGGTCTCAGATAGAGGCCCTCATTACTGACCCTCTGGGTCTCAGATAGAGGCCTTCATTACTGACCCTCTGGGTCTCAGATAGTGGCCCTCATTACTGACCCTCTGGGTCTCAGATAGAGGCCTTCATTACTGACCCTCTGGGTCTCAGATAGAGGCCTTCATTACTGACCCTCTGGGTCTCAGATAGAGGCCCTCATTACTGACCCTCTGGGTCTCAGATAGTGGCCCTCATTACTGACCCTCTGGGTCTCAGATAGTGGCCCTCATTACTGACCCTCTGGGTCTCAGATAGTGGCCCTCATTACTGACCCTCTGGGTCTCAGATAGAGGCCCTCATTATTGACCCTCTGGGTCTCAGATAGAGGCCCTCATGGTGCTATCTAATCCTGGTCCTTCCACTGTTTTCATTCTGTTTTCATACATAAACTTTAACAGGCTCCTCCGCCCCATTAGGAGCTGTAACAACCCCCATTCTTTTTTTTTTTTGGGGGGGGGGGGGGGGGGGTAAAAAAGACCAGGTGCAACACAGATGTTCCCCCTCCCCACTGAAAATGGAGGGATGGAGCCATAATGAAGGAAGGTGCTAAGTGTTTCTGTGGCATGAATGTAAACAAATTCAGTGGCTTTGAGGAAGAGAGTGGGGCTTTTCTCTGGAAGAAATGAAATCAGCAGATTTATCTATGGCCATTTTCATCTAACGTCCAGATCTAATGTGTGCCTTTTCATTTCAGGAACAAGGCCAGGACTGATTTGGCTGTGACAGGCACTCAGTCACAGGTTCATAGACTCCTGATGTGTCCTAATGAAACATGAATGATTCCCTTGTGTTTTCTCACAGAACTGGCATGGGAAACCTTTTTTAAATGAACTTGTGAGGACTTACGAACTAAACAAACTCTGAAGTTTCATCCAATTTCCAGAAGGTGTCTGATATTATGTCCAGAATTACAGACATTAGATTTGATGGAACCCTGACAATGGAACCCTCTGTCTCCCTGGGCAACGGTGAAAGATGCATTGCACCTATTAGTGTGTGTGTGTGTGTGCGCGTGTGTGTGTGTGTGAGTTACACATGATAACATGGGGGTCTGTGCACAGCTGTAGTAGCTGTAGCGCTGGCAGAGACCCTGAGCTTGACGGTATTCAGCTGGTCGCGGTGGAGCCGCACAATGGGTCTCTTGTCTCCGGTGCAGGCCTCCGGGCCATGGCACATCATTAGGCTTAAACGCTGCTAACACGCAGAAATGCTCATGGGAGTGGGTGCAGTTATTTCTGTGTGTGTGTGAGGAATGATTGGAGGGTGCAGTTATTTCTGTGTGTGTGTGTGTGTGTGTGAGGACTGATAAGGCGCCTCCTTCGCTACGCTGCTGAGCTGTGGTCTGAGTGCGACCTAAAGCTCAGAGCATCCCACTCACAAACCACAAAAATCTACCATTTACATTTCAACATTTTAATAACACACTGCACACATTGGAGCACATTTTTCATATATTGCACATTGAAAGATGCAAATACTTTTATGGATATATCATAAAGTATATGTAAAAGTATAGGAGAACTTATTGTGCCAAGTATTACTTAATTTGCATATACAATTTGTGATTTAATATATCTTGAAAAAGTACATCTGCATATTATTTATGTTTTCCAGTAACATTAAAAAAAAAAGACTTCCTTGTGGAAACAAAATGTACAACATACTGTCGTGGTAAAATATACAAATAACTGTGGTTTTTAAATGATTTAAATGATATCATTACACCCTCCAGATTCTATGAAAGCGTTATGTGAGGTATTTCATATACTGCATGAGTGCATGGCCGTAGATCGGTCTGAAATGATGAAAGACACTATCTGAACAAAGCCCATTATTACTCATTAGAATGGCCTGTCCTGGAAATTCCACACTCAGGGCCATAAACCGGACCCCATTTTAGGAGTTCTCAGCACTGATTTTTGTATTAACCAGAATCTAGCCCTAACCAGACCAATTCTACATTAAATAGGTATAGAACAAACCTATATCAGCTATTTTACCTAAAAGGGGACCAGGGAAGCAGAGTGTGAGTATCTGGTCAGAGCATAAGCTATCTTTGTCTCTAGAAACAAATATATTCACAGTCCAAGAGGCCGAACAATAACTTAGTGCGTGTCCAGCTGAATTATGATCAAACACGCTGCCAGGAGTTTGTTTTCAAACATTGTCTGTTCCAAAAAAAAAAAAAAGGCTGAAAGTTTAGTTTCTCACACTGCCTCTCGATCAGCGTAGCAAATGTGTAGAGTGCTGGTAGGAGGGCAGTCTCTGGTGCCATTTTTTTTTTTTTTAGTCTTTTAAAAGCATTGCTCTCGCCTCCTCCAACAATGAGTTTCCCTCCCTGCGCTCTCGCCCTGTCTTCCTCCCTCCCTTCCTCTCCCAAAAGCAGCAGAAGGGGGCGGGAGAGGCAAATTAAAACCATATGTGCGACAGGGCTACCGCGCCCCCCCCATCCCCCAACCCCCACCCCTAAGCCTCTCCCCCTTTCACACATTCATGTCCAACAGCAACAGCAAGGGGACGTATCCTCTCGCACCGGGACAGACTTCCTTTGGCGTGGGGGGTGGCCCCGCCCCGGGAGGCTCTCCAGCCTGAGAATGCGTGTGTTTATGGCTGTTAGGCGGGCAGAGAGGAATGGGGGATGTGCTCTCCCATGAACTGAGATTTTCTGCTGGAGCGCAGAGCTCTGCCACTACGCAGCTACAGCCTGTGCAGGCCTTTTGCTCCAGCCCAGCGCTAACAAACGCGACTGAAACAACTGCGCTGATGACCTGTACATCAGCCGAATCAGGCAGAATAACGCTGGGTTTGAACAGAAACACGTTATAGTGATTGGCCAGCGAGGTAGCATCGAAGCAGAAATGGAAGCTGCTACCGCCATGTAGTGTCAGTGAGTCAATAGTCTGGACCAATGATTACACCGAATGTGGAGAGGGGAACACTGTGATTGGCTAAAACAAGTCAATGATTGACAGCTGAGTATAGCTCCACCTTAATGAGGTTCATGTAACCATCACTGCTACACACCCTTTGGCTCTACTGGAGGGTGGATGTTATTTTGTACCATAATGGAAATGCAATGTACTTCATTATACTGTAATAACTTTCACCTTCTAGAAAACTCTGTACATTTCACAGCAAGATTTTCTCCTTTTTTTAGGTTAATACAATACTGCAATATCTAAAAAGTCCAGTTATACTTTATTTCTTGCCGTATCAGATACCATCCTCATAATATTTTATTTCAATATATTTCAGTGGAATCTTATTTGTTATTATCCTGCTGAAATGTGGTTAGTCCCCAGGAGGGATTTCAAAGCCTGGTGCTGGTATTTGTTTATTACTTAGCATTTTATTACAGTTAACTCACCTACTCTAGTTTCTTGACTTGGTTGCAGGTTGTAAGGTTAAAGCAAAAAGCCAGAAGACCCTGGTATTCCCAACCGCTGCGTTAGCAGATCCCAGCCTGTAGAAAGATAGCATTTACTCACTTTACTCTAGAGCTTGGTACCGTTCCCAGTCAATTCACATAGACATTCAATCCTTGAGCTGACTCCAAGCGTGACCCGGTGCGTTGCTCCTGTTGATATATCCACAATGCAAGCCCAGAATTACAACAGTACTGGTGGACTGCTCTGCTTTAAATAAACAAAAAGGGGACTTACTTGCCAAAATATCATCCCTTTTATGGAAGTACAGGTACTAGGCCAAGTGGAGAGAGGCTAGCCTACACACCGTCACTTCGCCTTGGGTCAGCGTTAACATGGAACGGAGACTCAAAGCAAAGACCACCATTTCCTAAGACTGCGGGGTCAATATGCTCACAGCACCTTATGGCCGTAAGCCTGCTCTAGGATCAGTTTGGTTTTGTAGCTCATAATGGAAATGGCTACAGTATAGCAACAGGAAAACTGATCTTGGATCAGCATGTCTACCCTACCCAACATCGGCTCTCAAACTCTGCTGTGGAGTCAGACTGTGTGGGTTTTTATTATACCAAAACTCTTGATGGAATAAGGTTGTTGGAAATGTGTTTAAGATGTGTCTAATTTTCCACTCTAACCATTTTAACTCAGTGCAGGTTTGCTGCTTGTTACGCCACTGCGCTGTTCATTTCACACAGATGATTTGGTTTTAGTGACCAGGTTTCCACACGCCGCAGACAGGAGCACCTGGCAGTGTGACTGAATCAATTACAGAGAGAAGATTACAAATGTAATTATGTATCATTTAGTCCATGAAACACACAGAAAATGAAAGTGTTAGTTGATGGTAAATATAGCACAGAAAATGATCGATAAGTTGATCCAAAAGTTGATTGAAAGTCTTGGGAAGTGAACATTAAGATTTCCATTTCTGCTGTGATGAGTCTGGTATAGGATGAATCATCCTTCTATAAAAACTTTAATAGGGTCTAATTAAAGGCAATTAACAGCTTGGTGCAGTTCAGAGTTTGTTCATTAAAGCTAGAAGTAAAATCAAGCCCACACAGTGTGTCCCAAACGTTGAGCTAGAGAAACCTGCTCTGGCCAATTATGACTGAGCAAATCTGTTCAATCACTCATTCAGTCACCTGCTCCAGCAAATTATAACTGTGCTAATTGGGTCAATCTCTCATTCAGTCAAACTCACAGCTCTTTTCACTTTCCACGGTAAGGCAAAGAACACAGGCAAGGGTAGTTACTTTGGAAACAAAAATAGTAATTTCGCTTTGCATCCATTAATTGACAACCAACTGGAATAATTAAGTGAATAATGGAGCTAATTATCCAATCATGAAAGGAGGTTGGAGGAGATGGTCACAATGCCCCGCCCCCAGCCCGAAGGCCCTGAGTTTGACACCGCTGCTCTCGAATGAATTACACACTAAAACAAAACCAATGCAAAGAGCTCTGTGTGTTTTGGAACGAACCTCAACTATAAAAATCAAACCCCACCTTTCACACCCTCCCTCCTCCCTCTCTGTCTCTCTCTCTCTCTCTCTCACTGTTTGCCTTTGGATAAGTTTCATGTCACATTGTAACATTAAAAAAAGAGATTTCATAGTCAAACATGGCCACACCCTCCCCACACAGCCCCATGGAACACAGGAAATAAACAGCTGTGGAGCTAGCTCTGCATAACAAAGGACCACACTCATGCACAATACACCAGCATAAAGAAATTAAATCACAAAGAATACATTTTCTTTCAAACAAGTGCAAAAAAAATCTCATCAAATGTCAAGTACAACAAATTATGAAGCGTTCCAATTACTTCCATATTTGTAATTTTGAACTGTACAGCTCAGGCAGAAAAGGAAAAGAAAGTGGAAATAATTTATATGCTTTATGAATCACGTTGTGGAAGCAGTTTTTCCTGACATATTTTAAATACGGTTTGTGTATTTTTTATGAGGGATAAGAGAGCAGGCCTTGGCAGAGCTGAGACACAGACACACACACACACACACACACACACACACACACACACACACACACACTACCACCCGAGAGCCTGCTGTGGGGTCCGAACCGCTCCAGACCTTATGCTAACATCTACTGTTTGCTTTTCATATTGCTAAACCTCCAAAGTAAACAGAGACATTCTGCATCTTTCTCTCACTTTCATCATTAAGTGCCCCAGGGCTGGCGGGTAGGGAGACTTCACTGTGGCTTTCAGAGACCACTCTGCTGCGCACACACACACGCACACTCTGAACACTAGGCTTGACTTGCATGAATGTTACATTAAAGGTGAGACTACACCATGAATAGTTGGATGGCAGACTGTAATGAGACTGAGGGCTGGATTTGGGATATGTTGGGTGGAAGTGGTTTCCACACGTGAGCGGGGAGTCCTCCTTTAACTGGGGTATATAGCATGTCTCTCAGTGGACATTCCCAGTCTGGATTACTTTGTGGTTGTTGAGCAGCCCCTCCCAACATAAGCAGAGTTCCAAGAACATGAAGAGTGACCAGGGTGGACAGAAAGAATGATCGAGTTCCTCAAAAACCTCACAAAGCTAGAATTTTCTTTGTCTTTTTCATTTTTTTTGTTATGGCTGACGTTTATCTGAAACCACAAACCCACCGAGATGTTTATGGAATTCAACCTCAAGGGGGTTAGAGTTCACTGGAAGAACAGGAACCATGGAAACCAGTGACAGCCGCCATGTCACAATGGGCCTGAGTGTGACCGTGGCATTCTGGAATGTAGGCCGAGGAAAATTCTGACCATTCTACAACCGCTTCGTGCAAATGAAACAAACCAACAGCAATGTTTTTGGTTTTGGGGTGCGGGGGAGGCTACGCACGCGACATTTACAATGCGGCGAGGGAGAATGCGATCGTTGTTATAACTCTGACATCACGACATTCATAGTGGCCATCTTAACGGTGAGACGGTTTGTCTCTGTGTGTCTTATTGTTCATGCTGTGTGTCTAATGTCGATGCTTTGTTTCTTCTCCTCTAGCTTCAGTACTCCAGCAAGCTTCCTCCTGTCTGATCACCATGTTGGTAATCTTGGCCTTCATCATCCTCTTCCACATCATCTCGGCTACGCTGCTCTTCATATCTACGATAAACAATGTGAGTACACAAAGACTTCACTCCTGTGAGATGCCTTGGAGAGCCCTCTGATTGGCCAGTTGTCATTAGCCTTGAGATTTTGAAAATGTTCCTCCAAGGCCTTGTTCAGATTGAGGTCGGCAGGCCCTCTCACAGAGATGCATTATGAACACAGCGCCCTACGCTTCCTTTGCGTGATCAGGGCTGTGCGACAAACAGGACCTCAGACTTCTTTTCTGAACACCTCATGTTTTCTTTCCCCAGGCCTGGTGGGTGTCTGGCCAGTTCTCCACCGATCTGTGGTTCACCTGCAACAACACATGCTTCCCCGTACTGAACAGTGAAAACAGCGCAGGTAACTGTGTCACTAGGTTGAAAGGACAGTGTGACCCACATTCATTCTTCAAGTTTAACCATTACACTACACTGTAACCTCTGAGCTACAAGCCCAGCTCCCTAACCATTACACTACACAGTAACCTCTGAGCTACAAGCCCAGCTCCCTAACCATTACACTGCACTGTAACCTCTGAGCTACAGGCCCAGCTCCCTAACCATTACACTACACTGTAACCTCTGAGCTACAGGCCCAGCTCCCTAACGGTTGTGCGGTTTTCTCCTTCGTCCCCCTGCTCTGCAGGCTACCTCCAGGCTGTCCAGGCCACCATGATCCTGGCCACCATTTTGTGCTGCGTGGGCTTCTTCGTCTTCATCCTGCAGCTTTTCCGTCTCAACCAGGGCGAGAGATTCGTCTTCACCGCCATCATCCAGCTGCTGTCCTGTGAGTCTCACACACAATGTCTTTTACCCACGTACACTGGATTCTACAGTATTTTATGAACAAAAGACAGTTTTAGAATGTAACATCTCCACTATTCAGGAACTTGTATCTCAACACCAGACAGAGTGTCCCTTCACAGTTTATCATCAGGAGTGGGCTCAGCCAAACTCTAAATCAACTCCGCCTGTTTTTCCTGATTTTAAACGAACCACGTGTCATGTGCTTTCCGCTGACCGCCGTTTCTCCCGCCCGCAGCTCTCTGCGTGATGATCGGCGCCTCCATCTACACGGCTCAGCACAAATCCTTCCAGCAGCCGTCGCTCCACCCCGGGAACTACGGCTACTCCTTCGTCTTGGCCTGGATCTCCTTCCCCCTCACACTCATCAGCGGCCTCATGTATCTAGTCCTCAGAAAACGCAGATAATCCGGAACCTTCTCCAAACGCCAACACCTCAGCCCTCGGCCGCCGGTGGCCCCCGCACACCCCATGGCCAAAGGAATATATTTTGTATATACTCTTTTTTTAATGTATAGTGAAAAAAAAGCCAAATAAATATTACTAGGACTGAAAATAAAAAAAAGAAGCAAAACATAAACAGTAGTTACTAGAAACTTGTATTAAACTAGGTGTGATATTACATGTAGGATTTTAACCCCTTTTTTGTCTTAAATATATCATTTAACCGTATTTCTTGGTGAAAACATTGTGTTATGCTGTGATTTAAAACGAAGGCTTACAAGGCTGGGGGGAGGAGGACTAAACTTGAAATGAAATGAACACTTGCAGACATGTGATGGGAAGGGGAGAGGGCTCACTGAAACATGAAAGGAGGAAATGACAGTGATATTTATTGTTTAAACCGCTAGGAGAACATTCTGGAGTATTAGACTAGGTAACTCCGTGTTGCCAAGTTGTCCTTTGGTCATATTTGTGTTTAAATGTGCATCTTTGGCCACTCTCTGCAGAGGAGGACCTTCTGTGGTTTCCTGTATGAATGTCACTTAGGGCAGATCCGACTGGAGCTTGAATTAATCACTGTGACTATGTTCTCTGCGGAGGTGTGAAAAAAAGTTGCCAAATGTTTGAAAAATGTAAACACTGGGATAGTGTTAAGTTGTTCAAATGGAGCTCACACCAGGTCAGTGATAACATGAAAAACTGACGTACGGATGCTTAATACATATGGCCAACCAAATGGTTTCCCTGGGTTTCAGCTTCTCATGCATTCTGCACAGGGGCCCCTGGTCATGGTCATTAGTCAATCAAAAGCAGCTGGTCTTTCAGGGCCTATGAAATTCAGTCAACATTGTGACATCATTTTCTTTGAGCATGTCATATTCTGTTGGAGACAAGCAAGCACTTCCTTTTGGAATGTGTCCTTTTCACCTTAAAACAAAATAGAATCAGCCCTTAAGGATTAAAGTCTGTTTTGACTGAAATTCAAATGCCCTTAAAAAAAGACTCAACATGTTAGAATTTAGCCCTCATTTTGTTTTTTTCACTCATAGTTAACCAGAGGTGTAGGTCATTATAAAAGGACTGTCCAAAAGTCACCATCAACCTGAGCATAAGAAAAACCAACAGAAACACTCACATACTGACCGTACAGTTAACCTCCACACTGCAAGTGCTGCCATGACTACAGACTACAGGTTTGACTTGAATGAATGTTTCAGTAAAGGTGAGACTCTAAATCACAAATCTTTGGATGCCAGACTATTTCACAAGTGCAGTAAAGTGAAAGTCGGTAGTACCCATCTCTGTTGCTTTTGTGTCCTTATTTCCCCTACATTTTAACAATACATTGTGTTATCGGACCAGTTTCTCGACTCTTCTCTGCTTTTTCCGCCAGACCAAATGAGCAGAACACCGCTTTACAGACACTTTTCAGAGGTTTTTTTTTTATTGTGTAAGAATAAAAGGAAGTAATTCTGGAAGCACTTTGGTTGAGGTTTAACGTTCAAACAAAATGTTATAAAAACTGTGGCTTGTTGTTGGAAAACTGCGTTTATAATGGGAATGGATGCGTCTCATTGGGAACAGTGAAATACACGGGACTCATTTTTCCCAAAGTTCTTATATCAAAGTTTTTGTAAGCTCTGTAAAAGTGAAAAACAAAATCTAAATTTTTGAGACCAATAAAGGTTCAGTTGTATTTATTTGCAGGCTTATGGGTTGCTTCGCTCCTAACCTCTTGTGATTATTTTAAAAACCTGTCACCATGCAGGGTGTTCATGAGCGATCCACCAGCTGCCATACATTTGGGTTCATCTGGACATATCTTAACGTGGTCTGCAGTAGCCTTAAAGAATGGCTAACAAACAAAAGGTACAGAGAAAGTGGAGTGTATGAAAACGCCAGTCAAAAATAAATATCACTGGATTTATGATTGTGAAGAAATGTGCCCCTCAGTCTCATAAACAACACATGTATATGTCTATATGAATGTGAGATATGTTTTATGACTTAGACGCTCAGTACTTAATTTGTGTATAAAATGGTCTGCCGTTCACACTGTTCATCTACGGGAGTACACAGCCAGGCTCTGGGTTTGTTTCCTCTGACTTTTATTGAAGTCAAAATACATAAAAGGCATCAAATTAAACACGCGCAGAAACAACACAGATTTCAGAAGCCCTCTCTCGGCGAGTTAGGAGTGTTCAGGTATCACCGCAGACTTTCAGACAGGGCTTCCCTACTTTGAGTAAAGGGCTTAAGGCTTTGAGATTGTTTCTGGGAGGGCGATGAACTCATGGTATTTGAGGTGAATAAAACCTGTAAGAAGTGAGGGGACGGGGGAATGAAACAAGCCCTTTAACATTCATTTAAATGTTCAAACTGAAAGGCAGGAGTCTGCTGAAGACATTAAGATTAAATGTGGCTCAAAGGTCTTACTTAAATCCCTTCTGTCCAGAAACACATCCGACACGAGTCGCATCCCTGAGGGCTGGCCCCTCGGCAGGCCTGACGCCGGCTCATGTCAAAATACTCCCCAGGGAAAAAGAACAACTAGAGGTGAGGATTCAGGGACTAAGAAGGAGTGGACTGAGGTGTGGGGTGTTTGGATAAACTGAATATTGTCAGATATTTCGGGTAGTCTTATTTAGGTCCAATGTGTCCGGTACATGACTGGAAACCATTACAATCGTACACGGTTAATGTGGAGAAAACGTCCCCTCCATTTTTGCGCTGGGACCCACAAAATGGACGGCGTCAATGTCACAGCCATGAAGTGGGTCCCCCTTTCGCAAATCAGAAAGCGCAGTTTCAGTGAAAACGAGACTAGACCAAGCCATGATTCAGCTATAGGGAAGTCTCAGGCTGAACGAGGTTGAAGTTGAAAATAATACTAATGTTTGGACAGTGACGAAACCGGAGTGTTTTTCCTCACTAACCCGGGATGAATGAATGAATGTACCTGAAGACTGGACAGGACATTGCGCAGCGAAACAGCGCCGACATCCATTACAAAAAATTCCCGAAAACCTCTGGGAAATGAAACAGTTGAATTAGACTGACACGCTGTGTACTGATTCTACATTGATGCATTGAAGTCTGGCTGTGGGGCTTAGCCTGACGCTAGCTGTGGGGAATGATGTATTCGATCCGTCTGTAAGCGTCTGTGGGCTAGACTAGGCTACGCCCGATGCTAGTCTTGGGGGACGATAGACTGTATCTGGCTGTAGGGCCCGTAGCGGCCGTAGACGTCCTCGCTGATGACGGTGAAGCAGAACCTGCGGCCGGGGCCGTGGTCGGTGAGCTTGCAGGCCATGGGGAGGGGCAGGGAGGGGACGGTGCCCACGTTGCGCCAGCTGGAGACGCGTCCCGTGCGGTCCTCGTGCAGCGCGTACAGGTGGTACTGCCTCACCTTGGCGGTGCGGGGGTCCGGCCTCTCCACCCTCCACAGCGCCCCGATGCCCTTCGGGTTCCGGATGCGTGCCACCGTTAGTTCCACCTGCTGTGGGGCGTTGGTACCAGCGGCAGCTGGTGGCAACGGTTGCTGCAGTAATGGCGTTGCCGGGAGGGGGGGCAGCTTTGACCGCCAGTCTTCCTGCTGAGAGAGTAAAATCATATTTCCATTTAGTTCACTCACCTTGTTCAGTTCTGAAATGTTTGTCCAGCCCTCACTCCCCCCGTAACCTAGCGACGGTAGATTGAGGTACCATGGCACTAACGTGAGTTAACTTTGGATTTAAAGCAGGCGGTAACTGACAGCTGAAGGTATTTCCACACATTTTTGGTGTTATGCCATCCACCCCCCACTACTTCAAAAAACTGAAAACTACACTCAGAAAAAGTTCAACGTTGAACTGTGCTCTGTGAATAGCTGCAGTAACTATTCTGATCTTGATTTTGTTCCGATGTCTTCATTTCCATTTTGGGGGTGGTGAGAAGGTATTCCCTACCTGTACAGAACTTGGGGAGGAATGGGGCGTGTCCTTAGCAACCGGTTGCTGGGAGTCACTGCTGGTCAGCTGGGGTGAGGTCACTGCACGAACAGGAGCGTGTGAAATAATCGATTATTTAGGTTAAAGACAGAGCAGGACAGGTATAATAAAGCAACACTGGTGGGCCTGTAGGTTAAAATGAGGGCTTGTTTTACTACCTTGTGAGGTAGCGGAGCGGAGGCTGGCGGGGGGCCGCGAGGCTGGAGGGTGAGTGGGTGTGGCTCTCTCTGAGCTCTGCAGGACCAGACGGACCAATCAGATTACAAAAGCACACACACAGGCGGTCACACAAACACAAGCACATGCAGACACACACAATCATGCAGAGACCATCATAAACACAAATACGAAAGCAAGTACACAAAGATACATTCAAATACAAAAAATATGCACACACCTGTACACAAACACATTAGCACATGTACACACACACACACACACACACACACACACACACACACACACTTACCTGGGCTGGATTCGGGGGCCTCGCCGTGCGCCCTGGACTCCGCGGTGGGGAACACCATGTTGTTCTCCCTGATAATAATAAACAGGAAAGTCACCCTGAGCGTGGTTATATCAGCGAACAGCACAAGCCTCCAAAGCAGTGACTCTGCACCCATTCATCAGTGTGAGTGAACTCTTCCTGAGACAGACTGGGCCTGGCCAAGCCCTGTGCACAACTGCGCCTGATTAACAGCGCTATTACAGAGCGCACGTCTGCGCAGATCCATCACCACTCCCTCTGTGTTTCTAATGCAAACCTCAATCAGCCCATTTCTCAAGCACCGCCCAGCACGGCTTTCCAGCGACTGCATTTGTCAAAGAGTGATCATATTGAATATTTTTACTGAATGCAGACATATTGTCCGTGCATGCGCGGCGCCCTGCCGTCTGTCATAGAGGGCACTCACACTGCTGATGCCACCGAATTCTCACCCTGTGGCAGTTTGGGTGTCCTGTGCTATGGGATACACATGATACGAGCCTGATGTTTCCACTCAAAATCAAAGGCTTATAAGGAGAGGGCTTGGTGGTTATGTGTGTCCATTTGTGTGCGCGTGCTTGTTTGTACATATGTTTTAGCATGCGTGTTAATTTGTGTGTGTATTCACCTGGGACAGCGTTTGATGGGGAATCAGTCTGCCCAGAGGCAGTTTGCTGCTCCGCAGTTTCCATGGAATTCTTCAATAAAACACCAATTATGACATCACTCAATTAGCACATGCATCATAAAGCATCCACAGGAAGTTTCATTCAGTAACATTCCGCCGCTGGCCAATGAAAAGCACGCATCTCCAACAATCCATTTTTTTAAAAAAAAAAAAAACTCCTTTTCTCAGAAACTAGCTACCAAAATAAACCTAAAACATCATAACCACACACCTTTAACACCATAGTGAACTGTTTAATATTTTAAAGGGACTTACGTGGATCGTTTTCAACGAGCACGGACATACGCGACTTTCTTATCATGGGTTCCTCGCTGTAAAAACTCAAACACGAGGGTTGGTGCTTTACCCTGGTGGTATCCTACATGGACACACTGGCGACTTGCTTCCAGCTTCCAGTGACAGATACTCAGTGGCAGCTGGGGTAAATTAAGACGACGCTCTCCCAGACAAAGTGGAAGGAGATACGCGGTTTTGATGGACACTTCTGACATCCAGCGGAGAGACTCATCGAACAGATGACCTGATTAAACAGCTTTTAATTTAGATGCCAAATGCTGACAGCATACAGAGATGAATGGGCACATTCTATCTGTAGTAAAAAGTCAAAATGGAGATACTGAAGTGGAGATACGCGGTTTTCATCAGACAGCAACGAATTGTCATTCTGTAATCATTCTGCACACGCCCCATACAGCTCGTCATTAACACGCAGTAAATGTATACAACTGAATGCTTATACTGAGGCAATTAAGGTAAGTAAATTCTGCAGTGCCCCACCTTGACCTCCAAGCCCAGTTCCCTAACCACTGTACCACACTGCTGCCCTCGGTGCAGGTTACCTGGCTTTGGTTGTGGGCGACTCCGTTACAGTCACTGTGGCCGGCTGTGACTGGACTCTCATCTGTAAGAGAAACATTCACACCACGTTAAATTAGTCATTCAGCAGCTACCCTTACGCAGAGTGAATCCCGATGTGTCAGAACACAAAGACATAAAACATGCATCCACTAGAGTCCAGAGCAACAGCCGCACAGGCTGGGCTAACAGCGCTCCCACAGCAGAGAGAGCAGGTCCTACATCACTAAAGCAGTAATGTACCAGACTGCCATCCCATAACCCTGACACAATCTAAATAAAATAATGCCGTGTACTATAAGATGCTGTCCTTCTCTGAATGAGTGTTTGCGTGGACGTGGGGAGCCATTTAACGTGAGCACAAATGAGTGGGTGAATGGAGGATGAGTGAGTGGACATGATGGCCTTACCTGTGTCCACCTCTCCATCTTCAGTGAGGTCCACCACTTTGGGTCTCTTAAGCTTGGAGAGAGGAGAGGAGAGGAGGAGAGGAGAGGAGGAGAGGAGAGGGGAGGGGAGGGGAGGAGAGGAGAGGGGAGGGGAAGAGGAGAGTAGAGGAGGGGAGAGGAGAGAGGAGGAGAGAAGAGGAGGAGAGGGGAGGGGAGAAGGGGAGAGGAGGAGAGTGTATTGAGAACATTAAAAAGACACAGCTGAGTTTCTACTCTTGATAAGTGGACAATGCCAGAGTACCCTTGGGGGGGGGGGGGGGGATTACCCTTCTCTGCCAAAATCCTTCTACAATTCTCTTCCTGGGCAGCCTGACTCCGCAGAACACCACCTCTTCATCCTTTTCTGCGCAACAGAATCAACCAATCAGACGCCAGCATTACGGGAGAACTCCCAGGAAAATAAGCATGGCAGTCTAAGCATAAATTTCCACAGAGTGCAGCAAAAAAAAAAAAATAAATAAAAATAAAGTCAAATCAACATGAAAACAGCTCAGATAGAAAATGAGTGATCAGATGAATGACAGAACTGAGAGGTAGGGGTAGTTATTACTAAATTATTATACTATGCGTGACGATAAAAATGGACATGTGATTTAAACCTGCAACCTGTAAGTTTCCAGACAGGCTGGTCAGGTGATGGGCGGAGCTATGCCACACTGAGTGACAGATTGTGATTTTCCATGTGATACATTTATGACATATTATAACACATGTGTTATCTGTGCCACACCAGCAGTGACACCACAGAGAGAGGAGGAAGGGAACAGCACACACAGGTGCTGCTTACCTGAAGCATCTGCAGAGCCTCCAGTCTCTCCTTCAGCCTCCATCCTGGGGGAACACGTTCATCATTATTATTATTATTGGTTTTGTTTGACAGAGGCCCTTATCCAAAGCCAATATGGGCCAGATACACATTTAATGGGCAATGCACCTGTTCCCTCACCTCCAGCTACAGTCACACCTGTGCCTGTACTGTGTTGGAGATCCCTGGCACTCAGTCTTTAATCGGTTGGCTGAAGTGACTAATTACACAGGTAAGTCACCTCACCAGGTTTCTCATGTCTAAATGTATTTTTGGATTTTAAGCTGTGGCCCTGTTAAGGATCAGAGGGGTGGCCACTGTGCTGTAACGGATACTGCAGGATCAGAATCACACGAGCTTCACCCCCACCAAAGAGCACCTGCGTTTATTCACACATGCTCCACAGAGCGCCAGACCTCCTCACAGCGCCAAACCCAGGCACTAAAGACACGCGTCCCCCCCGACAGAGGTGTGGAACAAACTGCCGTATCCATGGAAACTGGCCATTCACAACCAGTTAGTCGAGTTCACTTTGTATGAAGCAGCCCCTGTTCAAAAGAATCTTTGTCACCACTGATAAAAAGGCCTGTACTACAAGGAAGAAAGTACTTCACATTACTTTTTTTTAACCTTGGAAAGAAAAAAAAAAAAAAAAAAAAAAAACCTTTTTTTCCCCTTTAAAACGAGGCCACCCAGTGCAAAGGCAAATGAATGACTTTAGAACGCAATCTGCGCAGTTTAATATATAAAAAGCAATGCATACATAAATCTTACCGTAAACAAAGCGAAACAAAAAAATCAATTTTAACAACCCGCTTCCTCCGAATCTAATAACATTCTCAAATTCAATTTTTCATATTAATGGAACGCTGAGGTAGGAAGCCAGATTAAAAAAAAAGAAAAAAAAAAAAAAAAACATTTGGGAAGAAACCAATTCCATTCAGTAATTAAAGTTGTGCTGCATTCTGGAGCAACACGAAAAGACAAATGTAAACAGATGAAAAGATCCTCAAAAAATGGACGCTTCCTCAACGCCACCACCAGGTGGCTCCACTCTGCTTCAGAACTGATTGCACCATTCTGGGGAGAGACAGCAGAGCCTGCATGTGTTTGACATGACCAACTTGGAAAGATGCCTGTAGTTTAAACTACACTGAGCTATCTGATAGCACCAAAATAGTTCAAGCTTCTACAGGAGACGTTAAAATTATTTTCAGAAGGTATCACTTCTACACGTGACCGATTTTAACTTTGAGGAAAGCTCAGGTCCAATAAAATTCAGATCAGAAAGCACAGAGAACTGCAATGTGGGTCCAATGATCTTGTAGTTAGAGAGACATCTCTGTGCTTAAACTGAAACAATACAGTCACCAACATCCCAACAACTTGGTTGAGCAGCTCTGTTACTGACCCAGTCAGAGTACAAAGGGCATTTCTCAACCTGTAACAGACGAACTGAGTCACAGTACCAGTTTGGCCCGGAGGGCTGCAGTGTCTGCAGGTTTAACTCCAGTCCTGGAGGGCCGCAGTGTCTGCAGGTTTAACTCCAGTCCTGGAGGGCCGCAGTATCTGCAGGTTTAACTCCAGTCCTGGAGGGCCGCAGTGTCTGCAGGTTTAACTCCAGTCCTGGAGGGCCGCAGTGTCTGCGGGTTTAACTCCAGTCCTGGAGGGCCGCAGTGTCTGCAGGTTTAACTCCAGTCCTGGACGGCCGCAGTGTCTGCAGGTTTAACTCCAGTCCTGGAGGGCCGCAGTATCTGCAGGTTTAACTCCAGTCCTGGAGGGCCACAGTGTCTGCAGGTTTAACTCCAGTCCTGGAGGGCCGCAGTGTCTGCAGGTTTAACTCCAGTCCTGGACGGCCGCAGTGTCTGCAGGTTTAACTCCAGTCCTGGAGGGCCGCAGTGTCTGCAGGTTTAACTCCAGTCCTAGAGGGACAGTGTCTGCAGGTTTAACTCCAGTCCTGGAGGGCCGCAGTGTCTGCAGGTTTAACTCCAGTCCTGTAGGGGGCAGTGTCTGCAGGTTTAACTCCAGTCCTGGAGGGCCGCAGTGTCTGCAGGTTTAACTCCAGTCCTGGAGGGCCGCGGTGTCTGCAGGCTTTCTTTCAGAGGACAGGCCTTAGAAACAAGGTGTGCGGAATGAAGCGATGAATTTAATTAGTCGATCGATAGCTTTAATGAATCACTTAATCACTTTCCGCTGATACAGCAACGAGTATAATGAAGAGATGGCAGTTGCTGTGGCCGTACAGGACTGGAGCACAGAGTTGTATGTGGTAAATAAGAGCGTGGAGGAGCGGAGTCAGTCAGCAGCCCTTATCTCCAAGCTCAGCCCTTTATTACCATACGGCACCGCCTCCTCACCGCATCAAACGCCCAACGTCAGCTGCTCAGTGATAAAGCCCATACCAACGTCATTTAGGGCCCGAGCCACACCTGCTGCTCTCCACCCCATAATTAATGAATGATATCCCTAAAGACATCCTAATATTTTCAGTTATAGTATCAGTTAATTTTTTCCAACAACTTTCATGAACTCCTACACCACACTCTCTGCTTTTGCTTCAGAGTATTCCTTCAGCTGAATTCAGATGTATGTCTGGCTAAATTGTGAAATTAAACACACAGGCAAAAATGGGGATGGTACATGCATGGGTATGTGTACTGATAGGTCCAGCTGAAAATGCTCTCTGGAGTTTATTCATCTCTAACAGTGAAGCTCTTCCAATTACACCCCTCCCCCCCCCATGCACCAGACCCACCCAAAAACAGAAGCAGAGAGACACCCGAGCGGGGATGGGAACTCACGGCCATTCATCAGAGAAAAGCCTTTTACAACAGCGGGAGGCGGGGCGGGACAGGAGTGGTTTGTCTCTGCGCAGAAAAACGAGCTTGGAGCTGCTGGCAGGGAGTTAGAGAGCGAGAACGAGAGAGAGAGAGAGGGGGAGTATGGTGTCTGCTGCTCTTCTCCCCCACCAATCCAAGAATGCAGCAGCAGCACACTCACTTCAAACACTGTGCATTGAATGGCTGCGCTAAATTTATGCAACAACAACACAGTGCTACTCTCTGTGACAGCAGAGCCTGAAGAGTCATTTCCGTGACGAGAAGATGAACTCCTCACCCCCCCAACCCCCACTCTGCAGCTTACCGGAGGGTCCCGAAGGGCCCCCCCCCCTTAATTTGGCAACGGATGGGTTAAGGACAGGGATTTGTGACTTTGCCTGGTTGCAGGTTTGAATCCCAAAGGGAATTGTTCACTGTGTCGCACGCAACACTGCGTGCACTGCCTCACTGCTAGTGCTGGTTGTTTCAATTATTATTTATTTTCATTAATAAGTATGCTCTTGTAAATATACATTTTAATATTTAGATGTCCGATGTCCAACTCTTCATGTGGATGAAAAACAGTAATATTGTTTCAGTCTTTGAAGTTAAATTGCAGTATTTATGAATGGTCATGCTTTGTGCTGTGTAGCTGAGCTGAGCTATATAACGCTCATATTGATGAATACAAACACAACACTAATGCAGGGCACTGACTGTTGTGCTCATTGGTCAGCACCGTCCCAGCGGCAGGAATAAGCCAATGATTAAGCAGTCGCTGTCAGCGTGATTTACTGACCAGGAGTTACTGGACAGGTAGTTATGAGAAAGCAGTTACCATAGCAGCGGAGTTATGAATTCCAGTGTCATTTTGTACTCCTCATTATGTCTTTACTCAACACAAATTACTTTTTCCCCCAAGCATTTTACGATGTACTGGATGCACTCTTCCAAAAACTGAAACATTTAAATATGTTTAAGTCCAGGATGTGGAATGTTGCTGTAAAATCTCACCCTGGGCCTTCCAGAGGAGGACGGCCTCCCCCTCTTAGGTCTGCTTCCTCCCAACACTCCTACCTCTCTGTTTCACATAGTAAGGTCTTTACTTCAGGCTTGGTTTTATGACAGTTAAGACCAGGCTCTCTCATAAAGCGTATTGTGACAAATGTCTGCGAAATGTGCTATACAGACAAACTCTGATTTGATTGGATTAGCTGCTAGTTACTGTGTTGTCAGGGGAAACACGCAGACGAACTCACAGTAAATCCTGCCTGCTCCTGCAGCACCTGAATCAAAGGCCACCGGGATTCATCCGGAACGTTCCGGACCGCTCTCGAGGAGGAGGGCGGCTCTGTTAAAGATATCATCGCCTAGCGACTGCAGGGCCCTGACCCTGCACAGGGGTCGCCTCTAATAAATCTCCCCTCACTGCCTGATTCAGGAAGACATGAGGCATGATGGGAAACGCGGTCCAGGGAAAGGGGGGGGGGGGGGTCTGTCTCAGTTCAGCTCAAAGCTCATCATCAATCAACCATTTCCCCCCTCGCCTGCAAGGCAGGACCTGTCCTTTACACAGCCAGACACACGTCAGCATGGCACACACACACGCGCACACACACACACACACACACACACCACACACACACGCGCACGCACACACACACCACACACACACACACACACACACAGCACACTCAGCGCACACACACACAGACGCGCACACACACACTACACACACAGTAAACACACACACATGCACACGCGCACACACACGCACGCACACACACACACACTACACACTACACACACATGCAGATGCAGACAAAGGCAGTTATAGATGCAGACAAAGACAGGAACCTATTAATACAAATACATATATCATACACACAACACAAACAGGCACACAAATAACACAAGCACACATATAAACACACACAAATGCATGCACTGATACACACATACACATATAAATACAAAGAAAAATCACACATGTGTACATGTCCATGCATACACCTGCATGCTCACAAAGAGCCTGTAATACAGACACATTTGTAATTCCAGCAGGTATTAGCAGCTGAAAACCTCAAAATCACGCACACACTGGCAGCTGCTGTTCCAGTTCCTCCTGCAGGACCCACAGCCACCAGAGAGGGCGCTGGTCTGCTGGTCACGATCAGCCCTCCCACTTTGACTGAGGAACGCTGGAAAAAACTGCCTCCCAGCAACCTCGCTGTGATGAACACTTTCGATTATTTAATCTTCAAACATTCCTGCGAATCCATGATCAAAACCTTCCGTAATCACACCCCCCTCCCCCCACTCCCAGTCTCACTGTGTGAAACTCCTCTTCCTCCAGTATAAGTAATGGCTGCCAGTCAGAGCTAAGCGTTTGCGGACTTCCTCCAGCAGATGAAACTCTAAGCACGGTTTGTTAGCTCATCTGCAGAGACGCTAATTGGAGAGAGTGCGCTGAAGAGTATCGGGAGAGATTTATGAAATTAGCGTGCTTTCAAGAGCTAACACAAGTGGTGGGTGGAGAATCTCAAGGTCAATCCTGACTAGTTTCAGTTCACTGGAGCTTTCGCTGGGAGAATCTGTAGGCATCTTTGTACTGTGAAGAAAAGAGAATCTCAGTCTCTCAGAGGGCTCTCTGAGCAAATAAATGGCTGTCTGAGAGGCGGCCTCCTCTTCACTGCCTGTGAGTGCAGGACCACACTGCTAAGGCATCACTAACACAGCCTGGGGGAGCCACGGGTATAAAGCATGCTGGAAGCCTCAGTCTCATCACTCTCTAGTGCCCTCTCCTGGCCAACTCAGGCACCTGCAATGGATGGTGTGGCATCTGCAGTGAGAATAGGAGCTAGGGGCAGTCGTCACATGACCTGTACTTGCCCATGTAAGAGTTCCTTTCCAAACCTGTGGAGGACAGTCCCATGGTGGGACTCAAAGTATAGCAGCACAATTTGGGCAAGAACCGACACACACAACACAGACACACACACACACACAGACACACAACACAGACACACACACACACAACCCCTGCTTGCACACCTACATGGGAAGTCAAAACATGAAAGAAGGCAAACACCCTGACTCAGATTCCAGTACCAGAGACAGAGGGTACCTGGACACTGAGAGAGGGGCTGGGCTCTCTGTAGCTCCCGGCTCTGCTGGAGGGAGTCCAGTGGGGGAGCTGGGGGGGTCCAGGATGCAGATGGGTGAATCCCTGGAGCTGGGGGGCCCGGGGCGAACGGCGCCTGGAGACTGCTGGAGGAATGAGGGCGGAATACACATCAACCAGCAACGAATAACAACCAACAATAACAACCAACGAATAACAACCAACAATAACAAACACATAACAAGCACATCAAGCAAAACCAAACAATGCAATTTTCATTTGCCTGTTTTATCACTTAGAGAGATGGGACTCTGGGTTCTCCCCCAGGATTGCAAAAAACATACCTGATCATGACCTGTGGAGGGCGCCAATGGCACTGGTCTCAGCTTCTTTATGCAGGCCAGTGCTACTTGCTCCCGTCGTTTAATTTTCTTAATGTCCGCCTGGTGAAGGAGACACCCACCCCCACCATGGGAAACAAAATTAAATTGTGCAGTTGAACACACACACACACACACACACACACACACACACACACACACACACACACACACACACACACACACACACACACAGAAAACATTCTTCTAGCATAGATATATATGATGCCAATCGACATAGCGCTTGATACTGTGGTATTTATCACTTTGCTTGTCCATTCTCATTTCAACATCTGATTTCATCCACACACATTTTTTTATCTATTAGCAGATCTGGTATCTGCATCACCTCTGTGCGACCTGCCTACATGCAGTGACCTCATGTGTCAGTAAAAAGAGTTGTTCCACAGTGGTTGGGGTGTGGTAACAACACGGGGACTGTAAACTGTGCTACACACAAATTATAATTAGACAGTAAAACAGTACGCTCCCCTCATCTCATTAGGTACTTTACAAATATGGTGGTGACATCACATCTGTAATACATGGAAGAACATATGTAACGGCACGTCAGAAATCGTTTCAGGAGGAAGTCGGGAAATTTGATTATTTTATGGAATTCTAGGCCCCTACGTTTGTCTGTTCACCCCAACAACACCTATCCATATTAAGGGGGTTCTGTGTTCTCATTCCTGAAAACAAAGAGCTTGCAGCTAATCTCCAAAGCCCAGAGGAGCACTGACTTGCAGCCGGGCGATAACGGCCTGGTATTTGGAGACGGGGTCGGCTTTCTGGATCCTCTTTATGAGCTCGTCCATCTTGTGCTCCGACTGCTTGAGCGTGGCAAGGATCTCCTGTTTAACCAGCTCCTGAATCTGGAGGAAAAATAACACACAGAGTGACAACGTCTGAGCTATGCTTTCATTTTGGGCTCAAAGGGGGAAGCTGCCTGTCTGAGAAGATGAGCTGAAAACGCAGGTTTTTTCTTTGTTTGTTTGTTTTACCTCTGCTTTAGAAAATGTTTCGGCTGGTCGAGTGAGCTGAGTGCTCTTCTCTGGAGTAGCTGAGGACTTTTGTGGAGAGATGGCAGCTGAATTGTGTATTTTTCTCTTCTTTGTGCCTTTTTTTTTGGGGGGGGGGGGGGGGGGGGGGACAGGGGAAAAGAGAGACAAAAAAACGAAAACAAACAAATAAAATGATTCACTCTCCTCTTCGCACTCAGAGAACAGTATCAAATGGTGGAATTCCCTGGCAGCCGGGGCGGATCAGCCGGGCTGTCCCTGACCCGATCGATAGACCAAACACGCAGCCCGCTCCAGAAATGATTACATGCGCTCCCAGGTGACATTTCAGAGAAGAGGTTAGCTTTTCTTTCCCCAAACAACTCAGACAGCACCAAAGACCCGACCCGCTCCTCTTCGCAGAGGCCAGAGGGAGTGCAACAGGCAGCCCCACCAGGGCCGATGACCTGGCACCAAAAACACGAGCTGAGCTTCTTTTTTTTACATGACATCCTGGGGTTATTTCACTACACATGGAAACACTACTGGGGTTTTCTAAAAGGTTGGCAAAATGAAAAACACACGCCCCCCCCCCCCGCCCTCCCTGTCTCCCCATGGGAAAATAAAAGACGCATTTCTGGTTCCCTTAAATAAAAACCAGCCGAGCAGCAAACCCGCCTGGCCTTCTGTGCATTTGGGTTTATTTGAAATATTAGCATTTACCTGTCCGCATAACTTTCCCAGCGTCAACCTTGTTCCATTCCAAACTAAATCCAAACGTCCCCTTCACACACAAACATGGACACTTTACCCATAGGCAAAGAACACACTGCACAAGTGATTTCTGTGCCCTTCGTTTTACCTGCAGGATGTGTTGAGTTGCTTCCTGTTGGAGAGGAAACTGCATGTAGAGCTTCTGCAGTCCTTTTCCTTCTCCTCTGGGACCTTAAAATGCAAAAAAAAAACAATTTAAAATAAATTCAGTAATGTTTAATCTTTTTGGAAGTAACAGTTTTTCCTGAGTTTTCTCCCCATTGTCTTGTTGTACTGCCCAGTCTTGACCTGCTGGCCTGTCTTTTTTGTTTTTGTGTTTTTTCCCCCTCCCCCCAAACTGCTATGCCTACCTGTTAACATGCGTCTGTGATTTTGGCGAATGATTCGTGGTCGCAAACACTGAAGGCACAAAATCCGGGCTGCCTGAATCAACGGAGGCTTTGCCTGAGGATTTAAACAAGATTACGGGAGAAATGTAGGCTTTTCTGCAACAACCACTTTCGCACCTGATCTGTGTGCTTTCCAACGGCCTGCAGAGGTGCATTTGATCGTACAGTATTAGTGTGACATGTGTTAACACTTACTTGGCTTGAGGACCTACACCATTTCACTATGAGCTCAGATACATACGTACAGTGGAGTGTTTAAAATATTCAGTCATTAACAAAACTGGGTCTTAGATTACCGCGAAAAAGAAGGAAAAAGAAAAAAGTTCCCAGATAACAGGAATCCCAGAGTCCTTATCCCGATTTCCGTCCAGCTCCTACGACACTCAGATAAAGCCACTGACCGGAATCTCGCTACCGGGTTAGCAGTGTAGTCAGATTTACAGCATTTACAGCTCCGCTTCCCATAACAACTGAGACACTTATGACTAACAAAGTATTGCTTATAAACAGTCAAAATAATGTTCCATTTAGTCTTGCCATTTGATACTTTTAGCCTATTAAGTCCCAAAAAATACATACAATACTGGGAAACTGGATAACTATCATGTGTTCACAATGTACATATTTAAACCGTGTGTGAATCTGAATTTCACCACAGCTTTCACTGCCGCTCCAGACAAAGACACTTAATCCACTCATAATGAAGTTAACAAGAGTGACTAGGCTGCGTTATCAGCACAATGTTAAGTTATGCTAATTTCCGGTCACTCCAGTTTATTTACCTTCCTTCGATCAGCTAGGTAGCTAACTGACTTTACAACAGTTATGAATGAAATGAAACAGATTCAGTTCATTCATTTTTACCTGAGTAAGGCCTACACGAGTCGCTGGGCAAACATGTTTTTTTTTAAATTCCCATTCCAATGCTTGTTAGCAGTTAGCAGTTTAGTCGTGTCCATTGCAAGACAAGGTAAGCTGTGTTTGGGTTATGGCCTGCTTAGTTAGTGGTAATATAAACTCCTGTTAATATTTTTCACCTGATATGAAATGCGCACTGCAGATGCGGGCATCTTTAATCGCCTCCTCGGTCCAGTCCTGTATTTTTAACGCCTGCACCCACAGCTCCCGACGCCGTTGCTGAAAGGGATGAAAACCAAAAGGTATCCTGTAAAAAGTGATATTTGACGCTGGATCTGGTTTGTTCTGACAACCTGCGGCACAGCAAGCCTGCATCACTGCGGAAAAGTATCCTTTGATAGACTTTCCAAGAGAATGTCCTACTGAGGTCTGTGACTTATTGAAGAAGTTCAGGCTCCCCGGTTAGGTCGGAATTCCCAGCTCCTGGTGTTGGTTCGAGCGCCGCGCGCATAGTTTATTACGTATGCATGACGTCGAATGGGACGCTGTTGGCTAGGTTACATCAGGGCACTGTCCACTCATGTGGTATAAATGGGGTAAGTCTCACAAGATGGGCTACCCCAAAGGTGCATTCACCTTCCCCTACCTGCCACCTCGGCTGCTTCCCAATTCCCCTTTCCTGCACTGCCTCCTATGCTTTGCATTGTGTGGATGGAAAGCCACCAATCCGCCTGGGAACTTAATCAATTATGGGTAAGCTGGAATTTGGATAAAAAAAGATTGGAAAATGTGGGGGGAAATGTATCTCCTACAAACCAAAAATTCATTCAACAGTGTTTTCGTTTTCAACTAACTTGAGATTGGCTGTTTATTTAGTTATTTTTAAGTTTGATCGAAAAATCAACAGTTTGCGCAACAGAAGCCTAAATATTGTTCCAAGCCCAGTGTAGATGAAATCTCACGAGTGATCGTGTTACATTTGAAGAGTCAGCAGTGCCACCTAGCGGTGAGGATCTAGAACCTCGGTTGAAGTGCTGCTGTTGAACACCATGCTGTTACATTAGCCATCCAAATGCCCCCACTATTGCATCATTAGTATTCGTTGAACTGTCACATGTTTTTGTCTGTAGCCAGGCAATACTAGAACCTGTAGTGTCACTTATTGCCAAGCACGTTAAGCAGAGGTGGGCAAGCTCTAGCTTAAGAAAGTGAGAGTACCGCCATTTTTTTTGTTCCATCCATGCACGAAACCAGCTTATTTCACTGACTAGCTCCCCTATCTGGCTGAAGAGCCGTGCTACTTTGAGTCAGCTGGTTCAGTGCATAGATGGAACAAACACATGTTAGCGCTCACACTTTCATATGCGTTTAAATGGTGTGCAAAAGTCCAATGGCGGTATTGGGGTGAGTTTTCTCAGTCTAACGCGTTATTAGTTTGCCAAAGAGGCACCGAAGCTCTCCATTGCTCTTCGAACAAGCGCTCAGAGGTTTACATTAGCTGAAGGTGATTATATGTCTACTTTCCTTATAGATTTGAAGAAATGTGTATTGTATGGTGACTTGTCATTGCATAGACTTTCCATGATCCTGCAGTAGAGAGTGGACACTCTCAGCCAGGGGTCAGTCTCTCAGTCAGGGGTCAGTCCCACAGTCCGGTCCTGGAGGGCCAGCGTGTATTGGCTTGTGTTTTCACCTGAAACCGCAAAAAACATTTCAGACCCAGAAAACAGGCAACCTGTGTGATCAAGTATTTGAACTGGAGCTTGCTTAGTAACAGCAACTGTTGATTAAGTGCTGAGTATTGATACTGCAGGACCTCGAATGTGGACCGCCGTTCTTGGCTAAGGGTGTCAAACTCCAATCCCAGAGGGCCTCAGTGTTGGTGGGTTTTTGTGGTGCCCTTTCAATCAGCAGCCAGTTCAGGCCATGGGAAACCAGGTGTGAAGACTCTTAAACCAGACAGTGATTTCAGTGAATCAGTCGAGTGCTGAAACAAACACCAGTGATCACTGCAGCCCTGAGGGACCTGGGTTTGACACAGGTCTGTGTTCCACTCCGCAGGTGAATGACACGAGAGGCTGAATAGTGGGCTCTCATCATTATGTGCTTTCATTCTGTAGTATTTTGGGATGGATTTTTTCTCTTTTTCTCGTAGCATTGTTCAGTGCTGCTTGTTGAGATTGGGGGCGGTGTGCACCAGAGAGACAGAAACAAAGGGAGGCAGATGGAGAGGTTGACGCTCCGTCTGTTTCCGCATCGCTCTGACATGCTGAGGGGGGATGAGAGGGGAGCCGCTCGCCCTGACTGGACCGCCGCGCGGGGCGTGGGGTCCGCCTCACCAGGAGAACCTAAAGGTCGGGTGTTCCTCTGAGGAATGTGTTCGGCGGCGCTGCTGTTTCATTTGCAGCTGCTTTTTTTGGTGCCAAATTTACATGCCTCGCTGTAGCGTGGATCTTTTTGTCAGAATCCAGACACACAGTGCAGTGGTTTAACTCAGACTGCTCCACGTTTAGGCTATTTATAGGACCGGCAGCAAACAGTGGAAGTCATTTGGGACCTTCTACGGAGAGCCAGTCTGGAGCCCAAACGCTTGATGCCCAAATCTGCTTTAAGAGCGTGCCCCTCTCTGCGTTCATAGGGCAAAACCACAGCATCCAGCACAAAGAGCACAGTCCTGTTCTCAGCCAGCGCAGTGCTACTCTTCCCTGAGCTGGCTCAAAGATACCAGTCTCCCCAGAGGTGCTCCACACTCTGCATGCAAACACAGCCATACCCGCGCCTTACTGTGTGTGTGTGTGTGTGTGAGTGAGAGGGCATGTGTATGTGAGAGAGTTTGGGTGAGTGTGTGTGTGTGAGTGTGTGTATGAGTGAGAGGGTGTGTGTGTGAGTGTGTGCGCACATGTGCGTGTGTGTTTGTGAGTGTGTATGAGTGTGTGTGCATGTGTGTGTGAGTGAGTGCTTGAGTGTGAGTCTGTGCACGCATGTGTGAGTGTATATGTGTGTGTGAGTGTGTATGAGTGTGTGTTTGTGTGTGAGAGTGTGTGTGTGTTTGTGAGTGTGTGTGTGTGTGTGTGTGTGTGTGTGTGTGTGTGTGTGTGTGTGTGTGTGTGTGTGTAGTGTGTGTGTGTGTGTGTGTGTGTGTGTGTGTATGTGTGTGTGTGTGTGTGTGTGTGTGTGTGTGTGTGTGTGTGTGTGTGTGTGTGTGTGTGTGCATGTGTGTGTGAGTGAGTGCTTGAGTGTGAGTGTGTGCACGCATGTGTGAGTGTATATGTGTGTGTGAGTGTGTATGAGTGTGTGTATGTGTGTGAGCGTGTGTGTGTGTGTTTGTGAGTGTGTATGTGTGTGTGTGTGCGTGTGTGTGTGTGTGTGTGTGTGTGTGTGTGTGTGTGTGTGTGTGTGTGTGTGTGTGTGTGTGAGTGAGTGTGAGTGTGTGTGTGTGTGTGTGAGTGTGTATGAGTGTGTGCCCTGGTCCGGTGGCAGGGAGCTGTCATGTTTTCCGTAGTGCAGGAACACGTGCTCCGCCTCGCGCTCAGGACCCGTTTGTAGCCCAAACATGTCTGCCTTGAGTTATTTTTGTCTCTGACAAATAACGAAACGGGAACAGGGTGTTTTTTTCTCCCCTTTCTATTTTTAAACCCCCGACTCCAGCTCATCTTTGATTCTTCCATCCACAGTCGGTAGCAGCAGCAACCGATAGTTCTGTGTAATGAATCGACAGATATGGTTTGATTACACAATGAGAGTGAGGGAGAGTGAGGGAGAGAGAGGGAGAGAGAGAGAGAGAGAGAGAGAGAGAGAGAGAGAGAGAGAGAGAGAGAGGGAGAGAGAGCGAGAGACAGAGAGCTCTTCTGTTTTAGGAGAGCTGTAAACTGTAATCTTTTGCAAGCTGCAACTCCGAGGATTTTGGTGTCTCTGCCCTCAGAAGAAAATTGTTGATTGCCCCTCTCCATAGAGACGGACAGACTCTCTCTCTCTCTCTTTCTCTCTCTCACACACACACACACACACACACATCATAAAGGTTTATAACCGTTGGTATAGAATGTTATTTGCTGTTGAAACCCCAGGACTATCGTCTAACTAACCGTTTCTCAGCAATGGGTCCCTCAGACTCATTGAGCGTGCGAGACTTGTGTATAGAGGGCCCTGGGAAGCTGTGTGCAGTGTACAGTCTGACATTGATGTGGCTGGCGTATGGGTGTGTGTCTGTTTCTGCCATTTCTTCTTTGAATACTTCCATTTGGCACTGTCTTAAATGTATTCTATTGTTGTATGTGTTCTGTTTTGTTCTTTTCTATTCTTTTCTGTTCTGTTCTATTCTGTTTTTGGAGCACATTTCTATTGCATTGACAACACTTGTTTTGACAATAAATATGTTCTAAGACTGTGTGGGGAACGCCCAACTAGAGTGAATACACATCTAAATCTTATACACACTGACAGGAAATCACCTCAGAAACCACTGAGTAAAAATATAGTTCCTGATTTAAAAAAAAGAAAAGAAAGTATGCTGTGATTCATATGCAAACGTTTAATAAGCTACAAGCAGCATATATTTACATCAATTTCCACTTTTGGGGGAGATTTCAGATTGAACCAGAGAGAAAAATGTTAGTATACATTGCATTAGATTATAGATATAATACGCTCTAGAGTGGAAAAATTCCATGTAGTTCAAGCCAGCGTTTACCCGGGCTGCCAGATATTTGCGATGTACATTGTCACTGAGATGCACCAGCTCTCGCTTAGAGAGCACGAATCTACAGCAGCCCAACAAACTTACATCACTCAGGACACTGCGGTAGCGAGCCAGCTAAGCGGAACAATACTTGTTACCAAGGCCGGGAGCCGCGGGGGCAAACTACGCAGAGTCCACATGGAAAAGTCTATTATCCTGCAACCCGACAATAAACGCTCGGAGAATAAGGTAAACTAGGGGGACAATGAGGAAATTCTCGCTAGTATCACCATAATTAGCTACGGTAATAGCGCAGTCTACCGCAGCGCCTACCCTCTGAGAGATTCACTGTACCCCGCATATGCCTGAGCTGTGGACGGGCCTGGAGCCACGCGCAGCACGTGGGATTACGAGAGTCTGCGGCGCAATGCTCTTACAACCAACACCCCCCCCCCCCCCTCCTTAATCTGTGCTTGTAAACACCAGTTTCACGAGTGTGTGTCATAGAGCAACTCGTGGCATTTGGCTTGAAAGCTGTCACCTTCATGTAAGGTGACATGTGAAAAAATATAGGCTACACTCTGTGGCGCAGTCAGGTGAGTGCCCCTTTCCAAAGCTGTATTTATTGACTGGTGTAAACGCGACTGAACTGGAGTGGGGCTCGAATGAATGTATATAAATGCACGCGAGGCATGAGCACGCGCTGTTGTCACCCAACCGTTAGTCGAGCTCTCAGTGCTGTGCCTTCACAAATGTTTGTCTCTTCGCAGGTGCCCCGATGGCCACTACGTCACCATTCATGTGACAAGATGCTTTGAACAGCCGTGCCAGACTTAACGGTTCTGTCTCTCCCAAACGACTTCACTCTGCAGAAGCTTGAGTGCGATTCGTAAATAACACTTGAATAAATATGAATTTTCCATTGCTCTGATGCTATTCGTTCACGCATCAGCAGAACATGCTCTTCCAGGCTGCTGTGATCTCAGTGATGACAGTTTGGACGGCCAGGTACGCTGGCTGTCGCTCGCAATAGCCCAGGTTAACTTCACTGAGCTTGTTACTCGCACTGTCTGTATTTATTTCTGATGTATTCAAAAATAACATAACTGCTTTTGTTGAGTCACTCTGACATAATGTGGCTTTAGGAACAGCCGCAGTCCCGCTCGGAGGCAGTTCCTTGGGCAGAAAGCCTAGCCTTGGACCGCTGTTTTCTCAAACATTTTGTCCGGGAGAGCGGTAGGATCCAGCCATGCGTGCATTGACTGGTCTCTTCCAATGTGCGCATAGCTGCGTCCAGTCCGAGCATGATTTGCTCCTCTTACTTAACAAAGCATTTTTTTCTGTAGGCTGTAACCCCATACAAGGCTTCTAAAAAACAAAGGATAAATATAGAGTTTTTGAGACACGCCATATAAATACAGTTTTCAGTGCGTGTTTCAGGTTTTTTAAGTGTAGATTTTAACTTGGCTTTGAATGCACATACGCGTGTTCTTATTAAAAGCCGGCTACCTGACAGTGGTGCTGAAGGAACAGCGACGGTGAAACCAGCAAGAACCAGCATAGAGCCGCCTCAGTTTGGACACAACCTAGCAATTTTGTCTTTAATATTTAATGACTCCTTGTTGCTATATATAGCAGGTCTACGCATATACTCACAAATACATACAAATTGAAGTGTTTTCGTACATGCACACCAAAGCAATAATCTCGGGCATTTTAAAATTCTGACGCTTGAGTCAAGTAAACAACCGTCTGCATTTTGGATATCCCATTCTGTCAAATAAAATTACTGTCGCATGTCAGTCATTTATCGAATATAGTTTTGTTTCCCATTTTAAAAGTGCAGAACAGACAGTCTGATATAAAAAAAATCAACATACAAATAGGCTACTCGTCACAATCACATTCGTTTGTCGACACATGAGTGAAATGTAGTCTGTATGTTGCTGGATTCTTGCAGGTGTAGAAAAAGAAAACACGTCTTGCGTATTGCTTCATTCCAGTAGATGTTATCAGTCGTTTTTGTGAAGATGCAGTTATCCAGACGGGCTAGTTGCTTTTGTTAAGACACCGCATTGTCATTTCATGCGGGAAGATGATTGCGCGCGCCTCTGATTGAACTGAACGGCACAGCTGAAGCTGCGCATACGGGTTTGGTGGAGACATGTGGAATTTCAAATGATGGTACGTCACCGAGAGGCAACCCCTGCATGAAGTGATTCAGATTACTGGCAGACAAGACTGAAGAATTACGCTGCACGACGCGCGACTTCAAAGCAGTGCTAACACACACGAGGTAATGTCACGTAATTTCATATCACCCATTCCTCCAGATAATCTGGGAAGCGATGGTTTTTGAGGATTTTTTTTATTACTTGCACTGAGATGTCCCTTTGAAAAGAAACAAGTGTGAGGGGGCGATAACGGTTTGGATTGTCACCTTTTTCCTATTTTATTTCCTTTTTTTTGGTACATGTGGGAAAATCACCGAAATAGTACTGTTATTGTTAAGTTCACACATCGGAGCTAAAGTTTTTTTTACTGCATTGCACTGCTCGCGGTCTTTTTCTTTTCGCGAGAGGTGGTCCGCTCTGAAGCAAAGGGTGTAATTCTCCCGTTCACCTTAAGGACGTGTTCCTGCACGAGCCCCCTCCAGTTCCCAAAGAGCTGCGAGGAATGCGGAGCGCAGCGCGAGCTCTGTTGCTCCGTCCGGCAGTCCTACCGCAGAATTTCATATTTCACCCGTCTGGCGGATTCAATTAACATTCTGGCTATCGAGTCCTCGCCACTGTTGGGAAACTCGATGATGCAGGGGCCAGGGGATGCTCGTGGAAAATTCAAGACAATGAAGACGGTTGGATTTATGTGATTCCGTGGTTTTTTGGCGGTGAAGTTAGGGGATTTTTTCCGGTGGAAATAATTATCCATCTTTACAACAGGGCTGTAAAAGGGAAGACCCTCGTTGCAATGTCTTCTCAGACCTCAATCGTGGAGCAATGTGGAAGAGAAATGCTGTAAGTATATGCATTTTTTTTCATTTAATAACAGTTACTCACTCTTCTTTTTTTACCCCGGGAGAGTGGCGACATTCCATTCCACGCGCACCCCTTCGCCAAAGTGCAGTGCTGCTGCAAGGAGAAGCAAATGCAGATCTTTTCCATTCTGTTGTATTTTTTGCACCGCGAGACCGATGCCGTTTGTGTCATGGTAATTGCTTGTGTTTTTACGATTGCTTTTTTTTTTTTTACGATTAAGCAAACATTTCCCTGTGAAATAGCTAGCTGCAGTAATTTTTTTCCTTTACCGTGGGAATACAGAACGCTTTTTATTGGCTACACCAATCTGGAAACTACTGCAGTCTTACAGACTCTTCCCCGTCAGATGAAGGAAACTCGTGTCTTCTCTACTCAGAGTCGTAGTGATAAGTCAGATTGTAATATTTTTTCCACACTGATAATTTACCTGTAGTAAAAGTCGTGTCCTGATCAAGGCAGAGCGAAATCTTTGAAGCTATTCAGCTCTGTCTTGGAAGCTGCAACGGTTTGCGACTGCAGTGAATGAAAAACCAACGGTGCAAATGCCAGGAATATGTTGGAAGGAACACAGTCGTTGTTAAACTTAGAACAGAAAATTAAATGGTTAAATGTACGCTAAATTTTTTATGTTCATTGCAGATTTTTTTCCATTTGTAGATAAACTTCGAATACTTTTGCTCCGTGGCCACAGCGCTTGTATGAGAGAATATACGTTTGGAAATATTTGTTGAGGCACCTTGGTCTCGAGGTTAATATGGAAGGAAGCATTCCGCGCCAAGATTAACCACATATAAAATCTTCCAATATTCAAATCATTATCTAGGTTTTGTGACATTGAATGTAGCCTATGTCCTAGAAATATCACAGGACCCCTATTCATGACGACCAGGAAAGGATAGAAACGTTACAGGCGCCATTAGGGGTCGCTGTTGTATAATGATCGGTCCATGGAAGTTAATGAGAAATCAAAATGAATTTACGTCTAAATTCTTTCATGCTCGGAATGCAGTCACGTTGTAGCAACGCAGGTTTTGCATTTGATTCTGCTTAATATAACATGGGAGGGGGTTTTTCTTTCCATTTCCGTCTTTTTTACTGCGGCAATGACAGCAACACGGCGAATAATACAATTAGCAACCAGTGTTTGGTCTAGTTTATTTTCAGATATGCGCACACACATTCCTGTTGGTTTACATTAACGGGAACTATGTTTAATAGTTTTTTTTTTTAAGAATATGATTTATGCTGACTGACACAATTATGAAAGACGTCATAATGCCAGTATTTTAAAACATCCTCGTGTACAGGTGTTCACTGAACTCAGGTGTACTGTAAACGGGCCATTATATAACGCTGCCGTAGGTTTAACTGTCTGTGTTTGGCTTATTACGACATATATTCTGATATGGATATATAATTTGAGCGTCATATGACGTACATTAAGAAGCCAAATAATTGGTGGTTATGTCAAAGCGAAGGAGGGCAAGGAGGTACCTTAAAGCAACCGGTCGTAATGGGAAAGGCTTTTGCCTAAAACATGTGTACTGATTTAAGGTTAATTTTTTTCTCATACAAATACTACAGTGAATGAGTTGCACTGACCGATTAAAATATCCGTGATGTAAAAAGAGCAATCAAGATGTCCAGCGCTGATTCGCTGACGTTTTCAGAAATTCACGCGGAGCTTTTCAATTTTCTAAATGTGGATTTAGGAGGTTCTCCCAGCTCCACGCGCATTCACGCGGAGAGGCGCGCCAGCGCAACTGCGTCATTTAACTATGAGCGAAATACAGTACACCGGGAAGATTTGTGCTCAGCGAAATCCGCACATTGACTCGATACAAAAAGATTCGATGGTAAGCGTGAGTCACTGCAGGGTGAATTGCTACTACAGAACGACGCCGGTTCAGAGACGGATACCGCTCCGCCAGGGAATGGTTGATAAACTGACCCAGCACAAAAATCATTACATGACGACAGGCAAACTGGCCAAACGATGAACCAATCGGGATCAGTCCCGAACAAAGGGACATCAAGAGAAGACAAAAAATGCCTCGCGTGGAGAGGGACAGGCGAATGAAGTTTACATTCGCAGCGATGCCTGTACTTTGCCTAAGCACACATATTCCCTACATGTTTCAACAGCTCTCTCTTTATTTCCCCATACATGTCGTATCTCAGTGCTGTGGTTGCAGAGCCATTTAAAATATCCCGTTTTCAGTTCAACTGGACGTTGAGGGCTTATTTAGCCATTGTAAGTGAAATCATCTTGAACAACAATTACACAAAAAGCAGGCTTCGAGGCTATCTTGCTGCAAATTCACATAGCTCTTTCCTCACAGTGCATACCCTCTGGATCGCACCAGCATGCGTATGTTCTACACTCATCTGTGTGCTGTACACGTACGTGCTCGCTTCGGTGCATGTCAACACTTATGTGCGGTTTCAGGATAACATATGCAGCCGTGTCTCGAGCTTTCAGATGTCGATTATCACAGACCAGTGCGTGATGCAGTGCACGCGGCTGGGCAGATACAACCTTACCAATGCGTTACCGTAAAAAAAAAGAAGTACCCCCCATCTCCTTAAGTCAAACACTCATTGTATTTCACACAGCTCCCGGATATGCTCATTTAATGCACTGAAAGATGCGCATTTCAAGGATGACCTCCCCGCGCCCACGCCGCGTTTGTTGTGTCGGTCATCAAACGCCAGTCCGCGCGCATACATTACCTTCAGAAGCGATATAGAATCGTTTTCAGGAGGCGAGTCGGGAAGCCATTCTAATCCGCCCATGTTAATAAGAAGCAAATCCCTCTCATTCACCAAGACGTGCTTACACTGAGGTGTGTGTGTGTGTGTGTGTGTGTGTGTGTGCATGCACACTTCTTTGTGGCTTATTCTGCAAAAGAAGGGCCAAAGGGAACACAAGAGAGCCCATCTTATGTTGGCACTATCACGGCCCACTGTATTGTGGGACAGGTTGTAGGGGAGCTTGCAGGTTTGAATCCTGTGTCGGGGAACTGCACGTGTGAATTGCTCCCGCACATATCCAACTGTATGAATGGGTAATGCTGAGTGACAAGTAAGTACATCCAGGCCATATGAGTGTATGTATGGCCTACATATCTGTGTCTGTATGTTTGTGTCTGCGGTTCTGTCATCCGGGAAAATGTGCTTCAGCCAATAAACCATATAATTTGCCACCCACTGTCACGTGTGTATATACATGTTACCCACATCCTTATCTATGAACACATTGATGAACAACTTGCTGCAAATAGCCAATGTTCTGACTATAATTCTTTCTTCCTGTGATAGCACATTTTGGTCTCTAACCTGCTCTAGTTTGAAAAAGCTGCATGAACGTTTCCAAAATTTACTGGCTTGTGAAAACTCAAACGAGGGGTTTTCAGTCCTGGTGTAGGTGAAAGCTTAGTGATTTTTTTGAATGAAAGGTTTTGAGAGATAGATGAGAACACAAGCCTGCACCCACACCATCCCTGCCCCCCTAAGACTACAAATCCCATGATACCTGCACTCATGGCACCTGCTTGGTTGACCATTGGGTAAAACTGCTGTTGGGCCAGTAGTGCGCTCCCTTCCCTGTGGACCAAAAAGAAAATTCCAATTCCCCATCAAAGGTGTGAGAAGGCACTGATCTGTATAAGTACCATCCTTTGCGAAAGAAGTTAGACTGAGGTTCTGACTCCCCGCAGTCTTTAAAGATCCCATGGCATTTTTCAAAACAGTAGAGTTTTTATCCCTGGCATCCAGATTAAATGCATGTAAGAAACTGGCTCCTCGGTCACCTCACTATCCCTCACCTCCCGTGCTTCCCTGAGGTCATCACAACGAGAGAGAGAGTTGAGATGATGTGCCTCGTTGAAATAAATGATGTAGCCTTTCATGCTTAGCCAACACCTTTATCTAGAGTGACGTGTACAATCCACCTGTTTAAACAGATGGATTTCATAGGGATATGAATCTGCAGCCTCAGAATTTCAAACCTAGTCATGGTACTGTAGACCCTCAGGTTGTGGCTGGCTTTTATTTTCACCTACAAATCAGCAAACTTCTCAGACCCACGAAACCAAGAGAGATGAGTTGACTGTGTAGTCAACTGTTTTTTTTTAAGATTATTTTTTGGGGATTTTTCCACTTTATTTGACAGTTACAGTAGAGAGGTAATGCAGGATAGAGAGTGGGGGGGAAGGACATGCAGCAAAGGGCCCAGGCCGGATTCAAACCTGGGCAGCTGCGGTAAGGCCTGGCCTTACATGGCATGCGCTCTACCAGATGAGCTACCAGGGCGCGCCAGTAGTGAACTGTTTTAATTGATGATTTAAATGATGAATTTGTGTACAATGTAGCTCCTCAGTGGCAGGTGTGGTCACCCCACTGAGGGCTGTTTGCAGCGATGCATTGTTAGACTCCTGATCCTCTCTTTGACCCCTGTCTCCACCTCTCGCTGTAGGGGATGAAGCGGGTGAACATGGGCAATATCGGGCTGGTTCTACTGGCTCTACCGGCCCTCCTGTCCCAGGTGAGAGTGTCCCTGGGCGCGGAGAAGGTCCCCATACTGAACATTGCGGTGATCCTGGGGAGGACCCGCTACATCTCGGACCGCGAGATCCGGGCCTTGTGGAGTAAGGAGGACCCCATCGACGTTAATGTGGTGACGCTGCTGGTGAACGAGACAGACCCCAAGAGCATCATCACCCACCTGTGCGACCTGATGTCCGGCACCAAGATCCACGGCGTGGTGTTCGGGGACGGCACCGACCAGGAAGCCATCGCCCAGATTTTGGATTTTATTTCCTCCCAGACTCTCATACCCATTTTGGGGATCCACGGGGGATCCTCGATGATCATGGCAGACAAGGTAAGCTAAGCCACGCCCCTTGACCTATGACCCCTTCACTTGCCACATCCCATACCCCCATTGGCAATAGGTTTAGCCTCACCATTGGTTTTCCTGCCCAGTCAGTCTACTTAAAAAATAGTTGTTTCTCAGACTACTTCTGCCCACATTGCACTTGAGTTTTTGAATAACAGCAAAAAACACAGAGCTTTAATTTACAATATTGTTCCCCACAGCTTTTCGGCACATGTTGAAATGAATGAAAAATGGAAAAAAAATAAATGTTGCGCTGAAATGTTCTGTTGAATGAAATGAAATTCTGTTGAGCATTTGAATCTGAAGAGTACTTTCCTGCTTGGTTTGGCTTCTTTGTAAATGTCGCTTTTTGTTTGTTGTTTTTCTTCAAGCTTTTAAATATCTGCATGTAAATTATAAAAACTTTCATGTGAACATGGGATTGGGGGGGGGGGGGTTGGGGAGAGGGTGCATAGACAGCATTGAATACTGTTTGAGTGCAATCTTGCAGCCTGTGAATTATGTCTGTGTATATATGTATAGCAAAAACTACTTTCATACTTTAGATTTAGTATATCCCAGTGTACACACAGGGGGCGCAAACTGTGTTTTTCTTTACTGTCCCCCCAAACTCTGCCATAAAACTGGCCTGGACCCCCTCCTTTTACAGCACCCTGAAAGGACAAAAAGCAGCTGATAACTCAGACTAGACCGCACCCCTACAACATGGATGTAAATATGAAAATGGGGAAAAAAGCGCGTAGTCGCTCAGCAATGACATGGTGCTGTGGGGGTGTTCGCTCGCATCATGATCAAAGCAAACATGGGGATAATGCTGGCTACGCAAGTGCGGGGCGGAATCCCATCCTCACACTTTTCAGGTCTTCCTCCTTTCTTTTTATTTGGTGTTTGAGCATCATGTTTAAGGAAAATGCTACTTTGCTCATTTCAGGTCGAAACTGCACACAAGGAAGGTTGAAATCCTTAACAATGTTACAAGGTTTTCAGTCACCTCTTGGAGTCGTTAATAATTTACCTGGTCTGAGGAATTAGCATCATTTCTGTGTACCATAACAGCGTACGCTGTGCGGGCGGCCCCGTGTTAAGGACAAAAAAATGATGACAGGCTCCTTTTTTGTTGTGGCTCTGTGCAGAGAGCCATGGCTGCGGTTTCAGGGTGGATGGCCGTGGTAACGCATAGCAGTCCGATGGGCTGGAATTCCTTTAGCGAGCACGTTTGTTACGCCGAGTTTCCGCTCGAGAATGTGCGTGCAAACGTGTGCGCACATGCGTGTCTGTGTGGGTGGGTGTTTGCTTCAGAGTTTGCATTTGCAACGTGTGCACTCATTACCATGTGTCTATTTAAACCGAGTCTGAATGGTCTTAACTTATTCTGGATATGATCCATCACTGGTAATGGCATCCGAAGCGTCAAAGCTCTTCATGGAGTCAAAGCACTTTTCACTTGTTGAGAAAAACTATCCTATTATCTATACTAATTGTCTACATGGTCTTTGCTGAAAATCAGAATGTGTTCTCTATATTAACCCTGTTTACTTTGGCTCACCAGGGCTGTGTCTAGAATTGCTCCATGTTCACTCTCTAGTGCACTCTGTCAGGAATCAGACATTGGCTGACCTACGAGACTAAAAACCTGTAAGACTAAACGCAGAGCTCACTGCACCTACAGCTCAGGATGTGTGCTTGGATTGGGTTCCATTTCAACCAGCAGCCAATCTGGGCCTCGGAGACTCAGCCAGGTCAGCCAATCAATGACTTGAATGTTGAAATACAGTTCTGAAATACACCAAATTCACCAGCATAGACACCAGACCTCCAGGACTGGACCTGTGCACCCCTGGCCAATATAATGAACTATTCATTGGATAGGGAGTAATCTCAGAAACAACTTGTGTGGCCCTTGTATGAATACTGAAAAATGATTGGTTCATTCATCCATCCAATGACATCAACTGAGTTTTTTTTGCTGGTCTTTGCGGCCTTTTCAAGGTGCCCTTTAACAGCAGTCATATGAAGCTGCTTTTGTGGGGTTGCTCAGTGTGTTTATTGCCGAGGGAGCTGAGGCCGAAAAAAAGAGAGGCCAGGAGGTCACAGGAGTAATTTCGTTTTTGCCCTCCTCCCGTCAGCAAGCTCCATGCACTTTAGAGCACCACAGTAAGTAAGTGTGCGGTAGTGTTAGCCAGAGCCGGCCCTGTCGCCATTGCTGTCGCCGCTGTCATGTTATTTGCCACTCTGTCGCCTTTAAGCTCTTTGTAATTACCCACAAGTCCGGGCGGCGGGAAAACTGACTTTATGGCTCAGCTGGAGGTCAAGCTCCGGTTGCCATGGAGCTCTGATTCCAGAGTTACGCCCATATAAGGAAAGGGGGGTGTCCAATCTTATGTGAGAAAGGTGGAGTGGGTGCAGGCTGCTGTTTTTATTCTTTTATTTATTTAACGTTTATGGTACCAGGCAAGTCAATTGACAACTAATTCCTATTTCTCTACAACGGGCTGATAAGAGGGGAGAGGCAGGTTGCAGGAGGCCAGACTGGGTCTAGGCTGTCTCTCCAGCAAAGCAGTGAAACACATGATTTAGCCCTTCCGCTAATCATGGCCTTCAGACTAGATCATTTGTATAATCAGGCATGCTAGTGCTACGGCTAGAACTGTACCCACTCCGGGTTCTCCTCGGGTAAGATTAGATACCGCCTTGTCACAATCATGGAGGGACAAGGGGAGGCATGGCTACTGTGAGATCACATGACCCATACCTGTTTCTGCGTCCCTCTGTGCACGTAGCGTGTCCTTCCATGGTATGTCAGTTACACGGTACCTCACAGTACCCCTCTGCTGCCATGGGAGATCATGTGTCCCTTTCCAGCCTGATAATTAAATGACCTTACTGGACTTTATTTTTCTTTTTTCCCATTTTTTTTTTCATTATTCTTTCTATCTTCCTGTCCTTTTTTAGTTTTCGGTCTATCTCTTCATCTTCTTTCCTTTGGGATAAAGTGGGTCTGTTTGAGAAATTATATCTCAGACAGGGGTATGCAGTCCTGTTGCAGTTTTCTCCTTATAAAAATAAAAATTTAACATACAGGAAATTTCACAGTGCTACCGCACAATGCATAAAACCGAGCTCATCGCTATAATACAATCCAAGACCACTGTAATAATACATACACAGCATACTAATAAGTGGTACGTTAAAGTGACACAACAGCTTAATAAAGTATCAATTACATGTTATTACGCTCTGACAACTCGAAATAATGCTAATGATAATGATCGTTATCCACGTTATGCTCTGTGAAGCACGCAATTACACACAATGAATACTTAATGTGTTTTTGCTGCTCACGCATTGCTTATGAATATGTTATGTATGCATTATGAAAAAGTGGTAATTTTTTTTCTTTAGCTATTTACATGTATACATTTACGTGGTAGTTACATTTAGGTTGCAATGCACTCCCTGCCAGACTGTAGGTGCCTCACTGCCCTGCTGACTGACTTCCTTCCTCTGTGGGGGGTTGCTACGGGCAATCACATCTCACCTCATGACACCACTGGCCACAGTTGAAAAAAAAAAAACAACTTTATTTAAACAGAAATTCAAAGCCATTTACATAAAAGGAAATACAATTGAATTATAACTTATTAAATAAAGAAAAGGTATAAGAAGGCATTGGGTATAGGCTGGAACTCAAACAGGAGCAAATGGGTCATTTGGTCGAACCGGGCTTGTTCGACCCGTCACCTTGGTAACCCTGCTGCGTCAGCACACGGATTCAGCGTGTTGCTGAAGCTCTGTGCGTGTCCTGTGTTTGCGCAGAAGGAGCCCGGCTCGCTGACGCTCAGCGGTATTTTGGCCGTGGGTGGCGGGGGACGTGATGTATATTCTCAGGATTTTGAGAATCATGTCTCTTTGCTGCCTCCCAATTATCCACTGCCAGTCACAGATTCCCCATGCGCGGGCCTGGGGGAGGATTGGGGGGGTCCTCAGCGGCCAATTAATGACAAATCCTGCCCGATCCGCAAAATACCTGTGAATCATGGAGGTTAAAGGTCGATCAGGGCCACTCTCTCACTCGCACTCTCCATTTCTCCATCTCTCACTCAGATTCACATCCAAATTAAAATTGCTTTATTGGCAGGGAAGAAAAAAACTAATTCATAGATCTTGCCAAAGCATACAGAAATCAATTTAAATGTTAATATGTTATGTTAATAAAGCTTTCTCTGCCTCTCGGTCTGTCCTTCTCTCTCTCACAGTCTCTTCCTTTCTCTCTATCTATCTCCCTCTCTCTCTTTATTAAAAAAAGGAATTAGTCATTTACCATACAATGATAATTTCACATGTTGTGTAAACAGTAGTAAGTCAATACATGCTGAAAATGACACAGTAATTAAAAGCATTTAGTTTGAAACAGCGGCGCTCCGGTGAGTACGCTGAGCATATAATCCTGGCGTAGGTGCCTGGCATGTCTGGACCCTTTTTAAAGACTCGGAGATTGTGCAGCCGCTGCAGGGGCACGCTGTATTTTGACAGACCCCTGTCTTCAGAGTTGATATGGGAGCTCTATTCACACTGCTATCTGACCATTACCTTTAGCCATTTAAGCTAATTGCACAGGGGACGACAACATTGCCCCCACTTGGGAATAAAACCCGCAACCTCCACACATGAGTTACAAGTTCAGCTCCAGCCCTATTGTGATACATTGATACCCCATGCTTGTACACTGTTCTGGGACACTTCCCCAGTCAGATTAAACAAATGTACAAATCTCTCTTTCAATTTTCCTCCCTCTTTACAGTGCCATCTCTGGTAAAAAAAAAAAAATAACAAAAACTCACCCTTGTCTCCCATTGGCGGGCTCGGTTTACGAAAACCAGATTATCCCAGCAGTGTATGTGAAACACAATTATGACTTAAAAAAAAAAAACAAACACTGTTTGAATCTCTCTTTCACCTCAAACTCGTTTCGTGCACTGAGCTCCACTTAACTGCCTCATCCAGTCTCTTAGCTTCTGTCAGTCAGGGAACGCTATCAGCGATGACCTTTTTAAAACATCCGTTCAACATTCCTGTCACATTTACATTCATACATATTTATGGTACTCAAAGGAAGGGAACATTCTGTGTTTTAAGAGGACAGGGACCCCCCTTTCTGCACATGCATATGTAGTATGGTACTGTATATAGTTAGCTCATGTGAGAGGGGCAGTGCACAGACCAGCAGTGCACAAGAAACACACGTTGAGTGTCATTATAATTGGTGCTTTATCAAAACCTCCTTTAGCCTCCTTTAGTGCAGGGGGTGTCATGGCTGCTGCTTAAAATGGGGGAAACACCTCTCAGATATAATGTGTCTGTCACCTGTCAGTGGTGCCCCCCCCCCCCCCCCCCCCAGCCCCACCCATATAAATGCCCAGTTCCATTCTCACACAGACGGAAATATGTGTCACAATATCTGTCTGGGCTTTTCCTTATATTGATATCACTATATATACATCAATACGCGACAATGTATTTTTATGCTTAAACTAACTTAACTATTCTGGATTGTATTGCATATTGCATTGACAAGACTAAACAATTCTGAAAGGTCAAAGTTCAGGTGTTAAGCTGCCATATATTCTTCAGGGTCCATTCTGAGAGGAGGCTGGGGGACACGTTTTGCCCCTGTTAACCTGACTGCATTTAGCAGGATTGATATCACGATATCATAGTGTAAAAACAACAGCAATACAATCCATATGGAGAAATCCAAAAGTGGGAAAGAAACTGGGCTTTTCCTCCGCACATATTTGAGTTTAATCCTGTCAGGACAAGTCCTGGAGGGGGCCGAACAGGATGTCACATCCATGCCTTTGGCCCGCGGCTGCCGTTTGGGATTCCAAAATTAGCAACAACTTTTTCAGAAATGCAGAAATATGATAAAAAATGGAGGTATCTGTACACCTGATAATGACCTGTTGCAGGTGCAGAAAGAGCACAACAAGGAAATAAACCTCCATGCATGAAGCAGATAATTATAAAAATGTACGTGTGTTAAATTAAGTGACAGCAAGTACCCAGAAAAGTGGTATAATAGGTTCTGACTGTTTTGACATTTGTCACACTGGCAAGATTTTTTATTTAGCCGTTTATTTTATTTATTTTCTCGTCAGTTTTTAATAAAAGTGGATCTGGCTCAGGGGGCCGGCGGATGATTGACATTGACGGTTAATTGTTGAAGAAAAAAAAACCTGCTCACACGCAGGCCTGAAATGGTCCCAAGCGTCCCGCGCTAAAACGACAACAAAGCACGGACTTCCATGAGCCAAGGCAGGGCCAGCTGGGAGAGGGGCGTTTTTGGAGAGCAGCTCAAAGAGAGTGGAAAATGTTTCACAGCTTTTCACACTTTTTTTTGATTTTTTATTTATTTATTTATTTTTTTAGAGCGTACAGGAGCTTCAAAGGTTGTGACAGGGAGCAGTGAGTCTCACAGAACCCCCCACGGATAGCTTTGAAAAATGGAGCAGGTTCACTGCAGAGAGAAACTTCACACTGTATAAACCCCACCCTAACCAAAGGGGAGCTGTAGGACAGATTTTCCCCTCTGGCGAATATGAGAAATGGGGAAGAGGCCCATGTGGTTTAGCTGGCTAGCACCTGGGAAGGTTAACTAGTGGAAACCTACATTTTTTAAAATATAAATTCTGACAATAACGCTTTTAAAACCTCTCCTATAACCTCTCAGAGCAGGGCTGCTGGTCTAGGATCAGCCTTCCCCCTACCATATCGTAAGCTACTCTATTACAAGCTAAAAGCCCAAACTGATCCTAGATCAGCATTCCTACCACAGAAACCTCATCGCCCACCAAATCCATCCATATCCCACATCGGGTACACGGATCCTCGTTTCCCAGGAAACCCCCCTCTTTGGCTGCAGCTTGTTGCTGAGATTGATTATATGTGTAAAATTAGCTGCACCTTCCCAAACTTTCAGACACAGCTGGGTCAGGCCTGGTTGGGTTTTCCCAAAGCAGCAAAGATGGCCTCATCCCACTGCAGGTCTGAGATACAAGGAGCAGCTGTGAGGAGAATCCCCCCCCCCCCACCTGAAATGTCACATCAGCCCCACCCATCATTAAACCACCCTGACAGGAGCAAGGGGCCACACACCTGACTCCTCCTCCAATTCACTCACCAAACACCCATGGCTGCCTGTACTGATGGAGTCAACACACACTTCAGTTCTGAGCCTATTAGCACCTCCCCAGACGAGGCTGTTGATTTTTAACCAGCTTACATCCTGTTTTCTTCCCGGTTAAAGTGAGCCAGTTGCTGGCCCACCGATATGGATGCTTCGACTGGATGCTTTGCTTTAGTAAGCAGCCAATCAAAGCTTTAGTGTGTGGTGGGACTTGCCCAGATCTCACACAGCAGCTTCATGAACAGTAAACAGACACTTCATCCTAACTCAGCGATCTGTAACCCTGGTATGGGAAGGCCACAGGGAAGCGGCTGATCGACTGAATAAAGCAGCTGAGTGCACAGGCAGCTCCCCTCGTCTGAATTCTGGGGGCCGCAGTGTTTGTAGAACTTTAGGTGAAAGCAGAGGCCGGCCCTCTCTGCGGCTCTCCGGGATTGAGCTCTGCTGGGGCCCCGGCGCCGGCCCCCAGGCTCCCTGGCAAGGCTCCACGGACGCGGCCATGAGCTCGCTCTCCTTCCCTCCATCGCTCCCCTACCCGAGACAGCGCCTGGGGACAAAGCAAATTGATCTGGAATGGATGTGATCTGTTTGACCCCACCGTGCCTCGCCGGGTTTAACGTATGGCTCGTCCGCTTAATTGCCAGGTGGTGTTCTTTAGGGAGCTGCTCTCCCGGCATTGACAAATGGATCCCCGGAGAGCGAACAAACTGGGCGAAGAGGTCCAACATACGCAGTACGCATATGAGTTCTTGCTTTTTGCATTTCTGGATTGAGAATGTTGTAGCTGTTATCTGCAGACTGACCTCTACCTTCATATATACAAAATCTTAAATCTGGAATGAGAATATTTTGGAATACACAGCATTTGGGAGTACAGAAATAATAACTAGAGTATATTGCTCCATTATGGGGTTCTTAGGACCTTATTGTTCCATCCCTAACTGTGTAACATGATGCTGTAATCAAAATATACTGTTATAAACAGAGAATACAGCAGTATATTGCCGATGTACTGCAGATATGAATTCAAACGTATTTACAGTATACTGCAGTATAATCTGTTCGTGTGAGGGTTTTGCATGACTTGTAATTAAAGTCCGGACACAGATGAATGATTGGCAAGTCGCTGTTGGCCTTGGCGTTGCGGTCGGGCCCAGACCAGAGATTCCCCTTTAAGCGCTCCCCATAGGGCTTGTTGTCGACGCGTTACTTTAAAAATCGCGTTCTCATCCTGGCTCCTGGGCGTCGGCATGAATAATGATTCTGTCTGTCAGACAGGGAAAGGCTAAGCTGATTGGACAATCCTGTCCTGAAGGGACGGAGATCTTTAGTGCGGAGGCCTGTGGTTCTGATCGTGTTTGACGGCGTCGGTCTGCACTAAAGTTCACGGGGGCGGCCATGTTGATACTCATGGGTGGGGCTGATTGGCTGATCATACGAACACAGGACATGCCTTAAACTGTCTGCCTAGCAACCGTATTGTTATATAATAATACTTATCCTTATTATTACATTGCTATTTTAAAAAAAAAATTAAAAATTTATGACAACAATTTAATTACACATGAATAATAAACATACAAACACCGGCCAGGTTATTAAGAATTGTGAAATATGCAAACCTATAAGAAAGGATGCATTTTTGTGGTTTGGGAAACCCTCAAAGAGACACGGTAATATTAATAATAATATTAGTCATGTTGTTTTCGAAACAGGGTGAGATGGAGCTGAAACATGTTTGCTGTCCTGGAGGCTCTGAGGGAGCAATGCGACTGTCGCATGCTTTGGTGCATGCTTTGGTGCTTCTCCTGACAGGTGCAGGTGTCCCTCCTTGCAACGCTCCATTGCTGTAGCTCACAGCAAGTTTCGCTTTTGACACGGGTGGCTTGAAGTCCAGGGTTACCACCTCTGTCTTGTAACAAAACAAAAAAAACAAATCTTGTCCCTGGAAGAACTACTATCACAAAAGACTAAGACCTCAACTTCATACAACTGCAATAGTTTTGTTTTATATATGTATTTACATTGAAAGCATGATATATCATATTTAACATATCAGCCATTGTATCAATAGATACAGTACCAGATTTACCTATATATAATCCCCTTCTGTTGACAAGTGAACAGGTTGTTTTTTTCATTCGAACAAATCCAAGAACATTCAAACATTCAAATACAAGATGGGTGGGGCATTGCTTTGATGGGGCACCTGTGAGTAATGCGGTGTACCTGAACTGGTTCAGGAAATATCCAGGCGTATCAATGGAGGATATGTGTGCTGTGAGAGACAGACCGTGCTAACAGTATGCTAATGGTGAGGGAGTGAATTACCATAATAAAATCTGGTGTGATTGAAACGTAGAGCTAGAGGGGCCAGAGCTCCTGAAAAAGACGCATCTGCCGTACCGTAACCACACCTCTGGTGAGCGAGCGTCTCTTCCCCACCAGCCCTCCGCTCACAATCATGCCCGAATCTCTAACACGGCTCCCGTTTGTGTAACGTTTAAAAAAGAGCCCCAATCGGCAGGATCCAATCCGGCAAATGTGTGTGTGCTTAATGTGACCTAAATAAACTCTCACTTTCTCTTTTTCTATCTCTCTGTCTCTCTCTTTCTATCTCTGTCTCTCCATCTCTCTTCTTTCTTTCTGTCTCTCTTTCTGTCTCTGTCTCTCTCTTTCCATCCCTCCATCTCTCAGGTGATTATTATGAATTCCTTGCTACTCTGTACTGTTACTATAAAAGTGAAAAATGGCATGGTAATTTTATTAGAAAACGGGACTCTTTGCAGGACAACTCGATCCAAACATGGCAGCTCGGCCATCTTGCCCTCAGAGTAAATGGCTATTTCAAGTGATGATGTCATTTGGATATACTGTAGCTGATGTCACCCGGGGGAGGAGTCATAACTGGCTGACATCATTGCTTGGTGTGGGAATTTGTGAATTATTTTTATTGTTTGCTAAAATACCACTGATGTGAAGCATCAGAAATGCATATATCATTTTTAATATACCAACCCAATAAATAACGGTATTTGAATGGAATGCCTGGCTGATGGGAAATGGGCGGGGTTTATGTCCCATATGTCACTGTCACAGTCCCTCCCCCCTCATCTTTGAGTTACTTTAATTTTGTATTAGATTCCTGCAGCAAGTCAACACAAGGAAGGAACATGCTACAAGAAATCTCCCATGATGCAGCAGGGTGGGGGGAGGTTATGTAGAACGAGGTGCGTTTCGAGGATGACAGATATGTCCGCCATATAAAATGTACACAAAAAAGCATACACTGTTAAATACAGGCACATTAAACTAACATATATGTTATGATTTTCATAGCCAGTTTCTCTTCTGAGCTGAAACGTGGCACGGTGCTGTGCATTGCGGTGACCAGGCGTCTCCGTTGGGCGAGCTGCGGTTGTATTAAAGTGCGCATCTTTGTACCGGGACAGCTGCGTGTCAGAGCCACCCAGGCATGCAGGAGGACATGAATTAAATATTTCTCCCCTTTGTGCTCCTCTCGCTCATTACAAACAACTTTTCTATAATGCATGATGGCCCAGCAGACGGGGGAGTGAGGCTGCTGTTTCTGACACAAAACATACACTTTTTTCCCTGTTTTTTTTTTTTCTCCCCCTTTTTCCCACCTGAGTTGTATTAATGCTGTATCTGACCCCCCATGTAACTGCTTCCCACTGGCCCTGGAGGAACAAGCTGTTCACACGTGACTCCTCTGATCCATGTGACGGCTAGTTTCTCCGCTGGCCGCACCGCACTTGTAATACAGTTCACATACTGCATTGGTCATGTGGTTGGCCAGTAGAGGCCACTAGAGAGTGATGAGGCTGAGGATTTTAATGGATTAAACCAGTGAAGGTGAGCCCGTTGCTGCTGGTTCTCAAATGTGGACTGCTGGGCACAGCCAGTAACGACACAGGACCCAGGTAACAGAGCTGCTGAGAAGCCCTGTAAAACAGAACTGTTCACACCGCCGTACTCCTGTTTACCTTTTCCTCTGACTCCGAGGAAGATGTCGTAGACATTAAAACATCTTCTCTGATTCTCGCAACGACGATGCTTTGTTTTTTTTCGAAACTGGTGATGTGCCAGCAAATGCACACTGACCTTGTCACTGGATGATGATGGAGTCTCCACAGGCACCTGGCCAACCAGGAGGGGCCGCTAGAGAGCGATGAGGCTAAGAAAGTTAACTGACTTACCCCCTATCTTTCCCCAGCAATGCTGGGCCAGTCATGCATTCACTGAAGCCTCTTATGTTCTGAGCTCGGTGTGTCCCAGCGGAGTGTCCCAGCAGTCTTTATCCCAGGTCGGTTCCCAGGTGAAGTAGTCTGGACATGAGGGATCCTTTTATACCTGCTCATAGTGTACGTAGACTCACCAACACCATGGCCATCACTTCTTGGTTTCCAACAACTTTCATCATTGTCTGCTCTTGCAGTTGTTGCGGCGCTTAGCATTGCATCGTTAGCTTATGTAATGACTGTGGATGGTTTCCCCTATGCCTAAACCATTGTGCATGTATCTTGTTAGTTGCTCTGGATAGGAAAAGTACAAATGCTAAATGGCTAAATATCAAAGTTAACGCAGCCCACAGAGCTGCCCACAGGAAAGGTGGTCTGGAGCACGAATCCGAGCCGCGTTTGTGGGCGTGTGGTCCGTTTGTGACGTCCTGTTTTCCTCTGAAGATGGTTCAGAACAAAAGGGACTTTTTTCTCCCGTTTTTTATTTTTATTGATATGAAAGCCGAAATGATGAATCACACACAGAATGTGTGGAAGAAAGTGGCGGCAGGACTTCGGTACGCACCAATTAAGGTCCGGTGAGTCATTAGAGAAAGTCTGGCTGACGTATTGTCTGGAGTGTCTCAAAATAATGTGGCCCCATTTTTTCTTTCAGGCCATGTCATGATTCTATTTGTGACGCTGTAAAATACTCGAGACCAATCATTTTTTGGATAAAGATTGTGACAATGGAAGAAAAAGCGTGTAGTATGCCCTCATGCCGTGTTTTCTCAGATTGTTTGTTCTCAGAAAGCCTTTGGTTTTTCTGTTTCTTCTGACATTGTGGGGGACGTGGCGTGCTTGTCTGCGCCCGTGCACACTGATCGACAGACGATATTCAAGAGATGATGACTAGCCTACAATTACCATTGAGGCATTCACTGAGGGAGAAAATAAAAACTGATACGACAGAAAACAGAGGCATGTTTTTTTTTATTGTTTAGAAATTCTTATGATTTTATCAATCAAAAAAGGGGAAAATCAGCCCGACAGGCTTAATGCATTAAAGGTGCTTTCAGAAAAGAAATGCAGTAATTAAAACAAAAAGTTTCTGACGACGGCCTTGTGGGATTGCGTTGAGGTGCCACCTCTATGCTGCCCCATGAAGTGGTTTTTCTCAGTAAGCCATATCATGTAAGAAATACATGTAATTTAAATATTACTCCTCACTGTCCACACTGTGATACTAGTACAGCAGTCCCTCTTCTCTCCAAACCCCTGCTACACCTCAGAGTAATGACGCTGGGTAAAAAGCATGCGTACGACACTGTACCACGACCCTCCAATACCCGATCATGCCAAATTGAGCATCCTGGAGGGGAGGGGGGGAGTCTGTGGGGTGTGTTTGGGGGGGTCATTGAAACTGTTGAAGTGATGAAGTCATCACCTGAAGTGATCAGGTATGTCCATAGGAAAACAGAGAGGATGTTTTATGTTTTCGCTCGGCCTCTTTTCATGGTGTCCACGCCCCCCCCTCCTCCACCACCGTTGATTTATGGTCACACCTCTGTACATCTGGTCATGTTTTATCCTGTTCTCTTCATTTTCTCTTTTTTTTTTTGACATCGTTATCGGAGGATGAAGTCAGCTTTTGCTCAGTTTGTGCTTCTGCAGTTGCCCCGCCGACCAGTAGTGGCCGCTAGAGAGAGATGAGATGAGCGATCTCAACCAGGTTGACCCCATATCTTTTCCCAACAAGGCTGAACTACTTGTAGCCTTGTCGATGCGGATGTCCATGCACTGCCGTTTGTAGCGCAGCTCGGGTTGAAATCCCCGACATTCATGCCTGAATAAATGTCTGGCTGTGAGCTGTCTGCAAGCCACTCTAGTGTTCTTTTAAGAAACTCAAAATCTGGAACAAGGAGGACCGTGTGTTGTTACTGTAGTGTCATAGCATTTCAGTCCCAGGTGAGCTGCCATAGCACCCCCCCCCCCCCCCCCCTCATTAACAGGAAACCTAACCTAATTTGGATGATGAGGGTAATTTGTTGATGCCTAAGCTGATTAAGTCACCATGGGAAAAAGGCAACCATTAATGAAATGATAATTACAAAGAAAGGGAGACACACTCCTGGGGGCGAACATCCCAGACAATGCTGGAAAGACTAAATGGAGTTGGACAACAAAACAAAAAAAAAACATCAAATGTAATATAAAATAACACAGAATCTAGGGAAAGACAGAGAGGGTGAAGGTTCCTCTCTTTCCTCTTCCCCTTTTAATTTTACTCCTGTCCTCATTTGAAAACTTGTGGTAGAAAGGGTTATCTTGGTTTAGTGTGGGTACACACGTTAGCATCATTGTTGTACATTAATCCTTTGTGTTGTATTTAGCTGTGCTGGATAATGACCTTGTTTAGCCCCATATTTTAGCGCAGTGCACTACAGGAGAATTAGATTACACTCATCAACCTGCTTTTCTTCATTTCAGCGACCGTCACTCTTAATCGCCCCAGATGAGCCGAACTTAATTCGGTCACACCGCCTCCACGACTAAACCCAAGCAGATTGATCTGGATGCTTTAATTTGGATTTTAATTTGAAGTGAGATATAGATGTGAAGGAGAGGCCCTGGATGTGGGCCTCAAGAGCCTGTTAGCCTGCCTAACCGTGATGGGGGGGTCACAGGCCCAGCCTGGCCCAGCCCGGCCCAGCCCGGCCCTGCCCGGACCAGCCTGGCCCAGCTAGCGTCATTCCTCTGGCTGGGCTGTGTCAGCACAGCAAACAGAGCACAGGTGCACCTGAGTCACAGGTAAAGTGTGCAGGTGCAACTGAGTCACAGGTAAATTCCTCAGGTACAGCTGTGTAACGGGTAAATTCCTCAGGTACAGCTGTGTAACGGGTAAATTCCTCAGGTGTTAGTGGCTCACAGGTAAATGCTGCAGGTGGAACTGAGTCACACATAAACGCATGCTGTAGCCAAAGCAGCGTAGACGTGCTGAGTAGCCTGTCCTCATCATGCCTTCCTCTGCTGTGCCTTTAACACTCGTACATCAGGATGCACTTTGGTTTTGCAGCGGGGTCACGGTAATGACTTCATAACTCAAGTGTGCTGTTTTTTTGGGTTGAAGAGGTCAGAGAGCATTGTGTAGTATTACGTGAGGCTACCCCTGGGGACGGACTCTGATTGGCCGTGCCCAGAGGTCAGGGGTCGTGGCGCGGTGTTCAGATGTCCTGCTTATTCACCGGTTTTGCCCTTTTCCCCCGCGCCGCTAACGCAGCCGAGCTGGGAGAGCAGGCTGTGACTCACCGGGCTACGGTGGGGCACGTTTACTCACACAACACACACACGTTTATACTCTAACTACACACACACTCACACATATATGCATACGCACAGACACACACTCACACACTTATACACCCACACTCTCACACACACACTCATACACACACATATTCACATGCACACTTATACACACAGAACATGTAGACACATTTATACTCACACACACACATTTATACACACTAACACATGCACGTGCATGCACACTCACACTCAAACGCTCACGCACATGCTCACACACTCACACACACACACACACACACACACACTCTCTCACTCACACACACACGCACATGCTCACACACACACACACACACACACTCTCTCTCACACACACACACACACACACACTCTCTCTCTCTCTCTCTCACACACACACACACACACACACACACACACACTGTGCTGATGTAATCATTGCCTCCCTCCACCCTTATGGCCTCATTTCCTTCTGTGTAAACACCTCTATCTCTCTCTCTCTCTCCCTTCCTCTCTCGCTCTCTCCTCTCTCTCTCTCCCACTCTCTCTCTGTTCTGTCTCTATCTCCTGTCTCCATTTCCCCCTCTGTCTCTCTCTCCCTCCCTCTCTGTGTCTCTCTCGATACATCTCTCTCTTGCTACCTCTCTTCCTCAGTCTCCCTCTTTCATTTCTTTCTCTCTCTCTGACCTCTCTCTTGCTCCCTCAATTTCTCTCACCATATTTCCCTCTCTTGCAACCTCTCCTGCCTTTATCCCTCTCTCCCTCCCTCTCTCTCTCCCCCTCTTTCTCATTAGCTTTCTTCCTCTTTCTGCCCATCTCTCTCTCTCCCCCTCTCTGTGCACTCATCCTGATTCATCGCCCTGTCTTCACCTCATTTCACCTCCTCCTTCTTTCCTGTCCTCTCTGATCTGTTCACCTCCTCCTTCCTCTCTCCTTTCCCCCCTTCCCCTTTCCTCTCCTCCCTCATTCCTCCATCACTCCCTCTCTTCTCGCTTCTAATCCTCTCTCCATCCCTCTCCTCTCTGGTTGCCCTCTTCTCTCCGTCTCCTCCCTCCCTCCTTTTCTTCTTTTCCAATTGCAATGAAAGAGCAGGAAATACAGTACTGTACCCTCAGCCACACAACCACACTCTGTGCAGCTCTGTGCACCACAGTTAAGATGTTTGAGCTTTCACCATTGGCCACCCCAAAACCATTCAACCAATCACTGCCCGGCTGAGAGATTTTCCATTGAAGGCCCTTGAGAAAATGGCTGACTGATGACTGCAGAAAGACCTCATAGAGGTCTGCCCAAATGTGTTTGTGTCCCCTGGGGTTTCCTTCCTTGCTTTGTTGCACTAGAGCGCCACCTCTGGTCGATCTGGATCCTGCAGATAGTTGTGCATCACCCTGTGGTTTACCTGTTTATAAAAATAACCATGACATTGGCTGTGTTGAGTGACAGCTCTGTGATGTACAGTATGTAATTCGCTGTGACGTGTGAAATATGTGTGCTTGAGCGCGTGCTTTAGCGCGGGTCGGGGTGGGGGGGCTGGCTCAGGGCTCTGGCCTCAGCTGGACGTTCGCACCCAGGAGCTGAGCTGACCCCGAGTGCTCGGCGTGGTCAGAGCACACACGTGGGCCTCACATATGGAGCTCCGGCAGAATCATCACGCTCAACTGCTGCTCATCAGATACTCAGACAGATTCACATGGAGAAAATGGCACGTGTGCGGCTGAGCTGGACTTAACTAAACCGGGAAAAAATGGAGGGAAAAAAGGGGAATAAAACGCTCAACATGAACACCAGGATGAAGTCAAATGCCTTTGATGACTTCCTCAAAAACCAGATCTAAACACCTCAGAGCCATTTTAGGAAGTTCTGGAGCAGAGAATTTGACGTAGATTTCCACCTCCTTCATCCCTCAAACAACCTGAGGCTTCTCCTCTTGAAGAATGGGTCAATATCCAAATACATTACGTTACATCACATTACAGGCGTTTTGCAGGCGCTCTTATCCAGAGCGACTCACAACTCAGAGTGCATTTATGCCGGCCCGACTTGCTCTAGCAACTACACACAACTTTTAAGACAGTGTTCCGTTCTGAGGTGGGCAGAAGCTTCTCTGAAGGTGAAGTGTGGTGCTATTCATTCTTAGTTGAAGATGTATTATATATTAAGAGCACGGTTCCTTGTGAGCGAACTGCGCAGATTCTGCAGTCAGGGCGACATTTGTCTGCACAGACTCTGCAGTCAGGTTGATAATTGTGTGCGCAGACTCCACAGTCAGGGTACTGATTGTCTGCAAAGGCTCTGCAGTCAGGGTGCTGATTGTCTGCGCAGACGCAGGGGTCATGGCGATGGTGGTCTGCGCAGACTCTGCTGTCAGGTTGGTGTTTGTCTGCGCAGACTCTGCAGACAGGGTGCTGACTGTCTGCACAGACTCTGCTGTCATGGCGATGTTTGTCTGCTCAGACTCTGCTGTCAGGGCGGTGATTGTCTGCGCAGACTCTGCAAACAGGGTGCTGACTGTCTGTGCAGACTCTGCTGTCAGGGCGGTGATTGTCTGCGCAGACTCTGCTGTCAGGGCGGTGATTGTCTGTGCAGACTCTGCTGTCAGGGCGGTGATTATCTGCGCAGACTCTGCAGACAGGGTGCTGACTGTCTGCACAGACTCTGCTGTCATGGCGATGTTTGTCTGCTCAGACTCTGCTGTCAGGGTGGTGATTGTCTGCGCAGACTCTGCTGTCAGGGCGGTGATTATCTGCGCAGACTCTGCTGTCAGGGCGGTGATTGTCTGCGCAGACTCTGCTGTCAGGGCGGTGATTGTCTGCGCAGACTCTGCTGTCAGGGCGGTGATTGTCTGGCCTGTGGTCAGGGTTTCATCCCTGATTGCTCCTCCTCCTAACAGCCCTGGCTGATGACAAGAAGAGACTCTCAAAGCTCCGGATAATTCCTCCAATTAATTCCGATCGGCGATCGGATCAAGGAAGCTCTGCCACAGAATGCCGAATGGCATAAACCTGGGATGGCTGGGCTTAGCGTGGAACCACGAGCAAAATTAATGACTCCATATGCATCATGGGAGTCATACGGCAGAGATATTTTTCAGCAGAAGAGTTTTTTAGCGGGTGGGTGGGCGTCTGGGAGAGTGGAAGGTGCATATACAAACTTCCCTACGCACAGACTGATGCCAGTGAAGGATTTGCATCGGTCTGGATTTCAGTCAGCGTACAAAGCAAGCTACTGTGTGTCCTATACGATGGTTAACAAGTTGCTCTGTCGTGATGTTTTGTTTTTCGCCTCCACAGTTTTTTTCTGTTCGGCCCTCATTTCACGAGCGAGTTCTGACCTTTTTAACGATGTGCCTCTTTCCTGATGGGCTCGGAGTTTAATGGGACCGTATTAGATAAACACTTCAACAAACAACACGTAAATGATCCAATCCCCAAATAAAAGAGGCGAGGTTATTTTCTGAGGATACCGCTCCATTCAAGGGATTATGTTGTAATTTCCATTCACTCATGATGCTGTCTTCAAATGTGAAAGAAAGCAAAATGTTAAATCCTTTTTTTGAAAAGGTGCTGGCTTTGCAGGCCATAAGCTATCTGGTTAAAGCTGATTAGTTTTGAAGAAAGTATTTGCCGAAGTTCAAAGTCAGAAAGTAGCAGTGACTGCTGGGTGGCTTATTCTGTCAAGGCACGTTAGAGAAAGTCACACACATCTGCAGTCTTATGGGTGGCTCATTCTGTTAAGGCACGTTAGAGGAAGTCACACACGTCTGCAGTCTTCTGGGTGGCTCATTCTGTTAAGGCACGTTAGAGGAAGTCACACACGTCTGCAGTCTGCTGGGTGGCTCATTCTGTTAAGGCACGTTAGAGGAAGTCACACACGTCTGCAGTCTTCTGGGTGGCTCATTCTGTTAAGGCACGTTAGAGGAAGTCACACACGTCTGCAGTCTTCTGGGTGGCTCATTCTGTTAAGGCACGTTAGAGGAAGTCACACACGTCTGCAGTCTTCTGGGTGGCTCATTCTGTTAAGGCACGTTAGAGGAAGTCACACACGTCTGCAGTCTGCTGGACTGATAGCAGTTGGATGCCTCCATAAGACATGGCTTGTAAACTTGATAAGGTAAAATGGATTTGTTGAAAAAGGAACTTTTTCTTCGCATTATGTTGTACAGAGCAGCAAATGATGAAGTAGAACTGTTGTAGATTTTTTAAAAATATATTCCTTTACACATACTGTGATATATTTGAAAACATACATTCCTCACATATGGGGACTTTTTTATATGTGTACTGATGTTTGAGTGTATATTACCATGGGGGCAGAATGTTAACACAGTGTGTCTCCACAGGGTCAGCCGGAGTGGGAGAATGACCGCTGTGTTCGACAGGCTAAATGGTTAGCACCTCAGATGGTTCCAAGGCACATGCACACACACACACACACACAATTTCACACATCCCCCCACGCACACATATGCAATTCTCATCTTACACTGTCAAATTTACACACACACACAAACACACACACAATTTCACACATCCCCCCAGGCACACATATGCAATTCTCATCTTACACTGTCAAATTTACACACACACACACACACACACACACTTGTCTGAGCAGTGACTAAGTCTACTAGGTCTCCTGGGTTTCCCTTGTGTACGCGAAGAGGGTGGAAATGAAGGCACCTTCCTCTTGCTGCTGTGATTGGCTGTCGCCGTAGTGACCCTCTGGCCTGATTTAATCACCCCGCCTTTGGCCTCTGCTGCAGTGGGCCCAGAAGCCCAGCTGATTATCCACCTCTACGTCCGTCTGAGAGCCAATCTATAGCCAGCATTTTCATCCTGCAACGCAGAATGTATCAGAGACAGACACATGGGATTACAGCCTGCAGGGGAATTCTGTTTTGATCACCCGTAATTTAACCCCCGGCCCCTCCCAACACAGCCCCCCGTCCTTCCCCCTGCAAATTAAAAACCGTTTGCCTTGAAAAGTGAGTTTGGTTTGGCCCAAACGCGCTCTGTTTCTCCCTCTTTACCCATGAGCAGCCAGAGCCCGGGAGGAAGATTGCCTTAAATCCTTTTAGAAATGAAATAAATGAAGAGAATAAATAAAGGGATAGAACGTCACGTTTCCGATGCTTAACCTCCGGATCCCCTCAGCTCCTAAATCCAGTCTCTCGCAGGGATCCGTTATTACTGTGGTGACTGGGAAACCGTGTGTGCTACGCTGATTGTGACAGTTCTGTGTCCCTCAGAATAACACATAGTCATTCACTGGTGTGTTATATATGAGAACACAGGACATAGGATGTACGAATGTGGAGCTTTTATGGTCGTACCAACTTTAAATAAGAATTTAAATGTGACATTCAGCTTATACATCTGGTATGCTTATTTTGAGTTTACTGCTCTATTTCACGGAAACAGCTTGTTCCCTTCCTGCTGGTCTCAGTTACACAACAGCGGGATCGCTCAACGACCGCGCAGTGCGGGTTTGAATGCATGAGTGCCATAATGCCTCCATAGCGACCACGGAGGACACTGTTCAGGCTAACGCCTGTGCTTGCTGTCTGTAGACTTGAATGCCAGATTAAAGCAAGCATCGGTCTTTTAAAAAGTAGTTTTTGATTTTGTGCGTTGTACATCATGAGGAAAGTGACTGCGCGACCCCTGCGGTTGATTTTGAGCGAAAGGGAAACGGCTCACTGTACGTCCTGTGATTGAAGGTTAAGGCACTCACAGTGTGTTTGAAGTTAAGCTCATTGTTGCAGGATTTGATCGTCGGCCTGAAGCACGAACGCAGATAACAGGTTGGCGATGGCTTGTTGAGGTTCGCTGTCCGCTGGTTGCCAGTGGTGGCGACACATGAAGCCATTTCATCTCCAGCGCAAGCACGAAGACAAAGGCTAACGGCCCAGCTTCTGCTCCACAAGGTCAAGCCCGACCTACAGATCAGATTGATTTTGAAAGATGACAGAGGAGGGGGTGGTGGTGGTGTGAAAATCAATTTGAGAGGAAATGCGCCAGTTCCATTGATATTGACCCCCCCACAATCACTGCAAAGCCCAAGGAGACAGTACTGAGGGGACAGACAGAGCCTCAACAGCCCACAAAGCCAACACCATGCCTTAATTATTCTAAAAAAACAACGAAGAAACAAACTCACAAACCAGCGCCACAGCGAGCTGCAGATATAATTACTTCTCTGATAATCACATTCTGTGTTCTGTGTTTTATTGCACAGCCTGCATCTGATCCTTTTTCAGTCAAAGTGACTTTATTTACACCTGGTTAACACCTTCTTGCATTATGTGAATTAATCTTTTCATATTCCCGTATAACTATTTCACCCTTATGAAAAGCTAAATTAAGCCGAGTCTTGTTTTGTGTCAAGATGAAAAGTCAGTTTTTCCCAAAGCTGTTGGAAATGGGGCCAAGGGGCAAGTGGGGGGGCCGTTGGGGGGGGGGTGGGGGTGGATGCTTTCTACTGAGCAACACCCTTGTATCGCCATGGTGATGGCTACCCTCCATTCCTGATTTAATTATCGATAGAGTTTGGAGCAGGCAGCAGGTTTTCACACACACACACACACACATGCACACGCACACACACACACACACACACACACACGGCACACTCCCAGCCTCTGTGTGTGTCTCACTGATATGATCTGTTCCTCTGCACCTTTCAGACAGGTATGGAACAGGTGAAAACCCAGTCAGCAGATATAATAGTAACTGGCTCTTATATGCACACACACACACACACACACACACACACAGACACACATGCACAAACACACACACGCACACACACACACACGCAGACACACACACACAAACACACTACAGCAGCACCCCCAACCCTAACCCCTAACCCCTAACCCTGCCTCCTACAACAGTGCCCCCTAACCCTCACCCCTAACCCCTAACTCAGCCTCCTACAGCAGCATCCCCTAACCTTAACCCCTAACCCAGCCTCCTACAGCAGCGCCCCCTGTCCGTCTGTCCTTTGGTACGAGCGTCTCCTACATTAGCACTGTGGGACTGTGAGAATACCATAATAAGACCTCCAAGGAACCATTGAAATGTTATGGTTTTTAAAAACACCATAACCTCGTTATTTTACATTCTGTAACAGCCTCTCTGATGAGTGCCACGTATCCCCTGAATGAATCCTCATATCTCGGTTTTTGGGCTTGATAGAGCCGTGACTGCAAATGTGTTTACTCAGCTGTGTATTAACAGAACAGACTCAGGTTGTGTACCTTGCCTTAGCATTCAGAGAGGGTCCCACTGAGCTCACTATCTCTGAGTCTCCCTGCCCATCACCACCCACATATGCACAGAACCCCCCCGCCACCAAACACTACAATGGCACCTGTGGGTCTCTAAAATTTATATCTAAAACCGAAATCATAATTGATCTCATTTAACGTAGTAATAAAACAGTTATTGTCACTTCTTGAAACATTGTCTTTTTGGCAGTGCCACTGTATTTATGTGTTCAGTTTTATAATGAAGGTGATTTTCATTATATTTTAAACTGTAACTCGGTCTTTGTGGATCCTCTCTTGCTTTTCCATTAAACCCATTTATAGCAGGATTTTTCTGCCCCCCTCCCCCCCCACATAATGAAACAAACATGTAACCCCTGCGGGAACCTTCAGGGAGTTTGGGGGTGGGGCCAGAGAAAAGGTGCAGCATCTCACATTTAATCTGAATGCTTTCATTTTGAAGGATCCTTTTCATAATTGATATGGTCGGCTCCGAGCCGAAGCTGCGGCGTGTTTGCAGGGGTCTGAGCGCCGTTTGTTCAGCCTGCCAGGAGAACGTGCGCTTATATAACGCTCTTTTTCACCGCTGTTGCGAGCCTGAGAGAGAGCAGCTCTCTGTGGCCCTCACGGTAACCATAAGGGATGATCGGAGGCTGGGGGGGGAGGGGGGGCATAAAAACAGCCTTCCGGGGGTTCCCACTCATTCCTGCTCACGTTCCTCCGCATGACGGTGGAGTGAGGAGAAATCCGAGAAAATTCCCACTGAAAGAGAGAGCAGGGATATCGGGGACAGCGGAAAATCCCTTTCTCTCTCTCAATCTGCAGGATACAGGCAAACTGGGTCTCATATTTCCAAGATTCTGGATGGAAAAACCCATCACAGAATCCCCACGCAAAGAGACTGGACCCTAGGTAGAGTCAAAATCTAAAAACATTTCATTCCTGTGATCGGTTGATTTTTCTAAAATCCAACACTACTCAGAAGTGCTATGTTCAGTTTGAATACCAGAGAGGTATGATTTGGAGTTTTCTCATTACTACTTTTCCAAATGGAATATTTGTGTCATGCACTATAAACTGTAAAGTGCTGTATGAGTAAATACACTTATTATTATTATCATTTTTAAAAAGAGCGATTATTCTTACCCAGCACTGCGGGTCAGAGGTGCAGTGTTTGGTTTGAATAGCGGAGATACCGGGATTGGGTGTCAAAGTGTAATGAATCCCCCCCCCCCCCCCCCCCCCCGCCCCGGGCCTCCCATCAAATGCTCTCACTAAGACGCATTCTCTCCTCTCCTTAAAAAGCCATTATAAGGCCGCTAATTTTAAATGCTGATATTAATCTCTGAAAAAGCCGCTTGCAGTGGCAGGGCCGTGTGATTAAAGGGGCGGGGCCTCGCAGTGGCAGGGCCTTGCGATTAAAGGGGCGGGGCCTCGCAGTGGCAGGGCCGTGCGATTAAAGGGGCGGGGCCTCGCAGTGGCAGGGCCATGTGATTAAAGGGGCAGGGCCTCGCAGTGGCAGGGCCGTGTGATTAAAGGGGCGGGGCGGAGCAGTGGCAGGGCTGTGTGATTAAAGGGGCGGGGCCTCGCAGTGGCAGGGCCGTGTGATTAAAGGGGCGGGGCCTCGCAGTGGCAGGGCCGTGTGATTAAAGGGGCGGGGCCTCGCGGTGGCAGGGCCGTGCGATTAAAGGGGCAGGGCCTCGCAGTGGCAGGGCCGTGCGATTAAAGGGGCAGGGCCTCGCAGTGGCAGGGCCGTGCGATTAAAGGGGCGGGGCGGAGCAGTGGCAGGGCTGTGCGATTAAAGGGGCGGGGGCAGGGGCAGGGCCGTGCGATGGGGGCAGGCCGCAGTGGCAGATTAAAGGGGCAGGGCCGCAGTGGCAGTGGCAGGGCCGTGCGAAAGGGGCGGGGCGGAGCAGTGGCAGGGCCGTGTGATTAAAGGGGCGGGGCGGAGCAGTGGCAGGGCCGTGTGATTAAAGGGGCGGGGCCTCACGGTGGCAGGGCCGTGCGATTAAAGGGGCGGGGAGCAGTGGCAGGGCCGTGCGATTAAAGGGGCGGGGCGGAGCAGTGGCAGGGCCGTGCGATTAAAGGGGCGGGGCCTCGCAGTGGCAGGGCCGTGCGATTAAAGGGGCAGGGCCTCGCAGTGGCAGGGCCGTGCGATTAAAGGGGCGGGGCGGAGCAGTGGCAGGGCCGTGTGATTAAAGGGGCGGGGCGGAGCAGTGGCAGGGCCGTGTGATTAAAGGGGCAGGGCCTCGCAGTGGCAGGGCTGTGCGATTAAAGGGGCGGGGCGGAGCAGTGGCAGGGCTGTGCGATTAAAGGGGTGGGGTCTTGCAGGGGAGGGGAGGCCAATCTGACGCGCCCCGACGCAGACGCGGTGCTGGTGTTTTCAGGAGAGGATTTAGCATTTAGCCCTTCCGCTCCAACTTCAAATAACCCCCCGCCGCTGTCCCCCCTCCCCTACTCAAACGGCTGGGCCTGAGCTGACTCACACAGTTTAGCTTGCGGTGCGGTTTCTCTCTCTTTCTCTCCATTTTCTTTCTTTCACGCAGGCTTCAGCTCACAATTAAAGAGGGAGCAGGGCTGTGAGAAATGTGTGGCATGAGAGTAAGTGTGAGCCGGGAAACCGAGGGTTTATAACGGAGAGGCATCTGCACACCCTTCTGTTTGTGATTATGGGTGCCGTAGACGTCACCGTCTAACACACAACCCAACCCACAACCCAACCCACTTAACACTCATCGATTTTACCGTTACCCTGACAACTCAACAGATATCAGGTTTGATTTGACCCCAAAACACTTCACAAATACCAGGTTTAAAGTAATCCCAGAATGCTTTCAGTTCAGTAAGTTTAATGTAATGGCAGAGTGCTTTACAGATATCTGGTTTAATGTAACCACCCCCCCCCCTCTGCAGGTATCAGGTGCAATGTAAATATAACTTGATTAGCAATGATCAGATTTAATTATTTAGTCAGCCCAAAAGCCCTTTGTGCTTATCACTACTGGACTCTTACTTTCCAATGGCTGGATTTGACAGGATTCTTATGTTCTTGAAAGTGTTTTCTCCTCGTCAGTGTGGTGTTATTTCTGGTTTCACTGCTGAACTCTTAATATTGAATAAGAGGCATGGGAAGAGAATGATGGCTCCGAGCTTACAGCTTAAGACAAAGCGTTCTGCAGTCACTTCAGGACATTCACCGCAGTTTAAAACAAACGGCACTTGCACACCTACCTAGAACAAAACCCACTGCAGTTGGGGTTTAAGATGATACGCTTTGCAGTCAGTGTAGGGGAAAGTGTTCTGCAGCCAAACTGCGACTGAGAACATTGAAATTACAGTTCAGAACAAGCTGCTTTGCGGAGAATGTAGTACATACAACACTGCAGTTACAATTTACCACAAAGCACACATAAATTAGAGTTTAAGATTAAGTGCTCTGCAGTCACAGTTTAGGGCAGAGTGCAGTTTTAGGGTGAGCTGCTCTGCAGTCACAGTTTAGGGTAAAGTGTTGTTTAGAAAGAACTGCTCTGCAGTCACAGTTTAAGGTAGAGTGCAGTTTTAGGGTGAGCTGCTCTGCAGTCACAGTTTAGAGTACAGTGCAGTTTTAGGGTGAGCTGCTCTGCAGTCACAGTTTAGGGCAAAGTGCAATTTAGAAAGAACTGCTCTGCAGTCACAGTTTAGGGCAAAGTGCAGTTTTAGGGTGAGCTGCGCTGCAGTCTGCCTGTGTTCGTGCCTCTGGCAGCTGCTTTGTGCTTGCTGCGTTTGGGCTGGTTGACTGCGCATGGCCCCTGTGCTGCTGCCAGTGTGTTTTAATTAGAGCTAGCCTCTGCTCTGCAAATAATTACAGCTGCTGACGAATGCTCATTTGTGAAGTTAGCCTGCTTTTCCTCTTCACTTTAATTAAAAAGGGGGGTTTGAACATGTATTCACCTAACTGTGCTTATGGTAGAAAATAAGGAAATGAGAAGAGTGAGAACAGGCCATAAAGTCTATGGAGGCTCACAGTGTACCTGCAGAGCATGCAGCACTGTGCTAAACCTGGACTTAATCACACCAAACAGGGTGGCCTGGGAAGGGCAATCCAGCCGTATGTTTATAACATCAGAGGCCAGATCTGTCAAAGTCTTCAGCAAATTTTAAACATTTTGTGTGCAGTTTCAGTGTCATGATTTGTGATTGGAGGAAGCAAACTGCCTTGACCAATCACATGCTCTCTCAACTACATACTATTTATTGATTCTATTGCCGGAAATTACCGGAAGTAGCAAATGACTGTTGGTTTATTAGGACTAACACCGCATCTGAGGAGGAAGTCAGGAGAGTGCATGGTCATGGCCTCACAGTCACAGCCCTGACGGATGAATCTTTCCAGACTGCAAGTCGAGAGGCAAAATTGTGAGTCGCTCTCGATCACAGTCTTCACTAAATGAATATGATTTAATGTGATGGGGAAGGGAGAATGGAAAATAATGTTGTTAAAAGATGCTTATGTGTTGTGTCTGAATATCATTTGATTAGTACTGAATCTCGTTTATGAGCCAAACGTCCTGCAGCGGAAAATCCATCAGCGTATGAGAGCAAACGCCCGTAAGGAGGGCTCACACTGGAGGCATGCAGCGTCTCTCCCTCCGCGTTAATGAAGCTTGAAATGAATTTGATCTGTTCTGGGGGGGAAGTCAATAAGTATCTGAAAACAAACCTCGGGGAAGGTGTCTGAGTTGACGCACAAGGCGGAAAAAAAAGGAGAGGTACACCAGGGCTTCGGCCTTTTACGGGGTGCATTTGTGAAGGATTGCCACTTGTCTGATCGGAGTCTCTCCCTGGGTTTTTAATAATTCTGCCATAGAGTCGAGCCACCCCAGGTGCCTCACATGTGCTCTTACTGCAGTCCTCAGGTCTCAGTGACAGTCTGTGCGGCTCATTGAGACCGCCAGGGAGAAATTAAATATCGCTGCCGCTGTTAAACTTTTCCCTGCGATTACACGACACTGCTCTGTTGGGGCGTTGGACTAACAGCATCGTGGGGGAGCGTTGACACTCCATTACATCAGCGCTCCACAACCTGACAGTCTGGCAGTGTTATCCACCTGCTGGTCAAAAGTTGACCTGCCAATCTGAAATTACAATTTTCGTGACGAACTGAAGTTTAAAAAAAGTCAAAGAAAGGCGGAATATGGGAGAACGCTGTACTGTTTTACCATCCGCCCGCAGCTGCATCATCGAGCCCCAAAACCACAGAAAGAGCGCAACTGTAGGTGGAAAATGTCTGCTGTGAAGTACAGATTCATCCGTTTCCTCTACACCTGACTTGTAAAACGCTTCACAGAAGCATGCTGTCAGGGAAACGGAGAGTGTTGAGAGAAAAAAGAAGGCAATATGAAACAACAGCAACAGGAAACCGCATACAGAGACACACAGGAGCTGAAAGCGTTTTATGTTAGTGCTGACCTGAATATGAGCGGTGTGCATTGAGCATGCATGCTAGGTGAGCTTATGCCATAAATACAATAATAGGGTCCTGCTGCAGGGAGCCCGCTCGCGCTCTTTAGGTGATGTCAGTGTGTGAACCCTGCTGCTTGTGCTCCGCTCCCTTTAGCGTCATTTCCCACTGCATGTGACCCACCGCCACATGTACACACGAAGCACACACACACACACACACAAGACACACACACACACACTCAAAACATACACACATACATATATACACACACACACACACACAAAACACATGCGCAGATACACACACACACACAAAACACATGCATACATATACACACAGGCACAAAACACATGCACGCATACACACACACACAAGCACACACACACAAAACACATACACACACGCACAAAACACACACACACACATGCACACACATACACAAGACACACACACACACAAGCAAACAATGTGTGTGTATACACATTTTCTTGCATACACAGATATACACATGAGCACAAATACATATGTGCACACACACACACACACAAGTGCATGCACGTATGCGTAAACACTGTTTACAATCTGCCACACAAATCGTATCTTTCCTCTGTGCTTTATATAAGACACTTGACACACAATAATGTGTCAAAATTATCAATGTTTCAGCAGTTTTGGGTTTTTATTGTGGATTATTTTAACAAGTCTCATCTTCAAAGAGATTCTCGCCCTTTATATTTTCTGACAGTTTGTGATGAAAGACAGTTTTTTCCCCCTTTCATTCTCTCAGTTGGCACTTGAATATGAACGATGACAAAAATGTAAAAAATTAGCTGGAGAAAGCAGAGTGTTAAAGAAGCTCTTCTCTTTAGAAAATGTAAATAAATATGACTTAAGATTACACATAGACGGCTTGTGGGCGGCACATGTTTGTGGTACAGCTGTGCATCCCTTGGCTGCAAGTTCAAATCCAGCTTGTGCCATTGCAAGCTTTGCCCAGAGGTCGATATTGGGAGGGCAGAAATCAGCTCATCATTCGTGCGCGAGAAGAGGGATTCAGCTGCGTGGCAAAGTCAGGCTTATCACTCTCTAAGCTGCTCAGATGTTGACTTTATGGTTTCTCTATCATGTGTTTATTTTCCATATATATGCATGTATATTTTAATATATATTACATATATATAGTGTTGGCATCTGAGCAATGCTGTGTACTTGTCGGTTAGCAGAAAGTGCTGCCAGGCCAAGCGGTGGAACAAAGCGGCGGATGTGTTTGTGACGCCAAAGTCCCCCATCAGCGCCCCGATGCGTCAGAGAAGCATCGGGGTCTTTTATTTCAATAAACTGTTCTGCGCCCAGGAGAGTCGCGGGCCAAACTCATTTCCCATTGTTTTTGGATGTTCCATGGACCCTGCACTCCTTCCTGTAAGCCTATAAATACGCCGCACCGTTCCGGCGCCGACACCATGACAGGCGGACCCTGAACCCCAGGGAGCGTTCTTCCTTTGATGCTACGTCTCACGGCTCGGGCTGCGGGAGAACGGGACACACAGAAAGTGTAAAACTCAGCTGCACTTTGTCAAAGTCGGCCGTGCGTTGATAAGCCGACCTTTTTCTGGAACGGTCGCAGTGAAAAGGGATCCATGAAGCTGGCACAAAAGAACACGCTGCCAGGTTTTATTTTAAACTGTGGCCTGGTTTTGAGTGCAGGTTTGGCAAAACCAAGAAGCGCCCTGCACCCTACAGCAAAGGTAGAGTAGAAATTTCACTTTAAACAGAAGGACCTTCACCAATCACAGAGTATGTTGGTAACACTCAATCAAATAACACTGACAATGATTGGTGAATACTCTCTGGTTATGCTTCCTGTAAATAACCAACAAGGCACCTACACGTGAGGCCAGAAAGCATGCACCAATCACTATCAGCATTGCTGCACTGATTATTACCAACATAATCTGTGATTGATGGATTTCATCTCTGTTTTCTACAGGTACGAGTTTACATTCCCATACTGAATCACTATGCAGGACTGACACACATGTTTCAGGGCCAGGTTTGGTGAGGAAGTAAGGAATACCCCCCCCCCCCCAACCAAAAAAAAAAAAAAAGAATCACTTCTGTTGGGGTGCTTGCTGATGTGAGCTCATTTTGAAGTGCTGGTAATAATACTGCTGCTTAATACCCCCCAAAAAAATCAATGTCCACAATTATTCTGTAATGTGACCATCAAGGACTGCGACAGTTGATTTGTCATTAAGAGGAAGAGGCGGTCTGTAGCCACAGTGCAGTAATGAGGTGTTTCTGAGGAGAAACCTTTCTGGCACATTCCCTTAAAACCTGGCTAGCTCTGATCAGCCGTGGTTTAACCAGTCACTGTCCGGTAGGTTTAGAGTTTCTGAGTTGAGGTGCTGACCTGTGGAGCTGGGGCCCTGGGGGGCCAGAGGGAACCCAATTCCAGTGCTGTTAAACAGGAAGAACACAGGGGCCAAACAATCTGCAAACTGCATTCAGTCAGATGCTAACCCTGTCTCTGGTTTGCAAAGAAGGGAGAGAGAGTGTTTTTGTGTTTCTGTACACATCTGTGTTTTTTTGAGTGTACATGCATATGTTTGGGTTTGTGTATATGTGTGTGTGTGTGTGTGTGTGTTGAAGAGTGGGATCCATAAATAAGTGAACAGCTGCAGAGTCCTGAAGGAAGGGTTGGGGGTGGGGGGGCGTGTAAATGAAGTGCAGACGGAACAACCACGCGGTCGAACTGCGGAAACCGAACGGCTGCTCTGAGCGCAGCTCGGCCGTTTCACAGATCTGAGGTGCTAAAGAGCCAGTTCTGCTAGAGCGCGAAACGCTGCGTATCCGCTGTGTGCACGCACCTGCAGGACTGCTGGACAGAGCCAGCGTTCTGTGCGGAAAACGATGCTCAACCTGGCAGTTCACCTTCTTATTGAGGTTTGATTCATCACGCTATAAAAGTACAACATGTGTATATACTCAGATCACAGATGACATGTGGAACTGAAGAAACAACCTTAAATTAAGGAAATAAGGTTATTATTTATTACATCAGTACTACAAAGTAATGCCAATTTTAATGCCAGTGCCACTTTGCTATTTGGAAACACAACATTTATGATATTAGAATATTTTGCAATGTTTTCTACAATATAGTCATTTTTTACACATGTACAAGTGACACTGCTTTGTGTCGTTTATGGTCTGTAGGACATATTGGCACATCTTTACATGTTTTATGTGATGTGTAATATATATTGTACCGCTTAGTGCTAGTCATTTTTCAGGAAGTACAAGGGACCAGCCCTGAGAGAACTATAACAGGTAGAGAAAAGATGTTTAGGGGTATGTGGGAAGGAAAGCTGATGTCATTGTAGGACAGATGTGTGCCACAGTATGCGTGGAGAGAATGTGGGAGAGTCTCACAGTGATGTAGGAAGGGTATCATATTATCAATGAACGCACCTCAGTGATTACTCGTACACAACAGGTTTCAGCGTGTTACAGAACAAAAACAAAGCCATATTCACGCAAAAACATGACATCAGCCTCTTCGTTGCCTTGCGCTCTGCCTCTGCACCAAGCACGCGCCCTCCTCACTTCTGCTCGTTTCTCTTTTCCCACGCGACGCTGACATGCTCGAACTGACCAGGCAACAAATTACCCAGCGCTGCATCCAACTCTCGAAGACTGTTCGTTTGGACAGTTGTCAAAATTGATGAAGAGTCTTACTCTGTGATCTTGATCTTGCTTATTCGGTAGCTAACTGGTAATCCTTCACATATAACGAGAACAAAATAAATAAATAAATAAATAAAGATCTGGCATCTTAAGCGGGTTAAAAGCCGTTGAGATTCATTTGGCAGGACTGATCAGAACCCTGGACAGCAACCGGCTCTACCTGCCTATCCGTTATACTGCTAAGCCAGTCTTTATTATTTACTGTGAATTTATGTGCACCCCCTTGCTGTTGAAATCAATAAAATATTGATTTATTTGGCCCCGCCGTATCGAGAGTGGTTTCTGAGTCCGTATATCAGGCTCAACGGCTCGGCAGCGCTGCGAGCGCGGGAGACACAGTTCGACTGAGGCGAATGAGTTGGTGTGGTGCAGTCCGCACTGCAGTCTCTTAACGGTTTTTTGTCTCCGCTCCTGGTTTTGTAAGGAAACAAAAGGGGGGTCTTTTCCCTCTTGCTCTACTGCGCTCTCCCCTTGCACTGCAACACTCACTCACTCACTCACTCTCTCTCTCTCTCTCGCTCCTCGCTCTCTTTTGACTGCACCGTTTCCAGCCGCGTCAAGTGCTCTTATTCGCCTGGCCTGGCGGGTGTTAATGTGAGGAAATAACCTTGATAATACCGTTTGTCAGTAGCGCTGATTTATGAGAACCGAGGGGAGCAACACGCTCTCATCTGGGATCGTGGAGAGATAACCGATACCCCAACTACCCTTTTCACGAAAATATCAACACAGCTGGGGCTCTCTCTCTCTCTCTCTCTCTCTCTCTCTCTCTCTCTCTCTCTCTCTCTCTCTCTCTCGGCTGCCCTCGCTCTTCTTGATCTTTTGGCAGAGCCGTTTTTAAGAAACAGTTTTTGCTGACTCGCCGTTTTTCCGTTGGATCCCTCCGCGTGAATCATTTTACGCAAAGCATCCTCGCTATCGCACAGGTCTGAATATGACGTAGCCTTTCATTTGTTCATCTCCTGCATTCAGCATTTTACCTCAGTTCAGTGTAAAGAATGAAGCACAGACGCAAAATGGGACTGTGCACTAGTGCATTACGTAATTGATCCTTTTTTTAGTATTCTTATGGAAATTCGCGCACTAGGTGCTAAATCGTATTCCCCGTATATTGCTTTTTCTAAACGTAAAACGCGTGAATAAAAATCAATTTGTTTTCGAAAAGTTAAGAGGCTGCACAATGCATTTATGTTCGTGAGTGTGACTTCCCTATTCCTATATAACATACTGATCATAAAAATGACACATTGTAGTTCTAATTCAGTTCAGATGAAGTCAAATGAACCTACATACAATTTACATTCTCTGAACACAGGTCCTATTTACTACAAAAATGTAATAGTTCAGCAGCAAATGTTAAATGTTTTCTGTTTATGGTCACATGGACAATTTATCTATAATCTGTCTATCAAACAACTGTTCAATAAATGCACTTTCCCACTGTAGAGCTGGAACCAGGCTGGCTCATTATACCCCCTTTCCCACTGTAGAGCTGGAACCAGGCTGGCTCATTATACCCCCTTTCCCACTGTAGAGCTGGAACCAGGCTGGCAAGAGATGAGGCCAAAGCTGGCCTGCTTCAGGTCGCTCTTGCCTTTCCACTCTGCTCCCAACAGCCATGGTCTGTGATCTCACAGCAAACACACAACAAACAAACCGCGGCGTCAGCACAAGGACACGGTGACACCGGTGCTGCTAATCCTGCTTTTGTAAATCCCGTTTGGGCGTAAAGGATGTCGCTGCATGTGTGCAGGTGTACTTTACTTTCGTTGATCAGATTCACAATTCACACACTTGCGTACAGTTTCTGTTTTTTACACATAGCACAGATGATGCCATTGTCACATGACTGAAGGCTTTATGCTCATCAGTTTGACACTGAGAAGCGTGGTGAGGTGCATTTTGGGTACGCTGGCTGACGTGACGCTATGAGTTCATAATCCTGTGTGGGAAACTGCGCTGGCTGAGCTGCAGAGGATGTTGTGACATTTGACGTGTCCCTCTCTGATCTGAGGGATGCAGGCTGGCACTGTGGGGTGCGGATGTCTCGTCCGTCCTGTCTGACTTTTTTACGGACCCCAGACCATGGCCGGGACATTTTCTCTTGTTGGGATGGTGACAATTGACACGGCGACAGGGCGAAAGTGCCCTTTTGTGGTGTTTGAGTCCCTGCCCTCCAGAGAGAGTCTGCGCACGGCCGTGGCTGTGCCCCCCAATGCCCCCCTGGCTCTGACCGGGCGCTGGCCGGCCTGTTCCACCCCACCCCCCCCCCGCACGGTCACAGGGGTCCTGGCCTATCTGCGGGTCATTTGTAAGCCTGGCCTGCCTGCCCCCTGTGAAAGCTCAGACCATCTGCTCTCCCCCTCCCCCACTGCCAGGGGAAAGAGCTGCACGGAATAGGTGTGTGTGTGTGCGTGTGTGTTTGTGTGTGTGTGTGTGTGTGTGTGTGTGTGAGAGACAGTGTGTGTGTGTGTGTGGGTGAGAGAGTGTGTGTGTGTTTGTGTGAGAGAGAGTGTGTGTGTGTGTGTGTGAGAGTGTGTGTGAGAGAGAGTGTGTGTGTGTGTGCATGAGAGAGAGAGTGTGTGTGTGTGCATGAGAGAGAGAGTGTTTGTGTGTGAGCGTGTGTGTGTGAGTGTGAGAGAGTGTGTGTGTGTGTGTGTGTGTGCTTGGGGGGGGTATTCACAGGACAGAAATGGAGGACAGAGAGGTGGAAGAAGCTGGGGCAGCTCTGATACGGCACAGGTGTGAGAGGACCGAGAGAAAGGAGGAGGAGGTAGAGAGAGAGAGAGAGAGAGAGGGGCAGGGAGAGAGAGAGAGGGGCAGGTAGAGAGAGAGAGAGGAGGAGGAGGTAGAGAGAGAGAGAGAGAGAGAGAGAGAGAGAGGAGGGGGAGGTAGAGAGAGAGAGAGAGAGAGAGAGGGGCAGGTAGAGAGAGAGAGGGGTCAGACAAACGGCTCTAACATGGCGCAGGCTCTTCGCAGAGGTCATCTGTCCCAGCAAGCTTCGCCCGGCGTCTCATATGAAGGGCTGAAAATAGAACGCACTCAAGCCCCGCCCCCTGAGCCCCGTCTGGGCGTCCAGGTGAAGGCTTTGGTTTTTTATCCGTAATGACGGATCTCGTGACCTGTACAGTGCTTTGGGGTCTCATTCCCCAAACACACATTGAACAGAAACCCCAGAAAGAAATGAAGGCTCAGTCCTTGACTGGATTTGTTTCTGCTTCAGTCTTCATATACGTTTTAATTACAAGGACTGTCAGCAGTTCACCTCAAGGCATGTTTTCTCTTTTTGTAACAGTGTTTGTCATTTGTAATATTATGCACTATGAATGTTGAAGAAATACTCTACTGTACCCCATAAGAATAATGTTCGCAAGTCGACAGAAATTTGCAAAACGTTTAACGTCAAACCTGGTTTAGTGTTTCGGTAGTAACTTACTTTAAACTTGCTTGTCTGTCTGTCTGTCTGCTCATAGCTGTGCATAAAGCAATGTGTGTTGCAGAGACAGCAATATAAAATCCAGTCAGCTCCGTTTTGAAGTGTTGTGTTTGGGCGCATTGATAACAGGCCTGATGCTGGGAGAGCTCACCCCCCTGTGTGGGAAACGGTAGCGGCACAGTGGGCTGGGGGGATGAGCTGAGGAAGATCTTCTGATGTGGCTCTCTGATTTAGGAAACATAGGCTGGCAATCTGGAGGGGTGTGTGTGAGTAAGCAAGTATCTGTGTGTGGAAACACAGCAGAGGTGCATGCGTGTGTGTGTGTCTGTGTGTGTTTGTGTGTGTGTGGATGTATGTGTGTTTGTGTGTGTGCGTGTACATGTATGTGTGCATGTTTATGTATGTGTGTTTGTTTGTGTATGTGTATGTGTGTGTGTTTGTTTATGTATGTGTGTGTATGTATGTGTGTTTGTTTGTGTACATGTGTTTGTTTGTGTATGTGTGTATGCGTATTTGTGCTTGTGTGTGTGTGTGTGTATGTGAACTTGTGTGCATTAAACAGCTGTGTGACGAGCACACAGATTTGGGCTGTGGCCAGCAGGGGGCGCCCCTCCCCACCAGCAGTGCCGTGCTGCAGCATTCTGCGCCGGAGGAGAGCGTGCGCCAACACTACCGGAGTAATGATGGTCCCTCTGCAGCACCAGCCGCGCGTCTGATTACCCTTATTACACACCATCCCTCCCTATTACACACCATCCCTCCTTATTACACACCATCCCTCCCTATTACACACCATCCCTCCCTATTACACACCATCCCTCCTTATTACACACCATCCCTCCTTATTACACACCATCCCTCCCTATTACACACCATCCCTCCCTATTACACACCATCCCTCCTTATTACACACCATCCCTCCCTATTACACACCATCCCTCCCTATTACACACCATCCCTCCTTATTACACACCATCCCTCCCTATTACACACCATCCATCCCTATTACACACCATCCCTCCCTATTACACACCATCCCTCCCTATTACACACCATCCCTCCTTATTACACACCATCCCTCCCTATTACACACCATCCCTCCTTATTACACACCATCCCTCCCTATTACACACCATCCCTCCCTATTACACACCATCCCTCCTTATTACACACCATCCCTCCCTATTACACACCATCCCTCCCTATTACACACCATCCCTCCCTATTACACACCATCCCTCCTTATTACACACCATCCCTCCCTATTACACACCATCCCTCCTTATTACACACCATCCCTCCTTATTACACACCATCCCTCCTTATTACACACCATCCCTCCCTATTACACACCATCCCTCCCTATTACACACCATCCCTCCTTATTACACACCATCCCTCCCTATTACACACCATCCCTCCCTATTACACACCATCCCTCCCTATTACACACCATCCCTCCTTATTACACACCATCCCTCCCTATTACACACCATCCCTCCTTATTACACACCATCCCTCCCTGTTACACACCATCCCTCTCTCTCTCTCTCTCTTTCCCTCTCCCTCTCTCTCTCCCTCTCCCTCTCTCTCTGACTTACACTCCTTTCTCACACACACACGCACACTCTCACACACCCCATCTCTCTTTCTCACACACACATGCACTTGCTCTCTAGTTCTCTCTCAAAGTCTCACTTTCTCTCTCTTTCTCTCTTTCCCTCACACCCTTGATCTCTCTCTTTCTCTCTTTCCCTCACACCCTTGATCTCTCATTCACACATTCTCACCCTTTCTCTCATATACCGTTAGCCTCTCTCTTTTCTCTCACACGCTCAACCCTCTCTTTCTTTCTCCCTCCCATTTGTTCTTACTTCCCCACTCTCTCTCTCTCCTTCTCTCTTTCACATACTCTTTCATGTGCACACACTCTCAGTCTCTCTCAGTTCCTTACCCACTCAGAGTGGAGATAGAGTGTTGTATCTGGGATAAGGACAGCTTTGTGCTGACGCTCCTAGTTTAAACCCCCCCCCCCCCCCCCCCCGCCCCGGGGGGGGGGGAGAACAACCCCACCTCCACGGCACACAGATGTTGGTGTGTCTGCTCAGTATCTGGGGGGAGTTTGTGTTGTTTTCATCCCCCTCCCCCCCCCCCGTATGGGCCCAGATCTCCCTCCCTCTCCTCTCTTAATGGGTGGGGGTTTGGGGGGGTTGGGGTACAAGGGACCGTTTTATGGAATGAAATCTGGAGGGGCACTAATTACGAGACGCGGCCCATCTCCCTGGCGGCCATTTTGCTCTGGGTGTCACACAGATGTCCACCACACCGGAGAGCAAAATGCTTCCTGTGCTCTCTACCTTCCGCCTCCCGTCCTCCACACCAGCCCTTAAACCATCATATGCATTTAGCATTTGCTTACCGTGTGTGTGTGTGTTTATCATTTATGAAGTGAAGCATTCCCTCGCAGTTTTTCAATGCAGAGAGAAAGAGTTTGTTATTTGCTGGCGCACGTGGACCGTATTGCCGATGTTAGCCGAATCTTTCCAGATCTCACAGCCGGCTGTAAATCCTAACATCATTTGTCTTGACAAACTGTCGGCAAATATATATGTGTCTTCTTTTTATTTATTTATTTTTTTTTGCTTGGTGCTTTACAATAAAAAAATGGATTTGTAATGAAAAGTGGAGCTGATCTGGGTGATGTTTATCTAAGAGTGGAGAGTGGAAACGGCGCGTTTCTTTGAGCCCGCGCACGAGGCACGCGGCTTGATCACATGATGGAAGCAATCTTCTCCGCCGTGAGGAGGCTACCCATGAAGCCCAGCCACCAGGAATGTTGATATCCACTGAGGGTTTGTGTTAGCGTAATCCAGATAAGGGGGGCTGGTGGGCCAGCCAAACATGCAGATGCTAACTGGCTTCCACAGAGGGAGTCTCGGGAAAGAATGTTACATTGTTATTGTTATAAACTACCCGATTGGCCCAAAGATTTCTGTTGGTGGATTCGATTGGCTGGGGTGAACGCTATTCTGAATACTCTCTTCCATGTCCCGCCCACACAAGATTGTGATTGGTCAGAGGCTGTAACTGACCAATGGCTTTTCAGCGATAAACATTCCTGAATTTGGACAAAGTTATCGCACAATGGAGACAGTGGCAGTGTCAAACGTATGTAGTGATGATGTCATATTTATGAGCTTCGCAAGTGACTATAAACAAGTTCATAAAACACAAAGACAGAGGCCTGGAACCAGTGGGGTTTTTACTGTAACAAACAACTGTGTTCACCAAGCAATGTGAAGGAAAAACAAACACTTGAGTCTGAGTGTGAGTCAAACGCTGATTACGAGTGTGTGATTGTGGGTGCCTGGACTGCAGTGCGCTCGAAACAGCCAAGAGTCGCGCCCCACTGCCGCCCGTAAGGACTCCCGGAGTAAGCCAAAGGCAGCCGGGTTATTCTCCATTGGTTTGGTTTGTTGGTTACATACATGGGTGTGAATGGAGGAACACAGGCACTTAGGATATTGGGCCTTCACAGTTGGGATTCAAACTTTGGATACTCATTAGGATGTTTTAAACTGCGCTTGAAATGACAGGCCTGGCTGGTGCTCTATTTATAACAGAGCGATGTCATGTGCCCTGAACTCTGTTTACTGTTTCTGACCCGCGGGTCAACAGCCATCTCACCCAGCTCATTATGTCTGTTTGAAACGCACACTGACCCCTGCTACCATGGACAGCGCCTTCCTGTTTGAAACACACACTGACTCCTGCTACCATGGACAGCGCCTGCCTGTTTGAAACACACACTGACTCCTGCTACCATGGACAGCGCCCTACCCATGACGTGCAGAGGGGGGACATTCTCTCCACTCGGCTTCTCCTCCCCCTGCTGTCTCCTGCTGCTTTTCGAGTGTAATGACCTTTCATTTTCTTATCATTTCTCATTTGCTCTTGATGATTCACCTTTTCCCTTTGTGTGTTTGTGATTAGTCATGTTTCTCAGGCTTTTGGTATTATTGAAAATTTAAAAAAAAACTTTGGTATTTGATGGTTTGGTTTTTGAAATGCTTCATGATAATAACCACCCTGTCTTTCACGCTTGTCTCAAAACAGCCGCAGAGATGTGAGACGGCTGTCCTTGACATAATGCAGTAAAGCTGGACTTGGCAAACACACCTGACCGGTGACTGGGTGCTATCCCAGTAATGGCTGTGACCCTCCCCACCCTCTCACCTGCTCCGACCCCCACCCAATCAATAATTACAGCTTTAGCGGCCTAAACTGCGCTTTAACGTCCTCACCTCTCTGCCTCTGCCATTGAAACTCTGCCAAAGTAATTAGGGGTCGCGCTTTCGGGTCGAGAGTGGCGGTCAGACGAGAGTGGCGCTCCAGAGAACCATTTTAAAAATGAGGGGGTGGGGGGTGGGGGAGGGGATACCTGGCTGTCGCTCCTTTTCCTCTCTCTTTGGAGTGAGAGAGGGCCACTGCGATCTGCCCTTGTCCTGGTTAAGCCGACGCCGGAGAGGACAAGCGGTAGAAAATAGCCTCCAAAGGGTGTGAGAATGTCACCGTAACACTGCAATTATGTCCGCAGAGAGTGAGAATGTCACTGTAACGTTGCCACAACATCCAGAGAGAGAAGCTGTTAACGCTGTGTGAAAATTAATGGGTGTGATAAAACATTGCCATAACGTTCTAGCAACATTATGAAAATGTCACCTGAACAATTCAATTACATTCAGAGAGAATACTTACTTATTTTACACAGAGAGCTGCTTGTAGCACTGCCGGGAACAGGTTGTCAGGTAATGTAGTTGAGGCAGAGACCCTTGCTGTGTTCAAGTCCAGGCTTGGCACAGTACTGGATACTCTGTGAACTGTAGGTAATGTAGGTCCATGTTCTTACAGTAATGCAATTCCACGGTAACAGTGCATTAACGCTCTAATGGTGAAAACGCACTTGCAGCGCTACTTGGTACTACTGCCCACCGCTACCTGATGCTTGTGGGCGTGTCCTCTAGTACACTCGTCACTCAGGAGTAGCCATTTTCTATTCTCTACCACGGATATCCAGAAATGAGTAAATGTTATATATACATTCATTGGTAATATCACGGTTTTGGTTCTGCTAAAAGCGTTTTTCTTGTGATCAGGTTAACAGATGTTAACAGATGGAATGTTGATAAGCGCCAGCTCTGTTTCATTCGGATCAATTCTCCCAGCATCCTTCTGTTTCACAAACTTGACTGTCACAACATGCTGCAAATATCTTTCAGTGTAACTTAACCGCCTTATTTAGTTGTATTATTTATTAATTTAGCCAGTTCACTGATTTCAACTTTTTCATGACGCCCTGTCGGTTGGCTGCCTGACACTTGCAATCCCATCGTGCTCTGCGCCAGCGTTTCACCTGTTCCCATTCGAAATGGAGGTGGCCTCGCTGGCCAGTGTTGACACTGCCAGTGTGTTTTCACCGTCACAATATGAGAACACCACGGTAACACTGTATCAATGTTCTAACAGCATTAGAACCCCACGGTAACACTGTGTCAATGTTCTAACAGCATTAGAACACCACGGTAACACTGTGTCAATGTTCCAACAGCATTAGAACACCACAGTAAAGTTCTGGAACATTCTGTGGTCGTGTCAGTTTGCAGCAGTGCTGCAGACGGGAGAAAAGAGATAAGGCTGCAGCAGTGCGGATCTGCACATGCTACACCCAGCTCTCCGTGATGACGAGCACTCAGTGTATCTCAGTGTGTGAAGAGCGGGAGGGTTAGCAGCTTTTCCTGCTCATTATGTGTGTCTCCTGTAAGGTCCTGCGGTCACACCAGGGCACTGATGCTGAAGGGGGATTTAGACTTGGGGTTGGGGGTGGAGGGGGGTACGTGGGACGGAATTTGTGAATCGCTCATGATCACACCCGTGGCCGAGTTCAGAAAAGAAGTCGGAGCGCATCAAGCATCAAACTCAGAAACGCATCCGCCTTCGGATTCTGTAAACGCGATGTAACAAGCGTGCTCACAGCCCCCCCCTCCCCGCCCCACACCCTCCCAATCTGCCCCCCACGCACCCCTCCCCCTCCTCACTACTGCCCACAGGCCCAGGCTTCAGTCCAATTAGCTTGCTGCGTTTAACGACCATGAAATGAGATTTGGCCATTCAGCCGGCCAATGGACACAGGGATAGAGATGTGCGATAAATATTAAAGACAGAATCAAATATACATCGAGAGAGAGAGAGAGAGAGAAAGAGAGAGGGGGACTGTGAGAGAGGGAGAGAGAGAGAGAGAGAGAGGGGAACAGGGAGGAAGAGAGGAAGAGAGGGGAGGGGGCAGAGAGATGGAGAGAGACAGGGAGGAGAGAGACAGAGGGGGAGATGGGGAAAGACAGAAGGAGAGAGAGTAGGATTCCTTCTTGGAGAGAGAGAATTATAAGTAGAGATGGGGAGAGAAGGGAAAGAGAAAGACAGTGAGATAGAGGGAGAGAGAGAGTGTTTAAGGGAGATGGAATGAAGAAGAGTGAAGAGGAGAGAGGGAGGGAGAGGGGGAGAGAGAAAAGGTGAAGGAGGGGAAGAGAGAAGAGACAGGGAGACTGAGGGAAGGGTAGGTGGGTGGATGTGTGTATCTGCACGTCTCTCTAGATACATGTCAGTATATGGCTGACCTGCTCCCCCAGATCTCAGCCTGCCATTGGCTGTTCCCCCAGATCCAACCCTTCCATTGGCTGACCACCTAGATCCAAGCCTCTCATTGGCTGTTCCACCAGATCCCACCAGCCTGCCATTGGCTGTCTCTCTGTGGTCCCATTGGTGATAACTAACAGTGCCTAATAGTGACTCACAGCCAGGCCGGCACAAAACCCTTCCCATGATTCAGCAGTAACACACACGCTGCTGGGGACACGACATAATGCTGTTTTATTTCCCTTTCCCTTTTTCCCTTCTTCAAGGCTCGGTGATGCACGCTCCTAAATTTAACACCGTATGGAAGTATCGTCACCTCTCAGAGCTGTGTGGCTTTTGCTGGACTAGGAGTGTGCACATTTAGTTCTCTCTCTGTCACACTTTATTTTAAGGGCCTATTTACACTGCCTATTAATTATTATTATTATTTTTTAAAAAAAGCAGTTTGTGAAAGTGTAGCAAATGAGAAGTAAACACCTAATTTTTCAGATGGTGAAATAATTTATAAATCATTGTTTTTAAAATGTTCCTCTGACTTGGTGTTAATTATGCACCTGTCACCACTGAGAAGAATGCAATACCAACAACTAATGTGAGAACCTGAGTACCAGCGGAACACCCACTTACCAGCTACTGATTAAGCAGTTCACAGAACACATACATAATTAATAAGCTTTTATTGTGAAATAATTGGTGTGGAAAACAGGAGAGAGAATTTCTGGTGACACTTTACTTGACATAAGTCTTTTTTTGCTTGTATTTATTTTATTATTTAACCTTTCTTTAACCTTTTTCATCGTGGCTCATCAATGATAAATATTTACTGCGACACTTGTCATAAATATACATGAACATTTATAAATAGCTTATGAAAAATAGAAGCTAGTCATATCAACGCAACAGGATACAGACCGTGGGGCCCATCCACACACTGGAGCAGCGCCTTAACAGCATGCAGACTGTGAGACCCATCCACACACTGGAACAGTGCCTTAACAGGATGCAGACTGTGGGGCCCATCTACACACTGGAGCAGTGCCTTAACAGGATGCAGACCGTGGGGCCCATCCACACACTGGAGCAGCGCCTTAACAGGATGCAGACCGTGGGGCCCATCCACATACTGGAGCAGGGCCTTAACAGGATGCAGACTGTGAGACCCATCCACACACTGGAACAGTGCCTTAACAGGATGCAGACTGTGGGGCCCATCCAAACACTGGAACAGTGCCTTAACAGGATGCAGACCGTGGGGCCCATCTACACACTGGAACAGTGCCTTAACAGGATGCAGACTGTGGGGCCCATCCACACACTGGAGCAGCGCCTTAACAGGATGCAGACTGTGAGACCCATCCACACACTGGAACAGCACCTTAACAAGATGAGCCACCCAGTCGCTCTCTTCTGCAGACATTTGGAAAGTTCTAGACTAACAGCTTGTTTGAGATGTCTCAGTCTTGAGTGCCAGGAAACAAAAGCCTGCAGGTGCTGGGATGTCAGTGGTGGAACAAGCCCATTTGTTTGTACTTCCTACTAAAATGGCTTCCCACTTGCCTGGATGTATGTTCTTGCATGCGCTACAGATGTGCGATTGTTATTTAGTGATTGCATGAGGACAAAATGCTTTTTTCTGACTAGCTTTATCCATGACATGACCACATTCTGCTTCTGTTTTGTCCCTGTATTTCTTTCAGTAAAATCAGGAAGAGTGAACTCTAAAAGCAGGCCCCTGAAAGACGTTTTATGAAAAAGCAACCTTGAAACACGGCAAACATGGGATGTTCAGCTTAGCGAGATGGTGCGAGTTGTGTTTGTTCGTGTGTTTTATCTGTTTTGGAAATCAGAGCGAGAGTCATCCTCGTCTCTTATGTATCAAACGCAATGCTGAGACAGGAGGGAGACTGGCTCCAAGAAAGAAAAGAACAAGCTTTCTTAAAAATATAACCGCAAAAAATTGTACAGAAATAAAACGTGAATTGGAAAGGGAAATGGCCAAACATTACATTTAATGTCCTTGATTACAAAACAAGGGTTGGCCACTCCCACTCTCAACCAATGGCAACGCTCGATAAACACTGCTTTGTGTTTGATACATGAGGTCCGTTCTACATGATGCATTCTTCAGAACTAAAGCCCAGATTTTACAACCAAGCTCTTTGGCTTGCTGTTTATAAAATCAATAAACAGTGACGCAAAACTGCAAGGAGAAACAAAACCAAGGCACAGCACTCAAATTAGGGACCTCGCGATGAGGAGGAGTTAATAAAAGTGGAGACAATATATTGGATCAAAGTCCTGAGACTGCAGTTTAATTTTTTAAGATGGGCTTGAGAAATTAAACATTACTGAGGAAAAAGAAATGTTGGCAGAAATTCAGCATTCGTTTTCTCATAACGGTTTTGGCTTAGTTATTTAGTGCAGAAGAGATTGAAAAATATGGCTAGTAAAACTATCGAGACAGTATTGAGGGTTGGCCCTGTACATACACAGACACAGATGGTCAGAGACAGATTCCAGTCTGTATCGTGCAAAAGATACATACCGTGCACACCCTGCTGAGAGGAGGTAAATACGGGGAATATTTGCAGTGAGGTATCATTAGTAGCTTGGAATACTGTAGATTCCAAAGTGAGTTTTCAGTCACTTGGGAAACGTGAGGGGCATATGATGTAAGCCCAGGAGGCTGTGTAATTGCTGAGGTTACGTATGGGGGGGTTACTTTTCCAGCTAGTTCCAGAAACCCCTGTGCCATCACTCTCCTCTTCCTTTTTCTGAGTCTTTCCTCGAGTGAAATCGAAAAGTACAGCCGGCTTGGTCGGGTGGGCCTGGAACTGAACCGCTATCTGCACCGTGACTCATCGACCGGCCTGTCAGGGAGAACCCCGGGGATGGGCGGAGCTCCAGAAACTGATATCATGGTCTCCATGGTTACAGATCGTTACACAAACTCAAAGTTGCCAGGCTGGCCCCTTCTAGTTTATCCAGGGGGTACTGGCCTAAAAAAAGACAATATGAATGGTGTAGCAGTATGGTGCCTCTCGATTGGCTGACAGTGTTGCCTTCATCACAGAAATGTTAGGCACTGAGTCAGCGCCCCCTCGCTGTGTCTTCATATTGGAACTGGTCCAGCTTGTGTGCAAGCAGGGAACGCTGTGACACGCTGTAGTTAGCATGCTTCTGAAGCAGCTGTTAGACACCACACATAGTGTGCCTTTGCTGTAGGACTGTACTCTTTCCATTCACTCCTAAAGACATGCTTTTGGGGGGCCGTTTTATGATTTATTAACTTTTTTCCCATGTATTGGCCGCTTGTGTGTCATCTTGCAGGCTGTCATAAGGGCGTTTGGTCACATGATTTTATTGAGTTGAGGCTGTGGGAATTCACCGATTTGCAACATTCAGATTTCTTCAACGTTTGCGTGCAGCACTGCAGAGACACGATGACTGTTGCAGGATACAACGTGCAGCGACCGACAAAAAAAAAAAAAAGGAAAAAAGCAGCTTAGCAAAATCTGCCTTTCAGCCAGTCAATGAGCTCGCTCTGAAAGGTGCTATTTTAATAGGATCCGCCGCTCTCTCCCAGATAAAGCGGGGATCTCAGTCATGCCAAAGAGTAAAGAGTTCTTTTGTCACCCGGGGGACAGCCATGGCAGCCGCTTCCTTAATTTAGTGCGCTGCGCGCTGCGTGCTGATTCCCGTGCGCGGGTGCGAACTCCTGCGCTGCAGAGTCAGGGGAAGCTGCGCGGGATTGCGGTTTTTGGCGGACTGACCCAAATCCTTCCTATGGGACAACATAGTTTTTATCCTCAACTCACGATTCTGGATCCAGGCAACTCCCACAGTGTTCCCCGTAGCCTTCAGACAAAGGCCAGGATCGAACCAGCATAATTTAATGCAAGTACATCCAAGCCTGAATGCTTTTATTCACGGAGTTGGACTAGTTTATTTTGGCGATCGTTGAGCTCTCCAAACTGTAATGGTGAGGAAATGCTATCACAATTAATTCAGCATTAGAGTAAAGGGCCAATGTGGTCTGAATCCAAGCCAAAGTAGTTACAGACCTTTTGGTTCTAAGTTATGTTTGAAATCTGCTGTAGCTCCTCCAGAAATGCTTACCCCTGCATATACACACATGGATTTTAGTGTTATGCAGAGAACAATGGCACCAACTGTATTTTCTTTCTCATCAAAAAAAAAAAAAAAATGTGGGCAGTGTTTCTCAGTGGAAATGAATGATTCTAATCATAACCAGCGGGTTTCCGCCAGAATTAATTACAATACCCACAACCCTAACCCCTACCAAATCTCACACCCCTCTGTGCTTTCCTAAAGAGGTGCAGCGGTTTAAACAGTCCCTGCTGGGTACCAATTCGCAGCCCACTGTGTCTGGAAAATGTCCGCACCAAGCCATCTGCAAATGCTTGTTACACGTAAGTCTCCGAGGTACGGGAATTTACGCCTTCTCCCTCATCCCACGTGTGTTAGCTCGTTTTAATGTACTTTAATTAACCTCGCCCAGATGAAAGGGGAAGATGCGTTGCCGTGGACACACCACTGCATCCTAACGCCAAGTAAAGGATGAGGGCAACTCCCTCTGCAATGTTTTTTCCCTTTCGCTAAACCGCTAAAGCATGCAAACGTTTATCAGTCTCCTGGCTTACGCTCTCCTCTTTTGCTTGTAAACGGAATTGATCATGCACGCTCAGCGCAGGGGCTAATTTGCGGTGGCGGTATAAGTGAACGCTGTGTAATTATCTGCTCTGCGCGAGTCCGTCTGTTTGTAGGCTTTCCTGATTGGGCGGACACACCTCTCCCTGGGCTTTGTCTTAGGCGGCTGTGAAATAAGGGAGAACCACTGCAAGCGCAACTGTTCATGCAGAATGTGTGCAGCACAACCGCTAATGCTAAATGTGTGCAGCACGACCGCTAAAGCTGAATGTGTGCAGCAAGACCGCTAATGCCAAATGTGTGCAGCACAACCACTAATGCTAAACGTGTGCAGCAAGACCGCTAATGCCAAATGTGTGCAGCACAACCACTAATGCTAAACGTGTGCAGCACAACTGCTAATGCTAAACGTGTGCAGCACGACCACTAATGTTAAACGTGTGCAGCACAACCGCTAATGCTGATTGTGTGCAGCACGACCACTAATGCTAAACGTGTGCAGCACAACCGCTAATGCTGATTGTGTGCAGCACGACCACTAATGCTAAACGTGTGCAGCACAACCGCTAATGCTGATTGTGTGCAGCACGACCACTAATGCTAAACGTGTGCAGCACAACTGCTAATGCTAAACGTGTGCAGCACGACCGCTAATGCTGATTGTGTGCAGCACGACCACTAATGCTAAACGTGTGCAGCACAACCGCTAATGCTGAATGTGTGCAGCACAACCGCTAATGCTGATTGTGTGCAGCACAACAACCAATGCTAAACGTGTGCAGCACAACCGCTAATGCTGATTGTGTGCAGCACAACTGCTAATGCTAAACGTGTGCAGCACGACCGCTAATGCTGATTGTGTGCAGCACAACTGCTAATGCTAAACGTGTGCAGCACGACCACTAATGCTGATTGTGTGCAGCACGACCACTAATGCTAAACGTGTGCAGCACAACCGCTAATGCTGAATGTGTGCAGCAAGACCGCTAATGCTAAATGTGTGCAGCACAACCACTAATGCTAAAAGTGTGCAGCACGACCGCTAAAGCTGAATGTGTGCAGCACGACCGCTAATGCTAAACGTGTGCAGCACAACCGCTAATGCTGAATGTGTGCAGCACGACCGCTAATGCTAAATGTGTGCAGCACAACCACTAATGCTAAACGTGTGCAGCACAACTGCTAATGCTAAACGTGTGCAGCACGACCACTAATGTTAAACGTGTGCAGCACAACCGCTAATGCTGATTGTGTGCAGCACGACCACTAATGCTAAACGTGTGCAGCACAACTACTAATGCTAAACGTGTGCAGCACGACCACTAATGTTAAACGTGTGCAGCACAACCGCTAATGCTGATTGTGTGCAGCACGACCACTAATGCTAAACGTGTGCAGCACAACCGCTAATGCTGATTGTGTGCAGCACAACTGCTAATGCTAAACGTGTGCAGCACGACCACTAATGTTAAACGTGTGCAGCACAACCGCTAATGCTGATTGTGTGCAGCATGACCACTAATGCTAAACGTGTGCAGCACAACTGCTAATGCTAAACGTGTGCAGCACGACCACTAATGTTAAACATGTGCAGCACAACCGCTAATGCTGATTGTGTGCAGCACGACCACTAATGCTAAACGTGTGCAGCACAACTGCTAATGCTAAACGTGTGCAGCACGACCGCTAATGCTGATTGTGTGCAGCACGACCACTAATGCTAAACGTGTGCAGCACAACCGCTAATGCTGAATGTGTGCAGCACAACCGCTAATGCTGATTGTGTGCAGCACAACAACCAATGCTAAACGTGTGCAGCACAACCGCTAATGCTGATTGTGTGCAGCACAACTGCTAATGCTAAACGTGTGCAGCACGACCGCTAATGCTGATTGTGTGCAGCACAACTGCTAATGCTAAACGTGTGCAGCACGACCACTAATGCTGATTGTGTGCAGCACGACCACTAATGCTAAACGTGTGCAGCACAACCGCTAATGCTGATTGTGTGCAGCACAACAACCAATGCTAAACGTGTGCAGCACAACCGCTAATGCTGATTGTGTGCAGCACAACTGCTAATGCTAAACGTGTGCAGCACGACCACTAATGGTAAACGTGTGCAGCACAACCGCTAATGCTGATTGTGTGCAGCACGACCACTAATGCTAAACGTGTGCAGCACGACCACTAATGCTGATTGTGTGCAGCACAACTGCTAATGCTAAATGTGTGCAGCACAACTGCTAATGCTGAATGTGTGCAGCACAACTGCTAATGCTGATTGTGTGCAGCACAACTGCTAATGCTAAACGTGTGCAGCACGACCGCTAATGCTGATTGTGTGCAGCACGACCACCAATGCTAAACGTGTGCAGCTCATTCAAAGAAATTACTGCTGAATAAGAAACCATTTTTCAGACATTTTGTACATGTTTCCACCTTTATATATTGCATGTTGTACAATATGTGAACATATTTAACATGCTTAAAAAGCTAATAAATAGACTTAGTCCATAAAGAGCCACAGGGTACAGGTTCAATCACTAGTCAGGGTACTTCCTCTTACCTGTCTCAGTACACACATAGCTGTATAAATGGCTGGTTTGTAAAAATGTTAGTTGGTAAATTCATAAATTGGTAAAAATATGTTGAAAATATATGTAATGTGTTGAATATGTTGTTTATATTTAACATCTGGAGCAGACTGTGGAAGCCCGGTGATCCTGCGGAGGACTCATAGATGCTGTGTGTTTGGCGGGATCGTTCTGCCTTCTGCCCCCCTCATGAAGAGGGGGCGGTCTGAAGGTGAATCAGGCTGCCCCCCCCCCCCCCCCCCCCCCGCCCCCCCAATCCTAATGAGGCGGAACACATCCAGAGCTGACTGACCTTACGTTCTGCCGCGGCGAGGACGGGAATGCCAAGCGCGTCAAGCTGACGGTTAATTTAAAGCGAAAAGCCAAAGATCTGTGGGGGCAATTAACCCCTGACCTTTTCTCCGCAGACGGGCCCTTCCTAATCTCGCCTGTTTGTCTTCTCTCTTTCAAAATGGCATCCTTCCTTTTCTGGCAGGTTATCCGACGCATGTTACAAAGGATGGGAGAGAGGTAAAGAGGGAGTGAGAGAGGGAGGGAGGGAGGGAGAGAGGTTCAGGTGCAGAGCATCAGTTCCTCACCCCGTTTGTCGGCCCCACGGGGTGTGAGTTGGCCTCCTGTTTTCTGATTGGCCTGGCATCTGCTACATGAGCTGCCATGATGTTTTCCTCACACGTCACAAAAGTCCCCACGTTACTCTCGCCTCCGAGCCTCTTTTACTGTCCCCAAAGCTAACCATGGGCCTCATTCAATCAGAAGGCGTATGCGAGTCAATCAAAACAGACTGTACCTCACAGCATTATTTTCTTTGCGTATGTTATCTTTTATCAGAGACAAGGCATAACGTCCTTTGGAATGTGCTCTTCTGCACTCACTAAGCACTTAGTGGCTGTTTATTACTGCGCTACGTGTGCTTTATGCTCTTAGTTCGCTTGACGTGTTGCACATCGATGTCTGCTTGGCATCTGGATTTAAAGATGATAATACTTTATGTTGTTTTGCATAGTCTCATGCCAGTGTCAATGCCAGATAACTTCATCCGTAGATGTAATGTATAGGAACAATAATAAGTATGTGCTCAAAACTCAGACTCTAGCACTTAAACATCTTAAACTCTGGCACTTAAACACCCCGGCATAATGCACTTTGAGCTCTATGTTGGTTTGGATAAGAGCGCCTGTGAAATGCCTATAATGTAATGTAATTGAATGACTGGATTAATATAATGATGTCATGTTAATCTGCCCAACTTCTTGGGATTTACTTTGCTGGTAAAACAAGAACACTAATACCAAGGGGCCAGCAGCTATTTCTGATTTTAAAATTCATGAACAGATAAACCAGCCCAGCAAATCAGATTCACCATCAGAAATGTGCAGGCAACAAACAGAACTTGGGAAGGCTAGACCAGGAAAGGTAACAAAGCTATACGAGCCGTCTGTCAGAGCGAGAGAGAGACAGAGAGCCGAGACCGCCTCTGTACTAAAGTCCCAAAAGCCAAACCCGAGAGTATCAAAGATATATAAGCCGGAGAGAAGGATTTGAGGCTGTAATGGTTCAGTATTGACCCATGCGGAGATACACTTCAGCAAAGCGCAGCCCTGGGACAGGGGGAGCGGCAGTACAGCGTGTCTCCATGCCTGCTCTCATGTTTGCTCTGAGCACACTGCAGGAAATTACAGGAGACAGCCGGCAGAGATAGAGAGGGCCTCTTTTCTCGGGCTGTGCTTAACAACTGAAGAGCGTCTCGCTCAAATAATTTAAAAAGGGCACCGAGGGGCGCTCTCTCGCTGAATTAAATAGAACAGAGATCAGTTACAGTCATTATTCAGAATGTACATTCGCTCGGAATGTTGAGTACGTTGCTGCTACGGAAGAAAATTATTCAGCGCGTATATAGAAACAAAGCAGAAGCTCGTGGAAGGATGTGCTGGTCTCATGGTCTCACTCAAGTCTTTGGCTGATTCATGGCCTTGTGTGCCAGCTTTATACCCCTATGAGCCACTTCACCAGGCTTCTTGGGTCTGAATTTGTTCAGATTTTAAGGTAAAAAAAGAACACCTGCCAACCTCTATGGCTCTCCAGCTCCCTACACAGAAGGCTAATTGATTAGCTCAGATGAGTCAAAGGTTTGTTCTCATCATCAAACGGTCCGATCGTGTTATGACACAGCAGGTAAGGGGTCACCAATCCCACCCTGAAAGGCCTGGTGGGGCTGCGGCGGGCCTGAAATCAAACATCCGCTAATTTATGTCTGGATACACGGGCGAGGACAGCAGATTAGCTGAATGGGGTGTTTTAGCGTTGCGCTGGAACAAAGGCTGGCCCCTTCCTGGAGGAAGATCAGACAAACCCCCGCCTTAGAGCGGAGCCAGGCTGGAGTCAGCCAGGAGTCCGGGGCCGAGGCAGAAGGAAGCGTTTTAGCCGCAGCACGGTGGCAGTAAGCGCTGGGCGGACAGGACGGTGAGCGCTGGCCAAAGCCATGCTGGACCGCGTCCATCTCCTGTGCCGTATGAACCTGCCCGAGCCCAAACGCTGGTGCCGGGACTCGAGGGTAAACACATCACCGCCCGCATGCACACCCCCACTCACAGAACCTCACCACAGCGGCGGCTGCCAAAGACATGGCCAAACCCACGCCCCTCACATCGGCCAAACCCACGCCCCTCCCATCAGGCTGAGCGCTCACACTCACACCCCCATCTGTGTGTCTCTGCCTTCTTTCTGTGGAGATTTTACTGCCAGTGAGTTTATTTCAGGATACCGATGTGTTTTGGGTTCATTAATTACACTCTTAGACAAAAAGGATTCCCTAAGGGTTCTCAGCTTGTTCCGCTGGGGTGACGCTGAAGGCTCGTCTTAGATACTGATGCGTCTAAAGGGATCTATGGAGAACCTTATTATGGGTTCTTGGTTCTGTTGAGGATCATTTACATTTATAAATATCTAAGGAGAAATTTTAAGGGTTCTCCCAAGGAGCAAAGAACCCTTCAGAGTGGTGCAGTGACCTTGAATTTATTTTTAATGTTATGATCATAAGATTCATTATAGTTTCATTATATTCTGTCATATACATTCAAAGCATTTATTCATATTTTCCATTTACTTTCAGCTGCGGGTTTTATATTTACTTTGAGCAACTTTTTTCAGGTTTTGCTGTCATTGTGTTTCCTTCCGACTGTCTGTGGTTTCATCAATTACGAGTTTCTGGTAACTTTTTTTGTGATTTAGTAATTATATGATTCATCATATTCTGTCATATACGCTGTAAAGTTTTGTAACTTCAAAATATTTTCCATTTACTTTGGTTGGCTATACAGCTGTATTGCTCAATAAGAAATGTATGATTTTGTATTATGCTGTCAAGTACTGTCAAAATTTTGTGAATTAAAGCTGGCAATATTTTCCCTTTTACCTGATGTGCTGTGCACCGGTTCTGATGAGCACAGACTCAGTCCAGAGGAACTGCAGTACAGTAGGAATAAGAATGCACAGACTCAGTCCAGAGGAACTGCAGTACAGCAGGAATAAGAATGCACAGACTCAGTCCAGAGGAACTGCAGTACAGCAGGAATAAGAATGCACAGACTCAGTCCAGAGGAACTGCAGTACAGCAGGAATAAGAATGCACAGACTCAGTCCAGAGGAACTGCAGTGCAGCAGGAATAAGAATGCACAGACTCAGTCCAGAGGAACTGCAGTACAGCAGGAATAAGAATGCACAGACTCAGTCCAGAGGAACTGCAGTACAGCAGGAATAAGAATGCCTTACATTTCTCAACTGAGGGAGCAGAGTTGTTTTTTTTTTAATTTTTAAAAAAGGGGACGTCACTCGAATTTTATCCAAATAGATTTGAGTGCTGCTAATGTGCGGCTAATTAATTTCGCTCTTGGAGCAAGAACTGTCTGTTTGAATCACTGCAAGCCAAAGCCCGCTGCAATGAAGCACAAAGTCACAGTCATTCTGTGGTCTTCCTCTGGCTAATCGCACTGTTTGCCTCTGTCAGACCCACCCCCCACACCCCCACCCCCACCCCCATCCCCCTCAATTACGGCAATAAGTTATTGAGCACTGTCTCTATTTTATATCTTATTTATTCATTTATTTTATTTTTGGCCGCTGAAAAGGCACAATTTTTTTTTTAAACGCCATTGTTCGTGAGTGATCCTGGGACTGTCGACCTTAAGCTCATCTTTTTTGTGAGGGCATGAAAGGTAGCACTGATCTGGGGTCAGTTGGGGCCACTTTCTTGTCGTGATATTATTGTGCTCTTTGCTGACGTCAGGGCTATAAGATGTCATTGCCAGTGGGCTAAAGGCAAGGAAGTGCACAGCACGGAGAAGCTGGATGTTTCTCCCACGGCTGTTTTGTTATAAATATCTGACTCACTGTTCTTTGATTTGCAAATTAGGATGTGGGGGGGCGGGCGGGCTTGGGCGGGTGGGTAGAAAGGGGACTGTGCTGGAGTTGGGGGGGGAGGGGGGATGGGGGGAGGGGGAGGAAGGGATTCTCTTCCTTTCTCTACATTAGTTTCTTCCAGACGAGAAACGGAAGACAGGAGATTGCCGCTGTGTCATCTCTTTTCGTACGTGGGTGTAATAAGGATAATGAATTTCTCTCCCTCCCCTTCCCTCCCCCTCTCTCTCCCTCCCTCTTGCTCGTCCTCACTCACTCCCTCTCTGAAGTGCCCTGGTCAATGAAGAAGTTATCTGTGTTGTTAACCTCCAAACTGGCACTGTGTGAGCTCAGGGCAGAGGAAGTGGAGTTCTGATGACACAGTTGAGCTTCCTGAAGGTCTCAGCTACCGTCTGCTTCCACTGCTTTGCATCACACCTCCCTGGAAATAGCCAAGATCATTCAGATTTAATGTAACTGGGCTGGGACGCTCTGTGACATATCCAAATGTTGGTGCCAAACTGTGAGTGTGTATTGCTGGTACACTCTTAGAAAAAAAAGGCTCCTGAAGGGTTCTTCGCTTAAAACCCTTAAAGGTTTTTCTTTGATATGGATTTCACTCACAGGTTCTCTGTAGAACCTTATTCTGAGGGTTATATAAAGAACCCCTTAAAGATATCTGTATCTAAGATGAACCTTTATGGGTTCCCCCAGCAGGACGAATGAAGAACCTTTAAAGGTGCTAGAAAGTGTGGAGTGAGTGTGGAATATGGTGTGATGATACCAGAAGCAGGTGAAGCTTCCTTATGCTGTCTGTGCCGCACAAACTGAACCTGCAACATTTTTCTGATCTTGAGCTCATCCACGGTCAGTGATGGGAGGATGAGGTTTCATGAATCCACTCTGCATCAGTACATCACAGATTTCAACCAATCACCATATTGCTCTCTGCCCATTATGGGGTTTATGGATCCTCATTTGCCCATCTCAAGGTGGCATTACCTAGGGGCATCCACAAAATCACCTGGGCGATGCCATCTGGAGAAATGGTGCCCTAAAATATAAACAGCAGAGCGGTCAGATCCATGTCTGCAGTTTATGAGACAGTTTGCAACGTTTGTGTCATCGTGAAGGCAGCCAATATGAATACAGCACTAGTGTAGTGTAGAGCGTGGGGTGTGTGTGTTTATTTGGGGGGGTTAGGAGATATAGTAACAGGAGAACATATTACCGGCCCTGTTTTAGCTCCTCCGCCTAATGAAGCCTCTTGACTGTTCTTGAAAAGTTGAGAGATTCGATGCCGGTTGCTTTCACGAATAAGAGGAAGAAACAAAAGGAGCCCGGGAAACGGAGTCGGGAGGGTTGTTTGGCGAGGCCGTGACTGACTCCGCTGTCAGATGCGTCAGCGGCGCCTGAATAAAATTAGCGGGATTCAGAGCGGTGGCGTCGGAGCAGGCCTGTAATCTCCCTCCAGCGGGGGCGATTAGGAGGCCGCACGCGCGCCCACACAAAGCCGAGCATCCCCCAAATAAAACCCCAATTCAGCACCGACTTGTAATCTTCCTCCGAACAGGCGATTACGGCGACACACGTGTGCCGCGCGACTACGCCAAGCTGCAGAGTACCGCGGGAGTATGCAACAGGAGCGCGTCAGTGTGTCAGTCAGTCAGTCAGTCTGTCAGCAAAGCAGTCAGTCAGTCAGTCAGTCAGTCAGTCAGTCAGTCAGTCAGTCAGTCAGCCTGCTGAGCCAGCTAGCCTGATTGCTTATTCTTCTTTGTTACCTTTTTTCCTCTTGCATGTACTTACCTTGTAAGAGCAACTGGGAAATTCTCTATTGTAGTGACATCCTGTAGAGTAGAGAATGTAAGAGATTGTCTGGCTGATCAGATGGTTTTGTTGGAATTTGGTCAGCGTGCTGGGGTTCACACCTCCAATTTTCATGCCGTCTTTATTCACCTTAATGAGTCAACACCCACTCTACTCATGCTGATGTTTTTTAGGTGGAAAATGTCACATTAAGTGCTTTGCAAATGGTGTTGCATAAAGATGCAAGTCCTAAAATCGGCAGTGTAACGATGAGTATTTTGGCCTTAAAGGTCAATTTTCTGTTGTCTTCCTGAAATGGTTTCCCACATGCTGTGATATACATTGTCTTTAATATTGCGGGTATGACATAGCAACCCTGTTCATAAAGTTATGAGAAAACAAGGGTGCTACTACTATGGTGAGCTACAATGACACCACTCTGCTTTAGTGTTTTTCTAAAGAAAAATAGTGAAGTAAGAAGTAAAATTAGTTTGAGTCTCCTGTGATCTGTGAGGACCTCAATAACAGGCTGAGTAAAAGGTCTCATCCGCAGGACGGCACCCTCTACCGCACAGCGGCAGGGCTGGGCCCACGTGTCAGTGCTTGTTACTGTTTAGGTGGGAAACGCTTTTTGTTTCAGCACAGGATTCAAATGGAGGACTTTCAATTTTTAATGAAAACTTTTCCCTTCCCAGACCACACCGCTAAGCTTGCCTGGCACCACACTCATTTGATCCATTCTTACTCTCATTTATTGCAGATGTGTTGATTACCTTTGCATTTTGAAGTACAGAAATGTATGGCAAATATATGACATCAGTTACTTCCACTTAAATTCTGTACCTATCATAATATACTGTATGTAATTATATATGTGTACAGTTTTTTATATTTATTTATTATATATTTTTCTCCTGTGTGCATGAAGACAGTCACATCTGCTCACAGTGACAAAGCAAAGATGGGTGTGGCCTCAGAAACACCTTGACTCCCACTGGATGGCTTGCTATCCACATGGCCAATGAGGAAGCGTCTCCTGCCAGAAGTCCGGCCCATAGCTTCCACAAAAGTGGGATTTTTCCCTACTTTGAAAAAAACCTCAAAGTAGGTCATCCTCCTCTCAAGTTTTGCTGTGCTCTTTTTTGGCCTTTGGGGGTTGGAAAATGTAGAAGAAAAGTTAAAGGTAATGAAAGGAAATGGTATTTACCGTATAGCAGTGAGGCTTTCTGTGTTGAGCTATGTTTTTTAACGGGACACAGGAACTTGCATTAATAATCACAGGATGCTAAATGAGGATAAGAGACATAAATGAACACACACAAACACACACTACACTTTCACACAAAAACACAATACACACACACATGCACACACATTCACACACACAAACACAATACACACACACATACACAGTTATTTTGGACCACACAAACAATCCACTTTTTAAATCTGAATTAAATAACTCCGCCTCCCCACCCCTCAAAAAAGCCTCTATTCTTATTTTTAATGATGAATCCATTTGGCAGATGCTCTGATCCTCCCTGCCTCTCTCAGAGTGACACACTCACACACACACACACACACACACACACACACACAGTATTTCACATGGCCAGATGGAAGGCAAGCGGGCCCGGGTGCAAACCGAACTAGGACCGGTGGAAAAGCAGCGCTGCTCTCTGAAAAACGGCTGACCTAATTAAGCTTCACTTTCTTCAATGCTTAGCCATGTGTCAGAGCGAGTTTGCAGATGGAGCTGCCTGCTTTGGGCGAGTGCGGGGCGGAGACCGCGCCAATGTCACATGCAAAACATTAGCGCTCTCTATGCAAGGCCGCTGTTTTTATTTACTCATCTTTTTGGGGTGTTTTTTTTGAAATCCCTTATCGTGTGCGTGTTGTCCTCTGCGGGCAAACGACCTCACAGCCACCTCCTGGAATCAGTCTCTGCGTTTCAGCATTCGCAACGGCAGCCGCTGCTACCCCGCGCCTCGCCGTGACTAACAGCGATGTCATCGGCACATCCGCGTTTGCACAAGCAGATAAGATCTCGTGGGATGAAAATAAACATTTCACTTTTGGTGTGCCGAGGCAAATGACAGTGTTGTGGCATTGTTTCATTTCTTGTCTCGGGGGCTGATGCGTTTTCAATTACAATTGGGCATTTTAAAAAGCGAAAGAAACTAAACAAATAAATAAATTAAATTATCAATGACATCTGCAGATGTTCGGCTTCTCGGTTTCTCTCCCCACTGAAATATACTTACTCTCTTTGTACCTGCTTTCTAATGAATCTGTTGTCTCTGTATAATTACGTCTGTGAGTTCTCAATCTGAAATGAAGGAAAAAAACACATTCCTTCTGAAACAATATATGTCTGCTTCCTTGGAAAAAACAGTCTGGTAGGTTACAATTTAAATGTCATTTCATTTCTGCCGTGTAGAGCAAAAAGTAGCACACAATTCTATGTCATAATAGTCAAGCTATTTGAACTTTCAGAAGCTAATCTAGAATGCATTCTAGAAACGTTGAGCAGAGACTGATCGTAAAACCACAGACTATACAGACCCAACAGATACTCAGCTTTGGACCCCAAACACTATAATCTGTGCTTCACCTGTGCTGAACCCAACATTTTCCAGTTAAATGCATCCTGAAGGAAATGTGCTGAGGGACATGGCTCTTTACTGACACAGCACCGGAACCTCCTGTTACCAACCGCATCTTACCCGGTCGCAGCATGACCTCACGTGGCAGCTTGGCCGCCATTTGTGTCGCCAGTGGTTTTGTGTGACATTAACAAATGTGTTACGAGTGTAAGGAGACGCGTGAAGTCGCTAATGTGTGTGACTGTCGTGCAGAACAGGGCTGTAAGTCTCTGCTTTTCATTCAGAGCTGTGTATGCAGCCCCCAGAAGCTGCGACCCAGTTGAATGAGCTGCTCTGTTGAATGTCTCTGACCATATTCTATTCAATTTAAAGGGGAACGACACCGTTCAAGGTAAATGTTCGCCTGTCTCTAGGAAAATATAAAAAACTCCAAGAAACATATGATGCTGCATATGCTTGTAGAGAGACAGAGGGTGGACCTGATTGGCTAAAGAATTTTGTATGTGCTAAAAAAAGACGATGAGAGCATTTGATTGGTTGATGTAGTTTGTTTGCTCCAGTCACGTATGACATGACTGAAATTGCATGAGAAAATGTTTTACCACGTGTTCAAGGCTTTGGTAAGTCTAACTCTGATGGAGTTTGTCTGGTTTCCGGCCAGAGTCTGGCTGTATGTACTCATACGGTCCTGTCCGGCCAGAGTCTGGCTGTATGTACTCGTACGATCCTGTCCGGCCAGAGTCTGGCTGTATGTACTCGTACGATCCTGTCCGGCCAGAGTCTGGCTGTATGTACTCGTACGATCCTGTCCGGCCAGAGTCTGGCTGTATGTACTCGTACGATCCTGTCCGGCCAGAGTCTGGCTGTATGTACTCGTACGATCCTGTCCGGCCAGAGTCTGGCTGTATGTACTCGTACGATCCTGTCCGGCCAGAGTCTGGCTGTATGTACTCATACGATCCTGTCCGGCCAGAGTCTGGCTGTATGTACTCATACGATCCTGTCCGGCCAGAGTCTGGCTCTATGTACTCATACGATCCTGTCCGGCCAGAGTCTGGCTCTATGTACTCGTACGGTCCTGTTATCTAATGTGTAACATATGTGTTCTGTATGGGCCGTGCTGGATGGCTTTGCCCCCTGAGCACGGCTTTCGTTCAGGCCCCTGGTAGTGACTGACCCTGCCTCCATGAGAGTGGCCTCTGGAAACTTTCGGCTGTGTGCATCTAAAATATTAAAACTATAACCTTACTCATGATCAGGGCTTCATTTACCCAGTGAATACAGAAGTGAGCGGAAGCTTGTGTTATGACTGCAGTAAAGCTGCTCAATCATTTTCAGCTCGAGGCTTGAGGCGCTTCATAAACGCCTACCTCATTTGTGTTTCAATTTTTCACTTTTCATCTAACGAGGAATAATGCAGCCTCTCAGTCGATATTTATATTAATGATATTTATGGCATCATATACAACAGACGTTTGTGTGCCAAAGCCTCAAGCAGTTATAGCTATCTATAACCAATTGTATTATTATATGATGTCATATACAACAGAGTTAGGGAATCAATGTACACAACATATGTTCACTGCAGGAGGCTGAATAATAAATCTTTAAATGAATGAAAAATGAATAATTGCAAAAATACAATCAGAAATTGTATTATGGAAAAGTGATATAAAAAGCCATGTTTTGATTCACCTTACTGGTAAAAAAAAAAAAAAAAAAGCAGAGTTCCACCCAATCACAGAGCATATTGCTGACAACCAATAGAATAATGTCAATGGTGGATAAGATTTCCTTGATGATACTTAGAGGGAATCTGAATGGCTAGCTAGAAAGTCACTTTAGTGTTGTTGTGTTTCTTGTCACCGATGTACTCTGTGATTGGTGGAGCCCCTCCTTGCTGTTGATGCTGATGTTGTTTTCCCTGGTCAGGATTGGTGAGGCTGATAAAGCTTCTCTGGCTCTTGTTGTCTGTTTTTGTTTTTTTGCTGAGTCAGTCACGGTGTGTTTCTGATCTGAGGCCCACGGGAGCTGTCCTGGATCAGAAGGTCCAAAACAGGTCACGAGTATCCTGCTACCCCATATAACACCCCTACACAGACACTCACACTCACTCACACATACACACACACACACACACACACACACACACACACACACACACACACACACACACTCACACATACACACACACACACTCACACACACACAAACACACAAAGACACACACACACACACCCTCACACACACTCTCACACTCACACAAACACACACATATACACACACTCACACACACACATACACACAAACTATCACACTCACACATACACACACACACTCACACCACACACACCCACACCAACACCACTCACACTCACCACACACACACACACCCACACACACACTCACTCACACACACACACACACACACACCCACACAGACACACACACACACTCACACAGACACACACACACACATACACTCTCTCACACACACTCTCACACACACACACACATACACACACACACACACACACACATACACACACACTGTCACACTCACACACACACACACACTCTCACACTCACTCACACACACACACATACACTCTCTCACACACACACTCTCACACTCACACAAACATACACACACATATACACACACTCACACACACACATACACACACTATCACACTCACACACACATACACACACTCTCACACTCACACACACACACACCACCACACACTCACACACACTCTCACACTCACACAAACATACACACACACATCACCCAACTCACACACACCCAACCACACTATCACACTACACACACACACCACACTCTCACACTCACACAAACATACACACACATACACACACACATACCCACACACGATCACACACATACTCACACACATCACCTACACATCACACCACCACACACCACCCTCACACTCACACACACACATACAACACACTCTCACACACTCAACAACACACGCACCCACACACACACTCTCACTCTCACACATACACCCACACACTCACACTCACACTCACATACACACATACCACACACTCTCACTCTCTCACACCACACAACCCACTCTCACACTCACACAACACACCCACACTCACCCACACATACACACACCCCACTCTCCACTCACACACTCACACAAACATACACCCATATACACACCCTCACACCACACACATATACACCACACTCTCACACTCACATACACACACACGCAACACACACACTCTCACTCTCGCACATACACACACACCACTCACCTCACCCACACACACACACATACACACACACTCTCACACTCACTCACATGCGCGTTCCCTGTGCAGTTAGCCTCCTGCACCCTCCCAAGGGGTGGGGTCAGTAGCTTGGCGAGGCGTCCTGGCGAAAGGCCGCTGGATTTGGGAGACGTGATGAATGGGGCTCCTGAGACGGTAGTGCTGACTCAGCGCTTTTTTCCTTCCTCTTGGCGGCTCATCGACCGTATGGGCATCTCACTTAGCGGGGCCGCCTCCTCCTCTGAGCGCTTCCCCCGGTCTTTAATCTGCCGAGTCGCTCAAACACCCCCCCCACCCCCTCACAACCCCCTCCCCCACCTGTTCAGCAGGGTGGACCAAATGAGCTCCAGGGAGCATATGAATTTGTTGCTTTTCTCCGTGAATGTTTGTATTATTGTCACTGGCTCTTTTTAAAGGTATAACACACTTTTCATTTCTGTAATCCTTCCCATCATTTTGCATGTGTTATGCTAGCACAGCACATCCCCAAAAGTCAAACCAAGTAAAACAAAACTATACTCTGTGTCAGTATTGAGAAGGCAGTCAGGCTCACAGTGATGATGTCATAGTCGTGTTCAGGCCCAAGTGAGGCTGGGCTGGGCTGGGCTATGAGAGATCACATTGTCAGGCTCACATTGATGATGTCATAGTCATGTGCCTGCCCAAGTGAGGCTGGGCTGTGCTGTAAGAGATCACAGTGACAGCCAGGCTGAGCTGCGGGGGCCTGTTTGGCCCTAGGAAGTTGGCCCTGGGTGAAGCCTGTTTCTGATGAATGGGAGCTGATAGCGGTGGCTCTGACAGGAGCCCCCCCACAGTGCGCTTGTTGTCACAGCGGACCCCAATTTGTCACCCTGACTGCTGATTATCCAATAACCGCCAAAGGCCTATAAACGCTGACACACCACCTCCCTCCCGACACACCGCGATGAATGCCAGCTCCAGCACGCTGTGCCCCTCAGTCACCGGTTTTAGCTCCCCCGTATTTATTTCATTATTTTATATGTAGTTATTATATATCATATCTTTTTACAATATAATGTCACTTCTTCTCTCGATTCAACATGTAAAAAGCCCGATCCAGGCAAACGGGACTCAATGATTTTACTCAAAGAAATATGGAACCGTACAGCGGTGATGAAGTTATATTTAATATATGCGAGAATGTACGTCAGTGCAGATGGGAAACGGATCCAGGAGGGAGCCAGAGAACGGACTTTTACCGCTAAGTGCTTGCGCTTATCCTACTGGTGGTTTCTGGACCTGGATCGTTGTGCAGAACCCTTTCCAAACTACAGTATGTGACATGCAGCTGACAGACCTCAGGATGAGTCAGCTTGGCTGGTGAGAGGGATTCTGGGGGATGGCCGTTCTCATTAAAGCTGGGCCTCTGCACCTCACTTTTTCACCAACAAGTGGTCAATTTTGGCACTGCAGCTCTCCGCGTGGACGGGTAAGCCTACCCCACAGTCCAGTAATGAGGACGGGGAACGAGCAGGGAGATCCGTTGTGTTTTTTTTTTTTTAAAACAGTGAAAAAAGTTCACATAAAGAGATCTCCTGTGTCAGAGAAGAGAGATTTCCTTTCTGTGGTCTTCAGAAACGTCCAGCAGTCCAATTTCACTGCTGTCATAAGCCGTCACCATAAGTGTAGGTTAAATTACTATCATTTTATCAATTTTGCTCTGTAACTGTGTTATACTTATATAACTTTTATACTATAGTTTAATAAGGAGAGAAATGGAATGATAAATTGAGCCTGTCCTTGCGTTTTATTTCCTTTTGTTTTATTAATAATTTTGCTTTTGTGGAACCACATGTGATTATAAATTGTGGTGTAGCTGTTGTACTCCTGAGCAACATACTTCACCAGGATGTCTTCAGTGAATATCTGGTTGTATGAAAGGATGGTGTGTAAAAGATTAAGCTGTTTAAGCTGCTCACTATAAAGGGGGTGTCTGTTAAATGCCTGAAACGCAGTATTTTAGTGAAGGAATGGAAGCGTAGCTCCTGTGGACAGCGCTTAGGTAACTCTGGAGAAGGGGCCGCGGTGGGAATAACGGCGCAGCGCTGTTTCATCGTGCGCTGAATAACGGCGCAGTGCTGTTTCATCGTGCGCTGAATAACGGCGCAGTGCTGTTTCATCACGCGCTGAATAACGGCGCAGCGCTGTTTCATCGTGCGCTGAATAATGGCGCAGCGCTGTTTCATCGTGCGCTGAATAACGGCGCAGTGCTGTTTCATCGTGCGCTGAATAATGGCGCAGTGCTGTTTCATTGTGCGCTGAATAACGGCGCAGTGCTGTTTCATCACGCGCTGAATAACGGCGCAGCGCTGTTTCATCGTGCGCTGAATAACGGCGCAGCGCTGTTTCATCACGCGCTGAATAATGGCGCAGCGCTGTTTCATCACACGCTGAATAACGGCGCAGTGCTGTTTCATCGTGCGCTGAATAACGGCGCAGTGCTGTTTCATCGTGCGCTGAATAACGGCGCAGTGCTGTTTCATCACGCGCTGAATAACGGCGCAGTGCTGTTTCATCGTGCGCTGAATAACGGCGCAGTGCTGTTTCATAGTGCACTGAATAACGGCGCAGCGCTGTTTCATCACGCGCTGAATAACGGCGCAGCGCTGTTTCATCACGCGCTGAATAACGGCGCAGTGCTGTTTCATCTTGCGCTGAATAACAGCGCAGTGCTGTTTCATAGTGCACTGAATAACGGCGCAGTGCTGTTTCATCACGCGCTGAATAATGGCGCAGTGCTGTTTCATCACGCGCTGAATAACGGCGCAGTGCTGTTTCATCGTGCGCTGAATAACAGCGCAGTGCTGTTTCATCACGCGCTGAATAACGGCGCAGTGCTGTTTCATCACGCGCTGAATAACGGCGCAGTGCTGTTTCATCGTGCGCTGAATAACGGCGTAGCTGACGTATCTCGGTCGTGGCCGAGCTGTGCTCCACTTTCCCTGCTTCCTGGTTCTGGAGTCAGGTGATCCGCCCGGTAACAAGGACACCGTATCCCAGACTCCTCTGCAGGAGCCCGAGCTGCTCGGCGCACATCTGCTGCCTGGCACGGTCCGCTGCTCTCCTTCAGTCCCTCAAATTTAACATTTGGCCATCATCAAACATTTCATTTGGCCGCGCGCAGATATTTCTGCACGCGCTCAGTGCTGACACGCTTAGGACCTAAAGTGGCTACTTTAAGGATACTCTCCAAGAGCATTAATAAACAGAAATCGGTAATTTGTTGTTTGCATTCAGCACATTACATATCAATCTGTTATAATGATGATGATCATGGTGCTTATTATTTTTATTATTATTATTAATCAGTTGTAGTAGTATTTGCAGTCATTATTTAATTAATTCAGTTCTGAGACAGTGCGTATGAAAATGTGAAGCCGGATGTTGAGGAGGCTTTTTTTGGGGAAACTGCTGCCCTCTCATTTGTTGAGTAGTTGTGCATCTCATCTGTAATGCAGGACCCAGGCGCTCTCTGCTGTCTTAAAATTGTGGGGCCTCAGTGCGAATCTGAACATAAGCCTGCTGCAGCTTTTGTTCAGATTCACTGAGTTTGGCACCCTGACGCTGTACTCATAAATACAGGCGCTTTTGCAAGTCCACGTGTGTCATTTTACAGCAAAGACACAGTTCACCTTCGCTTGAGACAGAGAAAGAGTTGTGAAAATAATGCAGTGAACACCCCAATGAGACATGTTTCCCTTGTGTTTTTCCTCCAGTGAACTGTGTTAACCTGAAGTACTCTCAGGCCTTAAGAGAGAGGGAGAGAGAAGAGCGTGTGAAAAAGAAACAGAAAATAATGTGAGAGTGTGTGTGAAAGACAGACAAAGAGAACACAGCGTTGTCACTATGAGTGAGAGAGAGAGACAGCAAGAGTATGTCTGTGTGTGCTTGAGCAGGAGAGTGAGTGTGAGAGAGAGGGTGTGTGTGTGTGTGTGTGTGTGTGCGTGTGTGTGCGTGGCAGAGAGAGAGATACAGAGAGAGAGAGATTGTGCAAAGGTTTCTCATATTCTCTGTCGTACAGGAAAAGTTTCTTCTCTGTCAGTTTAGCCCTGTGGGGGTTTTTTCATGCTTGTTAAAAATTCCTGACAGAAAAACAACAGCAACAACAAAAAGACAGTTGTGACTGCAAGCTCAGAAGCTACACAGACTAACAAATGTGAACCTTGTGCTTTTCTGTTTTTATCTCACTCCAAAGAGGGCTCATCTTTCAGCACTTCCTCACATCATCCAGCCTCACATTGGGAAAATGGGGAATGGCTTTTTCCACAACTGGAAAACAGGGAGTTTTGCATTTTATCAGAGCAGGCAAATGGAATTGTGCAGTTTTCCAGTACAAGAGAACTGGTGTCTTCTAGTCCTTGCTCTGTTTACTGTATTAAAATGCAATTTCAAGAATGTGGCAATTGTGAATTGTGCATTTTACTAGAACTTCTCTTGTCCTTGCTCTATTTGATTCCACAGTGCATCACAAAGCAAAGCAATGATTATTCAGATTATAAATGTTTATATTGCCGTTGTTTATTCATTTACCAGTGAGGAACGTTATCAGTAATTACTGGTCTGAGTGCAGCTATTGGATGATAGCAGTTTGGTGTTGGGTGACTCTCTGTCAGGAAAATATTACACTCAGAGTTAAATGTGCCTACCTGCTTATTTCAGATTTATCTTTTGATCTACTGCTCCACCACACACACACATGTGCGCGCATACAGGAATACGCACACACACACCTGAGATCCAGGCCCGGTATCTGATCCTGGCAGCAGGACGTTTTTTTCCAGGACATGTATTTGAAACAGCAGCCATTTTTATTTTCTTCTATTATTTGGTTTCCTTCTCTTACTTCCCCCTCTCTCTCAGTGAGTGTTTAGGATGTAAGGGCCTCCAGGGGCGCGCAGCGCTTCCATAGTTTCTCCACACGGGAGCTCCATGAGCCCCTGTTAGACGGAGCGATTCGCTCACAGTAAAAAAAAAAAAACAAGACGGCATGCAAACACACAGAGTGCCTGAGATGTGATCGCATGCAAGTGTCTGCGCTGCACAAAATCGTCTGGGGGAAACTCGACAGCAGCTGGAACCACAACGATTGTTTCAGAGCAGAAGCGGTTTAAGAACAGAGAGGAGACTCACGTGAGCTAAAGCATCGTTTTGTGGGCTGCTGGGTGGCTCATCGCGTGAAGTCGCGGTTCCGGCGCGTGGACGGTGAAGCTGGCACGTGAGCCCAGCATGTGAGTAACATTGTGTCTAAATTGTAACAGGAGGCAGCCTGCCATACCTGGCTCATTTAATGCTGACTGTTGGAAAGAGTGCAATAAGTGTGTAACAATCTCCTCACGGCTTTGGGCTGCAGGGAAATAGGCGAAAACAAACACAAGGGGGAAGAACTAGTGGAGAAGGAACTTCTCAATATGGTTTAGAGTAGCTGCAGAGAATCTCTGGAGTACAGCAGGTATTTATAGTGTTCACTCCTCAGAGAGTCACTGGGTATGCATGTTTCTGTAGTGTTCACTCCTCAGAGAGTCACTGGGTATGCATGTTTCTGTAGTGTTCACTCCTCAGAGAGTCACTGGGTATGCATGTTTCTGTAGTGTTCACTCCTCAGAGAGTCACTGGGTATGCATGTTTCTGTAGTGTTCACTCCTCAGAGAGTCACTGGGTATGCATGTTTCTGTAGTGTTCACTCCTCAGAGAGTCACTGGGTATGCATGTTTCTGTAGTGTTCACTCCTCAGAGAGTCACAGGGTAAGCAGTTTTTTGCTCTCTTACTCTAAGACACTTTGGTCTGGGATGGGCCCTGGTTCCCTTGATCTGATTTGGTTTCTGATTCTAAGGTGAGAGCAAAAACAGTTCACTTTGCAACTCGTCAGGTGCAAGAAGAGATTACTACAGATTTACACAAACGTGAATCACGTGAATGTTGGGCTATCTGTGGTTTGACCGGACCCCACGCAGGAACGTATGGGGCAGTGGATGGCTGGTGTTCCCTGTGAGCGGCTGAAGGGTGGATTTATTTGCGAAAGCGGGAAGTTGCCTGTGAATGGCTTTGTGGCCTTCATCCCTTCAGTTCCCTCCAAGTTTAAGGATCCAGTTCGACTTCAATTACTCAGGCGATCTCTGGCAGCGATTAGCAGCAGCTAATTAGCCATAGATTGAGCGAGTGCAGATGGGGCGGGCCAGCAGCCTGGAATGAGATTAGATGTTTTGTGCTGAGTCTGTTCTGCGCCCCGGCCTCTCTCTGGCATCACTGCTTCCGGTTCCATTGATCAAGCCCACCTTTGAAACTAACGTATTTGTGTGTTTTTTTCTTCCCTTTCGGAAGAACTTCATTGTAATAATCATTATTTAACTTTATTACCAGAACACATATTTTCTCTGGACGTTTCCCCTTGCTGTTTTAATTCCGTACAAAATACATTGAAATAAGAAGGTATGCAACAGAATACAATTTTTGAACTAGCTTGGATCAAGGAGTAGGCCCAGTAAATCAGACTGCAGATCAGTAGAGGAACAGGGGGATCTCTGTAGGTCAGACTGTAGATCAGTAGAGGAACAGGGGGATCTCTGTAGGTCAGACTGTAGATCAGTAGAGGAACAGGGGGATCTCTGTAGATCAGAGTGTAGATCAGTAGAGGAACAGGGGGATCTCTGTAGATCAGACTGTAGATCAGTAGAGGAACAGGGGGATCTCTGTAGGTCAGACTGCAGATCAGTAGAGGAACAGGGGGATCTCTGTAGGTCAGACTGCAGATCAGTAGAGGAACAGGGGGATCTCTGTAGGTCAGACTGTAGATCAGTAGAGGAACAGGGGGATCTCTGTAGATCAGAGTGTAGATCAGTAGAGGAACAGGGGGATCTCTGTAGGTCAGACTGCAGATCAGTAGAGGAACAGGGGGATCTCTGTAGATCAGACTGTAGATCAGTAGAGGAACAGGGGGATCTCTGTAGATCAGAGTGTAGATCAGTAGAGGAACAGGGGGATCTCTGTAGGTCAGACTGCAGATCAGTAGAGGAACAGGGGGATCTCTGTAGATCAGACTGTAGATCAGTAGAGGAACAGGGGGATCTCTGTAGATCAGACTGTAGATCAGTAGAGGAACAGGGGGATCTCTGTAGATCAGACTGTAGATGGAACAACTCTTGCTGATAGTCAGCCATGGTCACAGTGACCGCGCTGGGGGGTTTAGCAAGTGATGGTGGGGGGGGGGGGGGGGGGGTGATGGGTGTCTGGTTGATGTAGCTTGGACATCTGCCCAATCACCAGCATGGCCTGGGGATGCATGCAGACCCTGCTGGGGCTTTTGGCTCTCTCTCTCTCGCTCTCTTTCTCTATCCCCCCCTCTCTCTCTCTGTCCCTCTCTTTTTCTCCCTCTCTCTCTCTCTCTCTCTCTCACACACACACACACACACACACACGCTGTCTCAATCATACCCTCCCTCTCTCTGTCTTTCACCCTTCCTGTTCATCTCCAGTCTCTCTCATCCTCGCTCTCTTTTCTCTCTTTCTCCTTTCTCTCTGTTCCTGCATTGTCCCTCTCTCTCTTACCTCTCTCCTTCTCTGTCTCTCCCACTATCTCTCTCTTTTTATCTCGTCTCCATCTATTTTCTGCTTGTCTGTCTCCTCCTCTCCCCCTCTGTGTCTCTCTGTGGTAGGAGGGAGAAGTGCACTGTATAAATTATTGAGAGGCATGTCCTAAAAGGGTCATAAATAGAGTGACAGGTGTGCACTGCTCGGCCTGTTTATGGCTCAGCCATCGAGGCTTTTACAGGCAGCGGCTCTGTCTCTCTCCCCCTCGCCCTCTTCCCACTGACTGAGGGGCGAGAGGCACAGATCTCTGCCCCGAGCAAGGCCTGTGCTTCAATCTCTCCTCCCCCTTCTGTAAATTTAGAATAAATTGACAGGCCTGCCTCTTGGCTTGTCAGCATCCTAAGAAAAAAAACCTCCCTTCTCAGAAAAACAGTGTAAAGATTTGCTGAGGAGAGTAAAACAGTTTGCTTTGTTCCAAGAAGTGAGTGATTGACAGCTCATTGTAGCCACACCCATTATGGGGATCATAAAGCCCCATTCTGCTAGTATGATGATCTAAACAGCCAGTTATGTTGGAGTGGAGCCCAGCTCTACATCTGCATGTGGTTTGGGAGCTGAGCTCAGAGGTTACAGTGCAGTGTAATGGTTAGGGAGCTGGGCTTGTAGCTCAGAGGTTACAGTATAGTATAATGGTTAGGGAGCTGGGCTTGTACCTCAGAGGTTACAATGTAGTATAATGGTTAGGGAGCTGGGCTTGTAGCTCAGAGGTTACAGTGTAATATAATGGTTAGGGAGCTGGGCTTGTAGCTCAGAGGTTACAGTGTAGTGTAATGGTTAAGGAGCTGGGCTTGTAGCTCAGAGGTTACAGTGTAGTGTAATGGTTAGGGAGCTGGGCTTGTAGCTCAGAGGTTACAGTGTAGTATAATGGTTAGGGAGCTGGGCTTGTAGCTCAGAGGTTACAGTGTAGTATAATGGTTAGGGAGCTGGGCTTGTAGCTCAGAGGTTACAGTGTAGTGTAATGGTTAGGGAGCTGGGCTTGTAGCTCAGAGGTTACAGTGTAGTGTAATGGTTAGGGAGCTGGGCTTGTAGCTCAGAGGTTACAGTGTAGTGTAATGGTTAGGGAGCTGGGCTTGTAGCTCAGAGGTTACAGTGTAGTGTAATGGTTAGGGAGCTGGGCTTGTAGCTCAGAGGTTACAGTGTAGTATAATGGTTAGGGAGCTGGGCTTGTAGCTCAGAGGTTACAGTGTAGTGTAATGGTTAGGGAGCTGGGCTTGTAGCTCAGAGGTTACAGTGTAGTATATGGTTAGGGAGCTGGGCTTGTAGCTCAGAGGTTACAGTGTAGTGTAATGGTTAGGGAGCTGGGCTTGTAGCTCAGAGGTTACAGTGTAGTATAATGGTTAGGGAGCTGGGCTTGTAGCTCAGAGGTTACAGTGTAGTATAATGGTTAGGGAGCTGGGCTTGTAGCTCAGAGGTTACAGTGTAGTATAATGGTTAGGGAGCTGGGCTTGTAGCTCAGAGGTTACAGTGTAGTGTAATGGTTAGGGAGCTGGGCTTGTAGCTCAGAGGTTACAGTGTAGTATAATGGTTAGGGAGCTGGGCTTGTAGCTCAGAGGTTACAGTGTAGTGTAATGGTTAGGGAGCTGGGCTTGTAGCTCAGAGGTTACAGTGTAGTATAATGGTTAGGGAGCTGGGCTTGTAGCTCAGAGGTTACAGTGTAGTGTAATGGTTAGGGAGCTGGGCTTGTAGCTCAGAGGTTACAGTGTAGTGTAATGGTTAGGGAGCTGGGCTTGTAGCTCAGAGGTTACAGTGTAGTGTAATGGTTAGGGAGCTGGGCTAATAACATAGAGGTTACAGGTTTGATTCCAAGATAGGGCACAGCCAAAGTACTTAACCTTAGTTGCTTCAGTAAATATTCAGGGGTGCAAATTGATAGTGTATAAAAATGTGTACGTCACTCTGGGAAGTCTCTTAAATGTTGAAATTAAATTATCACAATATATTAATGTCTTACATATTTTTGTCACATGAGGCGAAAAGAATCTCTGTATATCATCCAGCTCAGTAACGTCATCAGTGTTATTCACATTATAGTTATGGTAATATTCCACATCATTGACAGTGTTAGTGGTATTATGCATTATGCTGTTAGCATATGTTGTTATCATTATGCACATTGGCCATTAATATTGTTGTTTTTACTCTTTATAATTGTCATATAACCCAGCTGAATTTAACTGCAGGATACTGTGCTTACGCCTGGCCATGGATTCTTCTGAAAATGCAGCCTCAGAAAGAGGGGGGGGGGGGGGGGTGAAAGAAGGAGGAAAGTACAAAGGGATGAGGAGTGAAAAGTGTAGGAAAGAAGGAGTGCGAAGTGTAGGTAAAGATTAGGGATATGTAGCGATGGTGGCCAGTTGTCTGATCTTTACCATACCACTTCATCACTGGGCGATGCCGATCAGTGAGCTCAGTTTGCTCCATTTGATTCCGGGGAGGTATATGTAGGGAGGTTTTGGGGGGTGGGGTGGAGAAACTGTGACTTTTGGAATTTGTGTGCTCCCTCTCTCATACAATAAAACGAGGCCGCTCGCCCAAACTACCGGTTCTTCCATCGTCCAATTTTAGAACGTAGGGATCTTCTCCCCCTGTATTACAGAGATAATCTCCTGATTGTGGTAACTGGGCCAAATGCTTTACCTCCACCTGATCCAGCCCTCTCAGCCCAGCTGCCCGGCCCAGGCTTAATCAGACCGAATAGCGGAGTAGCATGACGGGATTAGCCTCCTCCCTCTCTTCCCTGCTCTATTAAAAGCTTGATATCATGCAGGGCCGTGCCTTTATCCCCGCGGAGGAAGTCCGAGTTTCATTTTGTTTGTTCCAGGAATGTGTTTCCTCTTACACTCCTTTTCTTTACTGCATAGCACTCGTTTCATTTGCTCTAAAGTATCTGTGTCCATCTGTTACCTAACCGCCCTGCTCGAACTCATTTCTGCTCCTGTCTGACTTCATATGCTCTTGGTCAAATCAAGTACTTCAAGTTTAAGACTGTGAAACTATTAAGGTTCAGTGCACTCACTTTTGGGCTGTAGCTACGCTTGGCTAGGTTAGGCAAGGCTATGCTGCGCTGGGCTGGTTTAGGTTAGGCAAGGCTATGCAGGCCGAGGCTAGGTTATGGATGTGCTGTGCTAGGCTAGGTTAGGTTAGGCTGTGCTAAATTAGGCTAGGCTAAATTAGGCTGTGCTAGGCTAAGCTAGGCTAGGTTAGTTTAAACAAGGCTGTGCTGTGCTGGGCTAGTTTAGGTTAGGCAAGGCTATGCAAGCCAAGGCTAGGTTATGGATGTGCTGTGCTAGGCTAGGTTAGGTTAGGCTGTGCTAAATTAGGCTAGGCTAGGCTAAGCGAGGCTAGGTTAGGTTAGACAAGGCTGTGCTGTGCTAGGCTATGTTAGCCTAGGCTGTGCGAGGCTAGATTAGGCTGTGCTAGGCTAGACTTCGCTAGGCTAAGTGAAGCTGGGCTAAGCTAGAGTAGGTTAGGTTAGGTTGTGCTAGGTTAGGCTGAGCAGGGCTTGGTGTGCATGCTGCAGTGACGAGTGCAGAGGTGGTGTGGCAGTGAAGCCCACAGTAGTGGATGGGGCTTTAAGAGCACACAGCTCTGGAGGAGCAGGATTGTCAGGGCTGGTTCTGCATGAGCATGCTGACGTGTGCTTCACCCTGCCAGTGTTACGGAAACGGTTGCACATGAGAGAGTGTGTGTATGTGTGTGTGTGTGAGAGAGAGAGAGAGAGGGAGAGAACAAGAGTGTGTCAGGATATGGACGTGGTCCAGAAATCCATTCATGCAGACATACATGCACACAGACACATATATGTTATACGTGCGCACACACACACACTCACACACAGACAGGCCCTCTCTCTCTCTCACACACACACACGCATGCAATCCCTTTTGTAATGAGAGCAGCTCAGTGCCTCAGGGGGTCGTAGTGTCCAGAGCTGCTCCCTGCTCTGGGTTTATGGGAGCAGCTCAGTGCTGAGCGCCTCACAGGGCCGTAGTGTTCAGAGCTGCTCCCTGCTCTGGGTTTGACTCCATTAGTCTATCAGATTGGGATCCCCTCTCTGGAGCTCAGCCTCTGGCCCTGTGTGTGTGTGTGTGAGTATGTGTGTGTGTGTGTGTGTGTGTGTGTGTGCTTATCATACCATCTGTAATTGAGCAGTGTGTGTGTGTGTGAATGTATCTCTGTTCTCTGTGGATGTTTGTGTGTGTACACCATGCCAAACAACGGTATGGAGGTTTTTTGTTGCTTACATGTGTTTGATTTCTTGGCCCAGCAGCAGTGACAGTCATGTGATTGGTTAGCTAGGGGAGGAGGAGTGGCTATATTTCTAACATGACTCTCTCATCTGTGCATGCAGCACACTTAACTTAAGTGCAAGCAGTGCACAGTAATGGCTGGGCTTGTAAATCAGGGGTTGCCAGCTCAAATCCCACGTGAGGGCAGTGCTGCACCACAATACTGTTGAGCAAAGGTGCTTAACGTCAATTGCTTTGGCAAAATATACTGCTCTATAAATGGATTGTGCATGAAAACAAACAAAATCTAAACAGCGTAAATCTCTCTGGATAAGCACATCTGTGATATTACCTAAAAGTCAGTTTCCATGTTGGATCATGGGAAAAACCACAGGTTCTCTGGATGTCAGATTTGGAGCGGAGCAAGGAGAGCCTCGAACAGACCCGCACATGTGTTCAAGGACAGAGTTTGGCTAAAAATACGACTCTGTGCTCTGTCAGCTCTCTGTCAGAGACATGGAGTTTCACAGCTGAATGGCTGGTCCCTGTGATTAAATAAAACCCCTGGAAATACTGACATTTATATACCTGCCTTGTATCGATCTGCACACTATTACCTTTATTATACTTGAGGGTTGTCAAGCTCATTCCCAGGAGAACCATGACATCACAGCGGGTCACAGTGTCTGCAGGTTTAAGTCCAGTCCTGGGTTGGGGTTAGGTTACCGTTAGGTGTAGGGTGTGTTAACTGCATAATAATATTCTTGATCTGATCGATTAAGTTTAGAGTAACAATGTAAAGCAGTGCACCCTGCCCGTGAGTTGAGAAAAACACATTAGCTTATTAATTTCTTATAAATGGCTTATAGCTGGTCTATATAGGTGCTACGAATGATTAATAATGGTTTTGGTAATTCTTTTACATTTACATTGAGGTGGACAGAGGATGCTCTTATCCACAGTGACTCAAAGAAGCTCGTACAGAAAAAAGTCAGCAAAAGAGCGGAGACGACACCGAATTATCCATGTCACCGCCGACAGGAGCGACCATTACATGAACCCTGTCACAGAGCTGAGAGCCAGAGTAGGTGGGAAGGGGAGCCGGAGAACACAGTGCATTAGGTAGCAAATGAGTCACGCTCAATGAAAGTCACTCTCCATGCAAGTGTGACGGTAATGGGAGGGTAAAGTGCTAAATTGTTCGGAGGACAGTGCTTGTAACTGACTTGTTTTTTTGAAAAGGCAGCCTTTTAGGAGCTGTAGTCAGGGGGGCATCAGTGGGCCTCCTCTGAGACAGAAAGAGGAGGAGAAGGAGGAGGAGGAGGAGGTGGAGGTGGAGGTTTTTCTGACAGTGGAAATGTTTCGGATCGTCCAGCTTTTGGGCCCTCCAAGTTGTAGCTACCCACAGTTCCTCTGTTCCATTTCTCTTACCAGTGCTTAGCAATACACTCACACAATCTAACAGCCATACATGCACACACACACGAACACACACTAACACACACTCACACACACACTCACTCACACACTAACAAACACACATACTCACACACACACTCACACACTAACAAACACTCACACACACACACACACGCACACACACACACAGAGCCACACACACACAGGCAGGTGCAGGCAGATCCCTCTCTCTCCCTCCCTCTCCCTCTCCTCTCTCTCTGGGTGCAGGCAGATCCCTCTCTCTCTCTCTCTCTCCCTCCCTCTCCCTCTCCTCTCTCTCTGGGTGCAGGCAGATCCCTCTCTCTCTCTCTCTCTCTCTCTCTGGGTGCAGGCAGATCCCTCTCTCTCTCTCTCTCCCTCCCTCTCCCTCTCTCTCTCTCTCTCTCTCCCTCCCTCTCCCTCTCCTCTCTCTCTGGGTGCAGGCGGAGGTGCTTGGTGGGGGGAATATTTTGGCAGTGACAGAAACCCTATGTGACACTACCTGCAGGACAGCCTCCCTCTGCTCCCTCCGTGTTTTAATGCAATTTCAGCTCACAAACCATTACATCCAACACAGTGAATTTGTCAAAATACCCACACCGCCGAATGTAAGCTTGTGAAATGAATTTGTCATAAGCCGCGTGGAAGGGGAGCTTGCAGGGGAGGCTTGTTTTTGTGTGAAATTGATCTGAGGGAAATAGCTGTAATTATTGATCCGAACGCGTGTGATTGTAGCTGAAATCGGCAGGATGCGTTGGCCTGGCTGGGGAGACGTTTATCTTTATCCTATTTTAGCAGAATGGATGCTTGCATAGATCTTCAGCATGTCTTTGACTCCAGAGTGTGTGTGAACGGAGTGTGTGTGTTAACAGAGTGTGTGTTAACTGCTGGTCTGGGCCCACTGCGTTCTGATTGGTAGAGGATTCAGTTAACTTAGATGGTTAATCCTTATTACGTGTCTTCGGTTCCGTGTGTGTGTGTGTGCGTGAGTGTTTGTTAGTGTGTGAGTGTGAGAGTATGTGTGTGTGTGTGTGTGTGAGTGTTTGTTAGTGTGTGAGTGTGTGTGTGTGTGTGTGTGTGTGTGTGTGTGTGTGTGTGTGTGTGTGTGTGTGTGTGTGTGTGTGTGTGTGTGTGTGTGTGTGTGTGTGTGTGAGTGTGTGTGTGTGTGTGTGTGTGTGAGTGTGTGTGTGTGTGTGTGTGTGTGTGTGTGTGTGTGTGTGTGTGTGTGTGTGTGTGTGTGTGTGTGTGTGTGTGTGTGTGTGTGTGTGTGTGTGTGTGTGTGTGTGTGTGTTTGTGTGTGTCTGTGAGTGTGTGTGTGTGTGTGTGTGTAACCTTGAGCTCATCTTTCCTACAGACAATGCTAATTCAGATCATGCATATGTGATTATCGTATTCAGGATTTCACTTTCAATGCACAAAAATGCTTATCCGCACCCAGCAAAAGGGCTGGATGATTTGTGATCTGTGCTTCGTGGAGGAAAATAAGGCGATCTACTGAGCTGCTCTTTACCCTGAAGCAAGTTAATTACATTGCATTTACATTCAGGCAATTAGCAGACATTCTTATGCAGAGCAGCTTACAAAAGTGCACTTGATAGCTTTAGACGACTAACAGAGAAAATGCCAACCTGCTTGCACTGCAGCTGCTAGTAGTAGCGGCCGTGCCATCAACCTACAATTTAAAAGTAAGTACCGAAGCAGGTGCAAGAGGAAAACTGGATAAAAATGCGGCCAGGATTCGCTGATCTGAAATGCAAGTCAAACATGCGTTTTCAGTACTTGATGTTTTCAGTTTCTTGGAGAATCCTTCACCCAGCACCTCTCAGTACTGCAGGTTCACAGAACCCTCCCTTCACCCAGCGTCTATCAGTGCTGCAGGTTCACAGAACCCTCCCTTCACCCAGCACCTCTCAGTGCTGCAGATTCACAGAACCCTCCCTTCACCCAGCACCTCTCAGTGCTGCAGGTTCACAGAACCCTCCCTTCATCCAGCACCTCTCAGTACTGCAGGTTCACAGAACCCTCCTAATCTCCATTACCCTCAGTAAATAAGTGTAAGTTGGTTCTCCCCTCGCTATCTTGTCCGTGACCTCATTGTCACACAGCGGGTGTGTATCTGTTGTGAACGTGGCACTAACACTACAAATACGATTCAAGCTCCAAAAGGTACGTCACCCCTGCAGGGAAGTCATCCACTGGCATAATAACAGAATGTTAATGTTATGTACCTGCAGCACTATGCGTGTGGTACATAAAGGGCCAGTACTGTTACTAAATGGAAAAGCTTATATTCAACACCATTCCACTTGCACACCTGAGATTAAAAGTGTGCCATTTCAGTGGGGGTGGGCAGCTGAGCTGGGATTCAACCAGCATTTCTCCTTAATTACTTTGTTACTGACAGTGAAAAGTTCAAAACAGTTTAAAAATTATTTTGGTTGTTTACAGAAATTAGTTTTTGAAGGAAAAACAAACACTTTTTAATTCAAATTAAAAGGACAAATATTGACTGAATCCTGGCTTCCTCGCCCCAGAGCTGAAGAGGCGTTCAGAACCACGGACAGCACCCACATGCAGCTACACATGTCCACAGCTCAGGCTGAGACTGCAAGAGACACAGCTGAGGTTGATTTGCAGTCAGGCTCAGCTGCATGTTGTTGCCTTAATCTGGCCTGGTTATAAAATGGGTGGATAGCTCCGCTCCTGGAGTTCCGTTGTGCCCACGCAGGTTTTTGGTTCAAGCGTTCACCATCAGCTCGATTAGCTAATTAACTGTGTACATACAGCCTGTTAACTCATAGATTATTCTGCAGTCATCATGTATGAGTTTACCAATACCAGTGTGGCTGCTTTAATTCTGCACATTCATTATCTTTTTCTTCATCCTGTCCTACCTTGATTTATATGCCAGGGAGGGAAATGGAACTACCGTTCACCAGTCTTCTGCTTTCCTGTTCTGTATCTTCACATTTCCCACATGGGTAGCATCACCTGTCACTGCGTTTCCACACCTGTCACCATTTCATAAGCGTTTGTTATACCTGGATCCTCCCCGGGTGCCTTATATTTCAAATGTACAATGCTATAATCTCTGGAATTTCTACATTACATTCTTCACCAGTTTGTGTTTTGGTGATGGTAACGCTTCTGCAAAATTCATTCAGAATTAAAATGCCCTCCTCCACCTCCCAAACCAGTGTGAGCACACAAAGATGATGGCAGTTTAGATCGTGAGGTCCTTTGGTTTCTGAAGACATTTAATCCTGACAATGACACCTTATAATCAGGCTTTACCTGGATGTATCCAGCCATGCTGTAGCATGTCCCACACTGTTTTCAGCTGTTGGCTGCTGTAGGACTCCCTGCTTTAATGAGTGCATTAATAAATGATAAAGAATGATGGATTGACTGGGGTTGATAGTCGGTTTGGGGGTGGCCGTGCAGGGGGGCCCTGCTGAGGTGCCCTTGAGCGGGGTACTTAACCTGAAGCCGCTCAGGTAAACAGCTACCAAGCCACACTAAAGGATGATGTGTGAAGTTAAATGTAATGAGAGCGTCCCTGGACACCTGTTCGAAAGACAAATCCCATAATGTCTCCTCTGGGCCATTTCACCCTCCCCCCCCCACCGGTACCTGTGCAGAGCACCTGAGACCCCCACAGGTACCCCCTGGAAACAGAGGGATGGTGGGAGAAACGGGAGAGAGCTGATGTTCCATTCTGCAGCTGTAAAAATCAGCACAGCGTTGTTGTTTGCTCGCTCTGGATTTTTTAAATTCTTCTCCATCTGGAATCTGAAAAGAGCTGCTGGACACCTCTTTACAAACAGATTCAATGTTTCTGTCTTATCTGTCCAATGACTGCTGTTTGAATTTGACTTTTAATATGCCTCTATTATGACAATCCAGACTCTTGGCACAAGGATAAAAGAAAATTTAAATACCGTATAATATTGAATAACTGGCACATAATTTATTTGAACCTCAGCTTTTTGTGTGACATCTGGTGCCGGGCACAGTAAAGTTTATGGCACTGTGGAATATAACCATTGCAGAGATGTAGCTGTCGCATTCTGCTTGTATTGGCCTGCGGCAGGTGTGAAATTGACACCACATGCAGTAGTTGTGAAACAAACATGAGGAATCTTACTCACGGTGTTGCTCTATTTGGATCCCTGCCCCATATTCGTGCTGCAGAGTCAGTAGATGAGGACTTTGCCTGAAAATAGGGCGGGTAGTTTGGTTTTTTGTTTGGTTAAAGTGCTTTTTCCTCCAATGGGGTAAATCCAGCCTCCCTATTTAAATCCCTTTTATTTTTTGTGCAAGCACTATATAAATAAAATGATTCTTTTTCTTGTTATTAGACAGTTTTTTTTTCCTTCAGGGAGAATCTCATCAGTGGTATCTGTGTTCATAAGCTGACAGGAAAATTGTAATAGTTTTAAATAATAGTAGTCATACCAGATTATTCTCCCATTAGCGTGTTTGAAACCTCATCTAGCTGTAGTGTATAAGGCTCATAATTAATGTTAATATAGAGAAGGGCTCTCCGTGGGGTTGGCTTACAATAGCAATGATGATATTGAAGAAAGAAGCTAATCCCTGTGATTACACCACTACCTGACTCATTATTTCAAAATGCCACTCTCAGAAGCTCATTTGACAGTGCATTTATCACATCCTGTAACGTTGTTTCAAACCCTGTCTTCCTGTTTTGACAGCATTAAAATTTGTAATATCTTAAAACAGAGACACAATTTAACAACCTGCTGTGAAGCACATGGTTGTTATTTTTCAACTGGTAATATTTTCTTTGTAGTGTGTACACTGTTGGCCTTATGATGCTGAAATCGTGGGAAAATTTATGCTTGTGAAAACCGAAATGTGAAGCCATCAGTGTGAACCTATGGAGTTATGTGGTTTACATTACATTAGAGGCATGAAGGCCTGGTTTCTCTTCCTCACTCCTGATCTCTTTTTTTGTTTTGGAAAGGTGGAGGTGACAGCGCTGTTGTTGTACGGTGTTCTTAAATAACCCAAAAAAGAGGTTTGAAATTCACCTCTCTCTCTCTCTGTTCCCCTCTCCCCCCGTGCAGGACGTAAAGTCCACGTTCTTCCAGTTCGGGGCCTCCATCCAGCAGGAGGCGCTAGCCATGCTGAACATCATGGAGGAGTACGACTGGCACGTCTTCTCCATTGTCACCAGCAAGTTCCCGGGGTACCAGGACTTCATCTCCATCCTGAAGACCACCGTGGACAACAGCTTTGTGGGCTGGGACCTGCAGAACACCATCATCCTTGACGCGGTGGACGGGGACAGCCGCACCCAGATCCAGATCAAGAAGATCCAGTCACCGGTCATCCTGCTGTACTGCTCCAAGGATGAGGCGGCCTACATCATGGAGGAGGCGCGGTCACTCGGCCTGACCGGCTATGGCTTCATCTGGATCGTCCCGAGCCTGACCACGGGAAACCCCGAGCTGACGCCGGACGAATTCCCATCGGGAATGATCTCCGTCTCCTATGACGACTGGGACTACCCCCTGGAGGCGCGCGTGCGCGACGGACTTGGCATCATCACAAGCGCTGCTGCTGCCATGTTGGAGGAGTATGGCGACATCCCTGAGGCCAAGACCAGCTGCTACGGGCAGCTGGAGAAAACCAAGCTACCTCCTAGTGCCCTACACAAGTGAGTTAAACCAAGTTCCCTGCTAGTGCCCTACACAAGTGAGTTAAACCAAGTTCCCTCCTAGTGCCCTACACAAGTTAGTTAAACCAAGTTCCCTCCTAGTGCCCTACACAAGTGAGTTAAACCAAGCTACCTCCTAGTGCCCTACACAAGTGAGTTAAACCAAGCTACCTCCTAGTGCCCTACACAAGTGAGTAAAACCAAGTTACCTCGTAGTGCCCCACACAAGTGAGTTAAACCAAGCTACCTCCTAGTGCCCTATGCAAGTGAGTTAAACCAAGCTACCTCCTAGTGCCGTACACAAGTGAGTAAAACCAAGCTACCTCCTAGTGCCCTACACAAGTGAGTTAAACCAAGTTACCTCCTAGTGCCCTACACAAGTGAGTTAAACCAAGTTCCCTCTTAGTGCCCTACACAAGTGAGTTAAACCAAGTTCCCTCTTAGTGCCCTACACAAGTGAGTTAAACCAAGTTCACTCCTAGTGCCCTACGCAAGTGAGTTAAACCAAGCTACCTCCTAGTGCCCTACACAAGAGAGTTAAACCAAGCTACCTCCTAGTGCCCTACACAAGTGAGTAAAACCAAGCTACTTCCTAGTGCCCTACACAAGTGAGTAAAACCAAGTTACCTCGTAGTGCCCTACACAAGTGAATTAAACCAAGCTACCTCCTAGTGCCCTACGCAAGTGAGTTAAACCAAGCTACCTCCTAGTGCCCTACACAAGTGAGTTAAACCAAGTTCCCTCCTAGTGCCCTACACAAGGGAGTAAAACCAAGCTACCTCCTAGTGCCCTACACAAGTGAGTTAAGCCAAGCTACCTCCTAGTGCCCTACGCAAGTGAGTTAAACCAAGCTACCACCTAGTGCCCTACGCAAGTGAGTTAAACCAAGCTACCACCTAGTGCCCTACACAAGAGAGTTAAACCAAGCTACCTCCTTGTGCCCTACGCAAGTGAGTAAAACCAAGCTACCACCTAGTGCCCTACACAAGTGAGTAAAACCAAGCTACCTCCTAGTGCCCTACACAAGTGAGTTAACCTAAGCTATCTAGTAGTGAGTTATAACTAAGTGTGGATACTGGATTAGATCAGATTTCATACTGGTAACTAGCCCTGATGGACTGGGGCTAACCCTACTGGATAACCCTACTCCCAGGCTAAAGTTGGGGTTAGCCCTTTTTAGATTGTTCCACAGTTATACCAGTGTGAAAGCTTCATTCCTTTGGGGCTAACGGCCCTCCTAGCTTGTGGCTAAGAATGCTCTAAGACTGCCATTAGCCTGGGGCTAAGAAGCTTCTAAGAGTGCCATTAGCCTGGGGCTAAGCGCAGTGTAAAATCCAATTAGCGCGCTACACAAGCGAGTTTACAGAATTACCCCCACTCTGTGAATTAAAGGTTGGTGTGGTCTCCATAAATGTCACAAAGTCTGGGTTGAGTTATGAAGTTTCCCATCAAGACTCATATTTGATGTCCTTGGGTATCAGAAAGATGCTGAGCAAATTAGCTCTTAATATATTATCTTAGTCACTAGATCTCTCATAATAAATTGCCATGTTACACCATAAAAGTCAAGCTGTGCAGGCAAATATATCTGCATTCTGAATGCTGTTAAGACGTCTTCAACATTTTTGGGTATTCATAATAAAATGTATGAAATATACATTAAGCTACTTTTTTGATAACCTCATGTGGCGGAAAAGACACTGGGTAATTTCTGTTCTATTGCTTGGATGCTTAAAAGATGTGATATAAAAATTTAGCTCGTTTGCAGAACGCTGAGTTTTGGATTTTCTCCATTCATTGCACAGAAGGCAGTTACTATCCTATTTCTATCTGTCATGCCAAATTCTCAATCTGCAAGATTTCCTTTTCCCTTCGTAACCTTTGAGTCACCTCCAAACTGTTTAAGCAAGCATTATTTTTCTTTGTTTCAAAGGTTTTTATGAATACAAAATACCATCCATGTAACAAAATAACAAACAAAATGTATTTATCTGCATTAAAGAATGGCAGAAGTCGCTGGAGCTGAAGGTTTGAACAGATCTGGCAGTTTCACCCAGAGACAGGTGAAACATTGGAACTTAACTCTCGGATGTCTTAACAAATTACCTGATATGAACTTGGGTAACTAAACTCATTCATTTAACAAGCACTCACAGAAATACACTACACTGCAAAATAATATAAATACATATACTTTCACAGACATATTTTTAAACTATGCATTATAACCTAAATCAAAATCTAAAAACTGTAGTCACTTTATATATTTCCCCTGATACTGTGAAACATTAAAATATTTAGAGTATTCTTACCTGGGTAATGTATTTGATTTGAATACAGCTCCTCTCTGTGAGGGTAAATAGCCTCATTAGGCTGACAGGCGAAGGGGATGAGATGTTTTCCAGAAGCTCTTACTCAGCCATTTTGCTGGCAGCGCTGTGGATTGTGGAGGGTGGCTGTGGCTTGTTAAAATCCCGGTCCATGCTGCCGTTGTCCCCTTGAGCCACATCTCATAGAGCTTCAGCAAACATTCCGCCGAATCAATCTGTAGCAGTGTATAAAATGCAGGGTATGTACTTTGTCATAGACAAAGATGCTTCGCATCGCATCTGACAGCTAACCCCAATGTCAAGACGCACGCTGCTTCAGATGGAAAACCTGCATCTCCAAGACTGGTACCACCACCGATTCCCAGAATGCACAGGGGGTTCTTAAGGGCCCCCTCTAGACAGTTTCACTTCCTGTTTGTGGGAAAACAGAACCAGGGAGTGGTGATGTAAGAAATCATGGAGGTAGTTGAAAAGCCCCTTTATTTGTGACTCAGTAAATTCATGAACAGGTTTCACATTTGTGACAGATGTACAAACATATACAGTGGCTGATTAGAAATATAATTTTGAGTAAGACAATATAATCAGATGTTGATTTTTCTTACAACAGGATGTTATATAGGCCTCTGAAGTTATTTAAAATAATTTATTAAATAATAATGATAACTGATACAGAACAGAAGTTATATTTTTATGAAATGTTCTTATCAGGAAGACAGACTCTGAAGGTTTAGAGAGCACCCTCGGCTCATTTCGCTGGCGATGCCTGCAGTGTTGATTAGCATGAAGACTTCCCTCTCTCTGATCCTGGCCTGGCGTGGGTCTGCGTTTGCTAACCCCCCCTCCACCTCTCGCACTCCTCAGAGGCATTCTCACATCCCCCCTCTGCTCTCCCCCTCCGTCTCTAACGCTCTTCAAAGAGCGGGCGCTGTCGGAGGTGGAAAACCCAAAACCCTCGGCTTCAGAACACAGCAGCACCTCCACACCTCCGTTCCGCCCATGCACTCAAACCGGGTCATTTCAGTAATCAGCTCCCCTCACGCAGCTCATGAGTCGTGCTAGTTAGTCAACCGGTTTAAAAAGTCTATTTCAAGTATTCCTTCTTTCTGAAAGTGGGGTTCTCCTGCCTCTGGACACAAGAATGGACAGTTTTAAAGAAAACAAAAACGCTGGAAATAAACTGAACGTGGAAGGCTAGCCTAGCGGCTAAATGGAATGCTGGAGGAGACACGGCGGCACAGAGAATCAAAATAGAGCTGCACCCCCGCCTCCTCCCTCGCCGCCCTCCTGGAAACAGCCATGTCAGGTGGTGAAGGACACTCAGATCCTGCCCCCGCTCTGGTCTAGGATGCTGAGGACTCGCTAGCGCTAATGATCTCTGGCTCTGCCACACCCCCAACCCCCCCCCCCCGCCCCGCTTGCCCCCCCCAGAGCAGTGGGGATCCACTCCAAATGCCTCTCAGAGATCCTCCAGATCTTAAAAGGAGCTCCTGATCACTTTCTTTTTCTTCGTGTTCGTTGATTCTGCCCCGCGGTTCTCCGCTGGGCGTTAGTGTCGGGCTGCCCGTCTGCGTCGGGCCTGTTTCTCACCCGTCAGTCTGTCGCTGGTTTGTTGGGGAGGAGAGCCGTTTGAGAGACAGATCCCAGCGGAAACAATTAGCCCTGGCATTTATCAGGGTGTTTGCCAGCTGCTCTCATCCTGGGAGTCTTGGGAGGATGTGGTAACTCTTTGATAGGAGTGAAAACGGGTTTTAGTCTGCAGTGGATCGAGTCCATACCCCATCTGTGCCTCACATATCTTGCATATCCAAACACACTGTTGTTCACTTTGTTTTGGTGTGACCATGCTGTGGGATTCTCACGTTGTACCAAAAGTGCATATGAAATAGAGGATGTCCACAGTCCTGCAGCGTAGCAGCAGAAATGTCTCCCATTATGAGTGGCACAGATCAGCAGTGAAGCAGCGAGCAGAAACCCTGCATCTCTCAGGCTGAGTGCATCTAGTGCTGTATTAAAATCAGCCTCTTACCTGCGGCCTGCGGAACTCAAGCACTGCGCAGTCTCCCCCCCCCCAGCGCAAACCTGTAATCCTGGAGCGCAGGAGGCATCGATTCCCAAATGGGAATGTTGGGAATTATTTCCTGCAGGAATACCAGTGTTCCCTCCATCAGCGAACCCCTCCAGAGTGTTTATATCAGATGGGTCCCCGTTTACACCAGATGGTCCTCACACCACGGGAGGCACTTTAGTGTGGCCATTTTCAACGAGCGTCATGCAAACAGAGCTAAATGCATGATGCTGTTTTCATTTCATTCAGTTTGGCGAACCACACTGTAGCTGTTTGCCTCTGTTTCCCAAATTTGTTTCCAGGTTTCTGTTAAAATAAAACAAACATCTAGGGCGGCCAGGCGGCTCTCATAGGACACATTTGCTTTGGAAACAGATGTGAGCCCTGGAACTTGGGATTTGAATCTCCACTCCACACATTCAGCTTGTGCCTGTACATGCACAAGCCGAATGCATGTTGACTTCATCATCCTCCAATAACGCAGGTGGGATGTGATTGGTGGTGTGTCTGTGGACAGAAGCGAGGACCCGTTGTCATGTGAATCGGAAGAATCATGTCACAGGGCTGCCTCTTCCTAATTCGCTAGGGTCAGGTTGCCGCATGGGGCTAAACAGTTTTGCTGTATTCAGGTTCAAAAACAGGAAATAATAAATAAAAAAATAAACATTTATTTATGACTCACCTTGAATATAATTTCCTCCATAAAACATTTCTCCTGGGACATAATAAGGCTGTATCACTTTTGAATCAGTATCTCAGTTTTGTTTATACATATACTGTCTGTGCTTTGAGGCAGCCTGTTCTGCTCAACACATTTTTAACTCAAATGGGCCCACAAATAATTGTGTTTAAAGGGGGAGAGGGAGGCTTTTGGCTGCCCAGGGCTACATTTCACTCGCTGGGTAAGATGGGTGCCAAAGGCCAGGATGAGATATACTGTCCCAGAGCAAAAACTTTCCTTTATGACAGATTAATCGCTCTCATCGGCCGCACGCTGAAAAAAAGAGCGTACCTTAACAAAATCCTGCCTTCATAAATCAGAGATGCGCGATGAAATTACCTGTCAACAGCACAAAGTCAAACACACACACCTCACACACACCTCACACACACCCAGCACAAAGTCAAACACACACACCTCACACACACCCAACACAAAGTCAAACACACACACCTCACACACACCTCACCCAGCACCCCCCCACCCAACACAAAGTCAAACACACACCTCACACACACTCCCCCAACGCCCTCCCCCCCAAAGCTCTCAGACTCTGTGTAGAGCTGAGAATTTTTCACGGCTCCACCCTAAAAAAACCCCAAAGGACGCTGTGTCACTTCTTGCTACCTGTCACATCTTACCATATTTCTTTGTGTGAGACATCAAACTGAGCCCCTGACTCACTGCGGTTGTTGCAGGTCCCATGGCTCTTGTCTCTGTGAGTACAGGGTTCCCCTGTGTCCTGCTAACATTTCTAAACTGCCACCAAGTCATCCTCCACTTTAATTGGCTCACAATTTCCCTCCCTCTCCAAAATGGCTGCCGTGCACCACTCAGATGTGTGCTGCACATTGGTGGCAGTTTTTCCCTCTACTGTGAGGCACTTTTACACAGCAAAAAAGCAAAATATAAATACAAGCTATTATCACATTGTTATTATTATTATTATACATATATATATTATATACACCTCTCATTTCATGTGCTTGCATTTGTGTAATAGTATAGTTACTGTACATTAATTACTATTGGGTTTTGAATTATTGAATCACTGCTAAACTAAATACATGGCATATGCTTTTGTCCATCCCTCACTAAAATGTAGATGACGGAGGTATAGGTTACTTTAGCAGGTGGCTGAGTGGTATAAACCATACAGAAAGAAAGAGGTGAGAAAACCATATTACATATTAAATGCATGTATCAAAATTTAAAATTCAAACTCCAGCTCTTGAAATACTGCCAGCCTCTGTCCAATAGTGACCCCCCCCCCCCCCCACGGATTCTGGGAGCTTAAGCATATGCTCTTCAATAGGACACGGGGTACATTCACAGAGTAACTTGCACAGGAGCGTGGGTGTTTTTTTTTTTTTTTGTGTAGTTGAAAAGGCCAGCGGTGCCACTATGTCCTCCATCTCTGCTGGAGAGACGTAATTAATTAATTTATTTTTGAAAATCCCGCCCAGCCTTTTTTTCAGATTTTTATTAGACCGAGCCGTGTTCGGAGGTGGAGACGGTAGCCAACGGGATCAGCACACAGAGGAGGACTTTTACTACAGAGGGTTTTTTTTTCTTTTTTCCTTCCGCCAAAACTAAAACCTGATTAATGTAAATTAAATTGTTGTCACACCCAACGGGGCTGCTGGCGTAATAAGATTCCCCTGATATTATGACATGTTCGCACCGCTGCTATATGGAATTTCACATTAACGTAGCGCCGCGTGATAAATGAGCGCCGCCGATGCAAGGTGGCTCCCAGTTATGCGCAGATGAATTCTGTTTTTACTGTTATTCTTATTATAATCAGTTTATTTCCTGGGCTTTGTATGGCCCTGTGAGCCCAAAGGAACAAGAAAAAAAACATTTTTTACAAGTGGGAATAACAATTTAGAGTCTCTGCTCTGCTGCCCACATTCTTTTTGAGCTTTATCCCTCCAGCCCTGGCCAGTACAGGACTGTTTTACACCCTACAGGCCGCACACAGGACTACAGGAGAGCCAGTGACTATTTTACACCCTACAGGCCACACAGAGTACTACAGGAGAACCAGTGACTATTTTACACCCTACAGGCCGCACACAGGACTACAGGAGAGCCAGTGACTATTTTACACCCTACAGGCCACACAGAGTACTACAGGAGAGCCAGTGACTATTTTACACCCTACAGGCCACACAGAGTACTACAGGAGAGCCAGTGACTATTTTACACCCTACAGGCCACACACAGTACTACAGGAGAGTCAGTGACTATTTTACACCCTACAGGCCGCACACAGTACTACAGGAGAGCCCGTGACTATTTTACACCCTACAGGCTGCACACAGTACTACAGGAGAGCCCGTGACTATTTTACACCCTACAGGCCACACACAGTACTACAGGAGAACCAGTGACTTTTTTACACCCTACAGGCCACACACAGTACTACAGGAGAGCCCAGTGACTTTTTTACACCCTACAGGCCACACACAGTACTACAGGAGAGCCCGTGACTTTTTTACACCCTACAGGCCACACACAGTACTACAGGAGAGCCCATGACTGTTTTACACCCTACAGGCCACACACAGTACTACAGGAGAACCAGTGACTTTTTTACACCCTACAGGCTGCACACAGTACTACAGGAGAGCCAGTGACTATTTTACACCCTACAGGCCACACACAGTACTACAGGAGAGTCAGTGACTATTTTAAACCCTACAACCCTACAAGAACAGTTGTCCAAATGATGTTACTTTAAAGCAACTATGACCTCTTTTTCAAATCTTCAACAAAAATATCAAGTCAAATTACTGTACTTTGACATCACTTTCAGAGTTAAGGATCATTCAGAGTTACAAACCTCAACAACATTCCAGAGATGTTCATGATTTTGTGATTCTACAGTGAATTAATTTTTCTGCTGGTTACCCTGGCCCCCCAGGAGAAAAACAGACTGAACCCTACACCCCCCCCACCCCCCACCAGGACACAGCTTGGGCCTCAGATTTAGACATGTTTTATTTTTTTATTTTTTATTCACTTGGCAGATGCGACTTGCATGGTCTACATATTATTTTACATAATATCCATGTGTGGATGTTTCGCTGAAGGTGCCAGCAGCCCTGGGTGTTTCGCTCAAACAGAGCAACGCCACCGTTCCAACCCTCCCCTGACACTTCCTCCATGCTAATCTACGCTAATGTACTGCTGTGAAGCAGTGTCAAAAACTGACAATTCACTCACTGCTTTCAGAGTGTGGTCATGTGCGTGTTATTTTATTGCTTTGGTGCTTTGGATTGGTCTCACTTTTGCATCGTATTTGCTTTCTAGATTATATCTATCATCACCTTTTTGAGTAAACCAGGTAAGATTGGCTAGTAGTAAGTAAAACTGGCCAGTTACAGGGGACCTGACTACAGAAATAAATGCAAGGAAAGACAGCTGATATACAATACCTCTGCTACCACATTACTGGACAAAAGAAACGGAAAAGGGGATGCATGTTTTTATCTCTGCACGTATGATCAAACTGGCTGCTGTGCATTCTACCAGCATGCCCCTGTTTTTTTTCTCTTTTTACTGTTTATCTTTTTATAAACTGTCCTTTGCATGACATTGCAGTGCTTAATTATGTAGAGCAGGAGGCCTGGAGACGAAGCTTGGTGCATCATGGGTATGGGCTGGTGAAGCGGGATGCCGATGCTGCACCCTGCACTTCTCCACGGCTGATCTGACTGCAGACGCTTTCCACGCGGCATCTGCAAGACGCTCCTGCACCTTCCCCTTTACGTCCTCTACCGCTGTGGAAATGCTCTTTAATTAAGTTCTCAGGTTCACCTTCTGCCAAAATCAATCCTTAAATATATATATATATATATATATATATAAGTATGCCTCTCCATGGCTCAGTGCGTATGACTGCTCACCACCGTGGCTGAGATTTATTAAATATGTATTACATATTGTATAAAAGCATGCTCTCTGCAGTTTTGGCTCTTGTGAAATGCATGCTGAACACTGATAAATGTGCATAGTGTAAATGGGCGAACGGAGCGCGCGTTAGCGGGAGTGTTCGGGGAACGGGGCTGGTCTGAGGTCTTCATGCTCAGGTCCTTTCGTGTAGCCGCCATGCTGCTGTGCTAATCTAAAGCAGGAAACCGTCAGCTCAGCTGAGGGACTTCATTTAAAATCTCACATCCATGGCGCAATGCTAAAAATGACTGTGTGTACATTAAACTGTTTGTTCTTCATTTTTTTTTCACACCAGGAATTGGTGTAAAATCTGGGTGAGGTCATTGCAGAGTAGTTTGGACTGTAACGTTACAGCTTCGTAATTATTCATGATGCTTAATTATTCACCATGTTAAGACAGAGAGTGCAAACTGAATCATCCTCATAAAAAACTATTGTTTTCCAGCCTCCCCACCCCCCGGGCACGGTTTTAAGTGATTCACCCTGATCGGCCCCTATTGCAACACTGCAGTATTTCCCATGTTATTAGAACACATTTAGATCCACATTGTGGAATATATTGGTTCAGAGAATTAGGGACTAACTTAATCTTCATCAATTTCTGTAAAAATAAAATTAAAAAAGAGAAAACAAACATTTACACATGCCTTCATTAATCAATGTTTAAAAGAGAGGCTCGCAGAGGGGGAGCAGGGAGAGGTGTCTTGTTAAAAGCTAATTTATTTATTTATTTCTTTCGGGGGGTGGGGGAGATGGAGTTAGGCTGTGGGTGTCTGACTGTGAGAGCACGCCATAATGAGTCATTCAGCTTCTCTTTTTCCAAAAACTGCCTGTTATTTCTGGGAAAACAAAAAAGTACAATTCCATTAATTTAAGTGGAAGTCGTGGCAGGGCATGGGGGTTGGGGGTTTGGGGGGGGGCGTGGTAATTGTAGCCGGCAGTTGATTTGCGTCATTAATAGGAGTAGATCTGTGGCAAACGAGCTCATTTTTTTCACACAGAGGGCTCATGACTGACCTTAGAATATTTTTTTTAAGATATACCAGCATTTTCTTTCTCTATGTCTCTCAGACAGGCCCTGAGAGAGATTTTTTAGGGGTCTTTGGGAGGTAAGCATGTTCACAGACCCAGGTGTGCCATCCACAGCTGGGTTTGCAGGTTCAAATCCCAACCTGGTTGTTCCTGACTATGCCCGGAATTCTGCATTTGTGAGGCAACATTTTGCTCAGTCTCACTGGGGGAATGATAAAAGATCAGGGGGTTAAACTCGTCAGCCTAATTGCTCTCTAGTGCCCTCTCCTGGCCAGCTGGGCACCTCAAGGAACTGATATTTTGATTTCAGGTTCCACTGATAGGTAATATATGATTAATGACTTGTCTGCAGTGTGTTAAATATGAAACACAACCAAGTGAGCCACAAGTGTGGTTTAATTTAGGAGAATAAATGAACGGGAGGAGACTGTAGATTATTTTCTTAATGAAGCTGAATGTTGAAGTGACCCCCACCCCCTGTTGTCTGTGTTTGCAATGAGGATGGTCTCAGTGTAAACCAGAGTCCACAGCCCTATCAGAGAGGGGCAGTGTGGGTGCAGACTTGAGTAGTAGCCCAGCACTGAAACACCTGATTCAGCTCATCAAGGCCCAGACTGAGGTGCATTGTGGGTTTATTAGCTGAATTAGCTGACTTTAGCGCTGAGTCAGCACATTAGCCTGCATCCACACTGGCTCTCACAGATACTGTGGGGCTCCCCACATTTAGACACAAACTGACACTGAAATTGTGTAACCTGCTTTTAAATGAAGGTCTTTTCAGAGGTGATTAGTTTCCCTCAGTGTGGTCCAGTCTCAATTAAGCTTTCAGTTAATCCCTTTCAGAGGTGAATCAGGCCGCAGTGCTGTGCCACCGATATCTTAAGTGATGGAGCAGAGCTGGCAGCCTCTGGGTGGCTTGTGTTTATGGTGCAGTTCTGAGTCCTGTGACTTAATGTTTGAATCCCAGCTGCACCATTGCAGTGTCTGCAAATGTGTGTGTGTGTGTTTGTATGAGTGTGTGAGTGTGTTTTCAGTCCTGTGACTGGGTTTTTGAATCCAAACTGCACCGTTATGGGCAGTGGCTGGAGGTCCGCACTGGTGAGGCAACAGTTGGCTCCGCCTCCCTGGGGAAAGATAGGGGTTAAGCTCGACATCTCCCCCTAGCGGTCTCTGCTGGCCAACTGGGCACCTGCAAGTGAAGTATATGCTGACTTTGTGTTTGTCTGATGACATTGGCAGTATGCAATTAGTGACACATCTGTGGAAAGCGAAGAGCACCCGCCCTCATGAGAAATTGAGGAGATGTGTGTTCCTCCCTCCTCCTCCTCCTCCTGAGTCTGTGAGAGTCACTGCGGTGGAGCTGATAAGTTTGGTTTGAGGTGGAAAAAGTGATGGGGGGAGGGGGAGAAAAAAAAGAAAAATATAGCTGACATCTCCTCTTCACTGTGCAGCCCCTCTCTGCGAGGATCTCCTGTTTTTAATGACTCCCTCTGGAGTTTTATCTTTTTTATTCCTAAATAAACTTTGATAAACACTTTGTCATCTGTAACAGATAAACACAGATATAAGGTCTATATTTCTGCAGGTATTAAGGTGTGACAGACTCTGCGGCCTTTTCGGATACTCTTGTGATCCCCCCCCCCCCCCCCCCCCACACGCACACACACACACACACACACACACCTGCCCCTTCCCAAAAGCAGAAAGTGGATTAGAGAGAGAGGTGGGCATGAAATTTGATCTTCCGTGATTTACAGTGCCTGTTTCAGCGAGGTCGTTTATCTGCTTTGGGGATCGATGGTGCCCTGCAGCTCTGAGGACAAGCCCCCAGTTTCTCCGAGGGTGGGGTACGCCTCATTCTTGGATTGCCTTCTACCTGCTTTTATCTCTGTTTGGAACACCAAATCCTGCTCACAAACTTCACTCACTGCTGCTGTCAATCTGGGAGAGCACGGACAAACACACGCTGTCCTCAGAAACAGCATATGTCAGTCACCCCTGCTGTTCACACCACACAGACACAAGCCAGAGGAAGACCGTCAATCAACAGCTTCATGCAGGCAGACTGCTGGTGCCTGCATGACCAGCAGGGGTTCTAGTGAACAATGACACATGCATTTAACTAAATCCCTCCCTCCCTGGGGGACTGTGCCATTGGTCAGATGGGTTCCCACAGTCTGCCTCCACTCCAAAAGCTGCACATAAAGATAGTGATGGCTGAAATGAACTTTAAAAATGTAAATTGTGTAAGTCACTGTGGGCATCAGCTGGAGGCCTATGATGTAATGTAAATATAAAAAAAATAATGTTTTTTTTTAAAAAAAAGGATATAGATTATTAGAGGAACCACAGAGGGGAGGGTCTAGGTAGAGAGTAATGGCGTGGGGTTGGGGGTGCAGTGTCAGGTGGGGTGTACCAGCTGTGCAGATGATGGAGCTGTTTGTCAGCACAGGCGGACAGTGCGGGGACCGGACCTGCGCAGAGGAAGAAGGAGACCCTGCGTGAGCTGTGAGGGTGTGATAGTGCTGGGTATCGATCCTCTCCGCTCTCCCGCGGTCTGCTGTAATTGGACTCAAACAATGTGCATCCTCACAGAAGGGCGGCTGGTGGGGGCTCATAGGGGCTCTGAGACGGGGAGGAGGAAGAGTGGATCAAAGCGCTCAGGCCCTCTCTTAGTTTCAGCCTGTCACCCTTCTGTACCCCCTCAGAGAGGTGTCAGACGTTTATTAGCTTTTCATGGGGAAATAAGGTGTATGAGTGTGTGCAGGTGTGTGTTAGAACCAGCAGCATGCCTCAGTGTTGTGCCTTTGTTCCTGCTACATATCTCTGACCTCACTGGCAGTCCCCAGATTCTCACCCTGCAGAGTGAGAGAGTGCCCCCACACTGCAGAGTGAGAGAGTGCCCCCACCCTGCAGAGTGAGAGAGCGCCCCCACCCTGCAGAGTGAGAGAGCGCCCCCACCCTGCAGAGTGAGAGAGCGCCCCCACCCTGCAGAGTGAGAAAGTGCCCCCACCCTGCAGAGTGAGAGAGCGCCCCCACCCTGCAGAGTGAGAGAGCGCCCCCACCCTGCAGAGTCAGAGAGCTCCTGCCCTGCAGAGTAAGAAAGCGCCCCCACCCTGCAGAGAGAGAGAGTGCCCCCACCCTGCAGAGTGAGAGAGCGCCCCCACCCTGCAGAGTAAGACAGTGCCCCCACCCTGCAGAGTGAGAGAGCTCCTGCCCTTCGCTGGGTGATTAGTGTCATTTCAGCCCCATGCTAAAAAAACAGCCAAACGGACCTTTCAGGTTTCTCCTTGGTCCAGCAGCAAGGTGACCGTTAGCCGCCGCCTGACTCACCTGTCTGCTCCTGTGTTTTAGATACATGATGAATGTGACCTGGGAAGGCCGGGACCTGTCTTTCACCGAGGACGGTTACCAAGCCAACCCCAAACTGGTGGTCATCGTGCTGAACAAGGACCGGGAGTGGGAGAAGGTAAGACCGGACTGTGGAGCGTCTGGAGTCTCAGAGGCTAAACGACATCGTAAACACTCACTGCTTTTATTGCAGTATACTTCTTACAGTAGTTGGACATGTGACATGTTTTTGTGAATGGAAGATTCAGTGATACTACAACTGTGCATCAATTTTCCCTTTTACCCAGCTGTACCATGAGTTTCAGGCTATTGGCCCGTCAGCATCTGTGAGTGAAACAGTTTGTTTTGTAAACTGAGAGCAGGAAGTATTATTTCACACAGAGAGAGTTTGTCAATGCTTGGAACAGCTTGCCAGGTGATTTAGTAGAGACAAAGACGTATGGAGAGTCCAGGCTTAATGCAGTGTGGGATACTTTGTAGATAAATCAATCAATCAATCAATCAATCAATCAATCAATCAATCAATTAATCAATCAATCAGCCTTCATTTTTGTTAAATACCTGTGGCACAGTGGCAGGTGAGGCTGTTGTTAGTGGGAGGTGAGTGTAAAACCTACCCTCTTTTTACGTGTCCGTTCTTAGGGCCTGATTGGTGTTGCTTTGTTTGAGCAAAAACAGTTGGACCACCTGAATGGGTCCCATTTGACCTCATGATTGAGCTCAAACCTGTGGCCAAGCAGACAGGGCACCCCGACTCAAGACTGGACCCCGAGTTCTCAATTCACGATGCCAGTCTCATTCAATTACACGTCCGTATCGTTCAGCCGTTATTCATGTTCAATTACCCATCCTCATGGTACCGCCATTTTTCACTGTTGTCACGGAGACCAGTGAGGCCTTCAATTAGGATGGGTTGGTCGGCGGTAATTGGTGGAGAGTTTCAGGAGAGCTCATGAGACGATCTACATGTGACGGTCCTAGCTCATTAAAGCTGGAAATAAAAAAGCGCGACTCTCGGAGAAAAGATGGCCACTCACACATCAATGGACGCCACACTCTCTCTCTCTCTCACTTTCTCTCTCTCTCTCTCTCTCTCTCTCTCTCTGTCTCTGTTTTAGTGGCTTGACATTTTGTTCTGCTGGCGGGGAAAGCGGTTCGATGAACGCAGAGCTTGAGGAACAATTATAATGGCAAAACAATGGAAAATTGATCCTGGGGGGGTTGGTGTGTGTGTATGGGGGGGTGGGGGGGTGGGGGGTTGGGGGGGGGGTTAGCTGGTTCTCGGTGTTTGAAGTGATCGATACCAGCAAGAGACTAATTGGCAGGATGTAGCCCGTTTCTGAAATCTGACACAGTCGGCTTCCTGAAGCATGGCCTCGCTCTCTGGCTGAACCCTTTTCCCACACTTTGGGGGGGTGGGAGGGACAGAGCCCAAAGCCCGACTTCACTGGCCCCCCACCCTCACCCCCACCTCGGGGGAATTTCATAAACACTGCACTTCAGGTGCAATTAAGGTAACACCATGTCTCATTCTCAGAATAACTTTGCTAACTTTTTGGTGGCCTAGGCTGACTGCAGCTTCATCGGTTGCTTATGATTGGCTCATGCAGTTTCCCCCCCCCCCTTCTTTTCTGGGATTGGTCAAAATCTGCAACTGACCACTGGCTTATTGGAAAAGCAGACCCCCCTGGGAATTTCATTAACACTGTACTTTAAGTGTTTTTTAACTTAATGGTAGTCTTGACTGCAGGGTCTGGATTAGAGATTCGATTGTTTTTTTTTGAGAATGGATTTGATTGGCTCAGGCCATTTCACATCCCCAACTCTGGTTCAGTGATTGGTCATTAGTAGTAACAGACTGTTGGGTTTATCAGAAAAGTACACACTCTGAGGCTGTTCAGAGCCACTTAATTAACTCATATAATAAATCACTGTGCATTTTTTGCAAGCGTCTCAGTGTTGTGTGGATCCCCTTTCTGCTGCTGAATCTGTGATCCTCTCACGCTCACATATTCCAGGTGCCTGAATGTCCCTTTTTTTTTGTAGAGTGACACCTCATCAGAGTGAGACATCAGTCTGGCACACAGTGATGATGTCATAGATATGTGCTGATGTGAGACTCTCCTGTTATTTCCACACTGTACACACTGGGGCTCGGGGGTGAGATGTGGTGATTGGGGGGGGAGTGTTTGGTGGGTGTTATGTCGCCATGACGATCATGACTGCCCCCCCCAGCCTCTTCGCCAGGGCATGTCGCTCCTGCTGCCATCATCGAGCTGACAGCTGCAAAGACCAAGCTGTTTGAGATGCCAGATTGAATCCACATGAAAGTAATTACGTTAATTAATTCCATGTCAACATGCCGCTTGTTGATGTTGATTAAACCGGAATAAAATAAATAAATAAATAAATAAGTAACGAGTTAGGTGCTGTTATTGCACTGTGCTGCGCCAGCTAGTTTCCTGCCCCCCCCCCTTCCCCCCTGTCCCCCCCCCAACTCAGACAGCAGCAGACAGTGGGTGTTGCACTTGATTTTAACATTTAATCTGTGCTCCTGTTTATCAGCCTGTACACAGCTAATGATGGGAGGATATTATTGTCTTTTTTTATAAACTAAATTCACATCAGCTTTCTTAGCAGCAGTAGTTGCAAGGATGGGTGCAGTCATTTCAGTTGTTTCAGTGCCCATGTCTGCTGAAATACGTGATCGCACACATGCAATTCACATGTAATACTTGCCATTTTGGTTGTAGTTTATGCAGTATGTTAGTCACAGACCTTGACATGGCATTTCAATGTGTGTTAAATATTTGTATACTTGCGTGTATTGCACGTGTAACGTTTTGATTGTAGTTTATAGTTATGTACACATTTATTTTGGTCTGTCAATTTGTGTCCACCCTGAGAGGGGTATGCAGCTTCTTAATCGCATAACTGACGTGACAGACTTGGGTGTGATGTCACAGAGAGATGCTTTATGTCACAGGACTGGCTGTGATGTCACATATTTGGGCTTGCTTCTCTGGAGTGTGAGGGTGGGGCTAATGAGGGTCTTAGCACTGTTGCCAAACCCACCAGCCGAATCTCTGATCGGCCGAGACTTTGTCTCTCTCACACAACAAAGAGAGATAGAGAGAAGGAGGGAGAGAGAGAGGGAAGGAGAGAGGGAGACAGAGAGGGAGAGCGCTCAAGGAGGAGTGATACATGGCGGATGAGCTGTTGGGGAAAGCTAATAGGGCCGTAATGCGGTTTGGCACAGCACTCTGTTGATATTAATCTGACAAAGCCAATTCATCAGACCCAACTGCCACTGAGAGAGAGGGAGGGAGGGAGAGAGGGAGAGAGGGAGAGAAGGAGAGAAAGGGAGGGAGAGAGGGGGGGAGGGAGGGAGAGGGAGAGAAAGGGAGGGAGAGAGGGAGAGAGGGTGGTAAGGAAAGAGAGAGGGAGAGAGGAAGAGAGGGAGATGGAGAGGGAGAGAGAGAGACACAGGGGTTAGAGATTGAAAGTGACCAGAACAGGATTGACCACAATCCAAAATAAAAGGCCAGGGGGTGAATTACAGTAAATAATTGACTGCCAAAAGAACTGTCATACCCACCCAGAGGAGGGAGAGACAGGGCTCCCCCAAACTACCCTAAATCCCCCATGCCCTGGCCAAAACCCTGCCTTCTCTTCACCAATCAATACTGCAGACACTTATCACCAGCTCTCAGCTCACTGAGCCCAAATCTGCTCCCCACAGAACTGAAATCTCGCCCCGCTGAATTGAAATCATGTTAATTATTAGCCTTAATTAATTCAGGGGACCATGCGGTAGAGTCTGGAGGAATATTCAGGCCCAGGTGCTTAACAACTGCTCAAACTGTAATCAGGAGCTCAGGTGGAACAAAAAGCCCACACTTCCCTGGTACTTTAGGGCCAGGGTGGCCTAGCTCCCCAATCACGCACTGGAAAAGAAGTTTTAAAAATTCAGAAGTAATTGAATACACAGAAAGAGATGAGTCAGTTCAAAGGGAGTAAAACATTATGACCTCGTTGTCCAAACTGTTCTCCCTTCCTTCTGAGTGTGTGTCATGGTGGTGGCAGCCATCTTGCTTTGTGTTGTTATGCTGGAGGTCAGTTTCACCACTTTGCAGGGGATACAGCTGAAACAGGGGTCAGCTTTTTATCAATACAGCCTGGCCCCATTATAACATGATCACTGAGGTCCATAAAATGTTATCGCAGAAAAGTGGGGTTTCGCTAAATCTGGGTTCAAGAAAATCAGTGTTCAAACTGACCCAATGTTGGCCTAACATCCTAAAACACCCCTATTTTCATATGTTTACGTGTTCATTTTTGCATGTTTACCTTCTGGCAAGAAAATTGCATATTCCGTGAATAATTTGTTGTTGTTACAGTAGAAATGAAACACAAATTAATTTTAAGTAAAGCTTTTTAAATACATAAACGTATCGGAGAATATGACAATGATTGTCTTTTTCTTTTGTAATGTTTGTCAGTTATACATCTACATATTTGCACCTATAGCTCTGAGGTGTAGCTATACCTGTTCTGACCTTGTTAAAATACATTTTATTTCATTATATATTTATATGTTTAATTCCTGTAAAGTAGTGCGGGAAATGAGGTACATGTTATTTTAGTTGAGATAATCGCTCCATGTGCAGTATGGCCTGTGTTCAGGGTTTCTTTCTCCAAAGGAAATGAGTGATACCAACAGCAAATCTGTCAGACAGTGTTGTTCAGTGTACCTGTCCATGAACTCATCCCATCCAGACTTGACTGTCGTTCCTCTTGATCCAGTCAATCAGTCAGTCTTTATTTTGTATGGCGCTATTCACCACACAGCGTTTCACATTTAACAGGGAGGCAATGAAGGGAAAATAAAGTAGATTATTTCCTGACACCTTAAAAAGCTGGTCGAACTGAACTCCTGAGAATGATGGGACATGCTCACAAACTAGACAGATGGAATTTAACCCCACAAAGAGGGGATTTAACCTCCTGCATTTGTTTGCAGTATTTTTGCAATGAAGCTAGCAAATGTCATGACTCATCAAGAGCGCAGGCAAACACAAGGCCCTGAACATAAACAAAACACAACCTTTAAAAAAACAAGCTTTGCGACCCAAACCAGGGACTATGTAAGAGCTGAAAGGGCTGAGAATGGTGGTCATGTCATCTCCAAACAGAGTGGCCCGGATCAAAGAGCCCCCCATGGTGAACGCAGGGTCTTTGACCGTGAGTCCCTGTGGGCGATTGGCTCCTCTGAGGCCGATGAATAACGGCGCGGCACACGCAATGGTGCGAGGAGCTCCGCGTCCGCATGTCCGAGCTGCTAAACCCCGCAGGGTCAGAGAGGGGCTCTGAATTCGCCCCAGTGGATCTTGCATCGCAGCCAGCGAGCAACTCGATCCCATGGCTATTACAACCCCCCCCCCACCACCACCACGACCACCAAGCCCCCGAGCCTCGGATGGAGCAGCACAGAGATGGCTTAATCGCCCATGGTCTAAGCACGGACTTGAAAAGGAGCTGCTGAACTGTAACTGTGGTTAGACTCAAAGATAATAAGAATGCCCCCCCCCACCTCCCCCCGTAACCTCACCCCCTTCCCCCACAGTTTGCCATTGGAGGATATGGAGGAAAAGTCCCGCTCTATGCATTCTGCTCAGGAAGTATCATTTTACAAAGAGTGCGTCAATGATTGCACCAGATTCCCAGATAGTACAATACAGGCAGAAACCTGTGGAGTGCTGTTTAAGTCCAGGCTTGATGCAGTGCTGGATACTCTGTAGACTGTAGGTAAATGGGCTTGATGCAGTGCTGGATACTCTGCAGACTGTAGGTAAATGGGCTTGATGCAGTGCTGGATACTCTGTAGACTGTAGGTGAATGGGCTTGATGCAGTGCTGGATACTCTGTAGACTGTAGGTAAATGGGCTTGATGCAGTGCTGGATACTCTGCAGACTGTAGGTAAATGGGCTTGATGCAGTGCTGGATACTCTGTAGACTGTAGGTGAATGGGCTTGATGCAGTGCTGGATACTCTGTAGACTGTAGGTATACTCTGTAGACTGTAGGTAAATGGGCTTGATGCAGTGCTGGATACTCTGTAGACTGTAGGTAAATGGGCTTGATGCAGTGCTGGATACTCTGTAGACTGTAGGTAAATGGGCTTGATGCAGTGCTGGATACTCTGTAGACTGTAGGTAAATGGGTTTGATGCAGTGCTGGATACTCTGTAGGCTGTAGGTAAATGGGCTTGATGCAGTGCTGGATACTCTGTAGACTGTAGGTAAATGGGTTTGATGCAGTGCTGGATACTCTGTAGACTGTAGGTAAATGGGCTTGATGCAGTGCTGGATACTCTGTAGGCTGTAGGTAAATGGGTTTGATGCAGTGCTGGATACTCTGTAGGCTGTAGGTAAATGGGCTTGATGCAGTGCTGGATACTCTGTAGACTGTCACCTGGCACTATCACTCTGAACTGCACTGCTTTCACCAGGCTTATAGCAGAGAGGTATAAACCTGGCACTATCATTCTGAACTGTACTGCTTTCACCAGGCTTACAGCAGAGAGGTATAAACCTGGCACTGGCATTTCAGAGGTGTCAGACATATGACATGGGTCAGCTCTGGCTCTCGCGTAAGGTGAGGGTGAAACTCCAGCAGTCACATCAGTCCAGACTTTAGCTGAGATCAGCCTGGTCTGGTGGAGAATGTTCGCTCGCTCGAGGTTTCTCCTTTTTTGTTTTTCTAAATGAAGCACCCGGGGCGGTGTTTACAGGACTTTAATACCATGGAATAGAGGAGGCAGGCCCCGTTCCTCCTCCTCAAACAGAATCTGCGTCTCCCTGGGGGGGTGCGGTGCGATATTATCTGCTCCAGTTTCAATAACGCAACGCTCACTATCCTCTACAGCAAACAAGAGGGAAAAAATGAACAAACAAACTTAAAACTGCAACACAAACTTCCAGTCAACCCAGGTTGGGATTACAGCAGCCAGATGGTCAGATTTTGAGAGATCTCAGAGCTCTGTCACCTTCCCGTCAGGGGACAGTGCATATTGTAGCAGCGATTGGCACTCCAGGGATGTGGCAGTTTGGACACTACTCAGATTCTCAGAGGGCAGCTCTCAGAAGTGTGGCATATTTGATAAATGCCTTCTCTTGCTACTCAGCCCAATGGTATTCTGTATCTCACACTTGTGTTTGAATCACATTGGGAATGATCACATGATCACTCTGAACTGCGCTGCTTTCACCAGGCTTACAGCAGAGAGGTATAAACCTGGCACTATCACTCTGAACTGCGCTGCTTTCACCAGGCTTACAGCAGAGAGGTATAAAACTGGCACCATCACTCTGAACTGCACTGCTTTCACCAGGCTTACAGCAGAGAGGTATAAACCTGGCACTATCACTCTGAACTGCACTGCTTTCACCAGGCTTACGGCAGAGAGGTATAAACCTGGCACTATCACTCTGAACTGCACTGCTTCCACCAGGCTTATTGCTGAGAGGTATAAGGTTGAGATGAGCTTTCATCATTTTCATGGGCAAGCATAAAGATGGCATGATTCTAAAAGCTTCTTCTAGCACTGAACCTCAAATTTGACAAGAGATGTATGATACAACAATTGAAGTGTTTAAAAGCAGCCCAAAACTATTCCTTGAGTATATGAGATATAAATATGGGAACTGCAGTCCATGCTCTTTACAGGTACACCGTGTTAAAGCACACGGAGTGAAAGCGTTCAGGCCGCTCTTAGGTGGCAGGTGTTGGAGACACAGGGACCACGCAGAGATATGGGCCGGTCTGCTCCTGTTCGCTCCGCAGGACTCCGGCCCGGCCTTAATGAGAGCCAAACACCCGCCCTGCTGTCCCGACTCCCAGAGGCAGTCTGCAGGTAGGATAACTCCGGCCCTGCAGTCCCAGATTGCCTTTAACTTCAGGGTTCAGCGGAGCGCTGAAAACACTATTAGAATCTTAATGGAGTGGGACTTTTAAAGTTTGTAAACGCTGGGGAAAGAAAAGAAAAAAAAAAACTTTAGCTGTTGTGTTAGAGGCTTGAATTCCAGGGCAACACAGGCAGCTTGTCCAACAAGACAGGCCTCAGATAAACCACGTCCACATGCTGAGAGCAAGTAAAGAAAATATTTATTTTCCTTTTCTTTCTTCTTTTTGCATTGAGCCGATGCTCCATATCATTTTCCAATGTGTACTTTTTCCACATAGAGTCCATTAATATTTTACTGAATCAATTCAGCTCAAGTTTGATCTAGCTCCTTTCTCTACTGCAGTGCCCTGCCTGGGATTCAAACCTGCAAACTTGCAGTTGCAGCCAGAGTTCCCTCAACTGCCTGTAGTCATCTACAAACTCAAATTTCAGTGTAAAATGTAACAAGCACATTTCCCCCAAAAAAACTGAAATAACAAAGAGTCTTTGTCGAGTCACCCATGTTATTTCCTAAACTGACCTTATTATTATATAATAGTTTGTTTGAAACATTATTATATAACAGAATTATGACATAATCGTTATATATCGCTAGATTGCATAGATATAACAAATGAATTAAATCTATTTTTCTCCAAATTTTAGGTGCACATTGCTGAACACAAGTGTTCTGCCACTCAGTATCTCTTGTCTGGAGAGTTTACTTTTGTACCAGCCAAAAATATACCCATCATGTTACAGGGTTTAATATGCATCTTCCTTATTTAAAGGAATATATTATTCAAGTTTTAATTATGAGGGAGCAGGGCCCACTCAGGATTGTCTTAGGACAGGCAAATTGGCCGTTGCCGTGGCGTTGCATTGTTTGTAATTATTGGTGCACGCGAGTGCCTTGCCACAGCGTATAAGACGAGATGCAAATAGACGCCTTTTAAAAAGAAGCACAGAAAAAAAAAAAACGCAACGATGTGCAGAGAGGCTGAGATTGCATTCTCTCTCTCTCTGTATGGAGCACTGAGCGAGGAGCCGAGGGTCGGCAGTGAAAATGTGCAAGAAGACTGCACGTGTGTGCTTGTGCGCGCGCGAGGGATGGGGTTTGGCACGCGGTGCGTGTGGAAAGAATTTGATAATCAGTGGCGATGATCTTGCTGCTGTTTACCTTTATTCCTTTATCAGGTTAGTCTCATCGGGATTTAAAGTCACTTTTACAGGACTGACACGGCCAAAACTAGCAGTGAAGGCAAAGCTACAGAAAATGAGAAACCATATAGTATGCCTGGTAGAAAAAAATAATTAGGTTGAAAACATTCACAGAAAATCTTAACATGAATCAAACAAAGCTGGACTGTTAAAGAGAATGAGGCAGAACGCAGGATACGCTTGTGAGGATGTAGTGACCATGGCTCTTTTCCTTAAACTCCGTTTGAAGCACTGGGTGTATTCAGTGTTCAGTATGCCTGTGGAGTGCCATGTGGCTGGGGGGGTATGCGACGCACCCCCTTTAAAAAGGTCCCCCGGGGCCTTGGTGGTGACACCCATCCCTGCTGTGAGTGCCGCAGTGAGGGGGTGGATTATGGCACATTAATCCGGGCCTCACTGACGGCCCCCGATACCTTTCTCTGACAGCGTGACAGAAGAGCGGGAACGGTCAAACCCTCTCGCAGGCGCGTCTGACCCCATTAGCGCCCATGGCGGCTTAGCCACGGACCCAAGCCTCACAGGTGGTAATCTGCTCTCTGGAGCTCAGGCCGTCGGCTCGGCTACAGACACACAAGGCCGAGAAAAAAAAAAAACTCATTAAGTTCCATTTAAATGATACTTTCTGTCCTCTACTCTTCCTGTTTTATTATTTTAGTGTGATTCAAGGCCAGCTTGACTCATCCTGAGGTTTTTCTCCTGGTGAATCACATCCTGCCTTTTTAAAATGGTGACGCACAAAGATGTAAGATGTAGACAAAACACAATTACATCCATAAAAGTATGAATACAGCCTGTCTCTAATAAGAGCCTGGTGCTTTTGTTTGCTGAAGCTGATAATCACTATTGCTGGTTCTTTGCTGGATTTAATAATACATCATGAAATACTTACAGATAAAAAGATGTTATCAATATCAGAATGGATATTTCAAGACAGTTCCATTTATGTTAAAATATACAAATAGCAGTGTTTTTTCTGTGTTTTTTTGACTATGGTATAAACTTTTCAATGCCAGGACGACAAAGCGTTTTTAAACGCATAGGCCAAGATAGAACCTCAGATCTCTCCAACCCCCACACTTAAAAAGCAGAGGAACCACAGGGGAACCGCAGAGGAACCGTGGAGGAACCGTGGTGCAGAACAGCTAGGCAGACTGTAACAGCTGTCCTTAAAAAACTCCTCCTCCTCTTTTATCAAAGCTACCCAAAAACACTCTCTCTGTCTCTATCTCTCTCTCTCTCACACACACACACACTCTCACACACACACTCTCACACACACACACACACACACACACACACACACACACTCTCACACACACACACACACACACACACACACACACACACACACACACACACACACACACACTCACACACACACACACACACTCACACACACACTACCTCTCTTATGTCCTTGTTGTTAGAGGCATCTTTTACTCTGTTAGGTCGTTGTTCATTAAAAACGCTTCACCGTCATTTTAATGGTCCCCTGCAATATTTATGACAGCGAAGGGGGCGCGCTCGACACGGTTTGGTGACCCCAGAATTCACTCAGCAGATTACGCTTACCACTGAGCGATGGGGGTGGGGGGGCGTCACTCTCACACCCCCCCACCTGTACTGCTAAAGTCACATAAAATGACAGAGCAGCAGACCCGGCAATTGAGATTTATGCGGACACAGCTCTGGAGGCCTGGTAAAATGTAAAATACTGGCAAACGGCTTCAAAATGCCATCAATAAGTATGGGGCCATCCCACTGGGCTGCCGAGAACAGATCGTTGTTCTAGCTCTTGGACAGGGGCGTAGGTGAAGCTCATGGTGTGACACTATCAACCAAGAAAGCAGGTCTTTAAGGGTCGCGGTGGGAGGGGACTTAAGGAGCCAGCGGGGGGCAGGAAGGTAAATCGTGGTCCTCAGGTTAGTAATGAAAATTTCTGCACCGGTAGGGGTGGTGGGGGGGGACTCAAGTGTCCGAGCGCCCCAGTTGAACACACCGCAGCAGACAGGCGCGTGACCACAGCTCCCCGGCAACGCTTTAACAGAGAACGTTTTTGGCCCCCGCTACGGTCCGCTATAAATAACCTCTCTGCCGTCACCCTGACACCGCCAAACCAGCTGGAGGCTCACTCCAAAGCCTTTAAGAAATTAAAAGAGCGAGTTCTGGATCCTTCTCTCTCCCTCTCTCTGCAAACAATGATGATGGGACAGTACTTTCAGTGATTAAAAAAAAGGCAGTCTCCCTCTCTCTCTCTCTCTCCCTCTCTCTTTCCATCTCTTTCTGTGCCAAAGCGGTGCGAAGATCTGAAATCTGTCTCCTTTGATCTGCTCTGTTTGTTTTTCTCCCATTATAAACTGGGAGATTTATGGGATGGATCGCTCTGAAGATGGGCACAGAACCTGCGCTTGGATACCGGCCACTGCCACCACTTACATGTCTCAGGATATGGTGAAATATACGTTTCCCAAAGCACACTGTGGATCACCTCAGAAATGTGCTGTGAAGAATTCTGGTGCATTAAATAATTTCTCACAGTATCATTCAATCACGCAACAATTGCGTTTAATGGAAGCACCATTAATTGCTGCATATTCCAATGTACATCACATGTGTTGAGATGTGCTGCACCTCAAAATGAATTCCTGCATCTGCTCTGTGTTTGTGGGTACTTGTTAGTCTGTGGTGTATTTTACTTCACACACTGGCGGTCGTGCAGTTTCTTATTCTTAGAATTAGGGATCAATGTGAGGAGGTGGTTAGTGCTGACCACGCGATTTGTGTTGGCTCTCGCTGTATATAATTTCATAGCATTGATCATAATCAGGGCTTGGTTTATTGGGCCCTATGTTTAGCTTCCGTTCTGCTCACACACTGATACTCTGCATTATGTACTCCGTGTCTCACATTTACAGGATCAGCTACAATGATCATGTGTACTTCTCTTCTGTTTCTGTCCCTCAAGGAGAAAATACATGCGTGCATAAACACCAAACGGAAATGTTTACTTTAAATCACTGCTGCTCACGGAGGTTTCAGTTTCAAGCGTGACTTAATGTAAAGGTTTGCATGCACTTTCTGAGGGATATTTAAATGAATAATCCAGGTCTGCGCCATTTTCCATGTTTTTTTCATTAATCAGGTTTTCCTTTTCTTATTTATTTATTTTATTTATTGAACCTTTATCTATTCAGGTAAAACCCATTGAGGTAGAGATCTAATGTTCAAGAGAGACCTGATGTACATAAATAAAATGAAACAAAATCAAAACGTTCATGAACAAATAATCTAAAAAAATGACATAACAGTTTATTAATTGAGACTTTCACAATGATTTCTGTCTAAAGTATGTTCAAATACTGTTCACATGCTTTCAGGGATCACTGTAAATATGTACACACACTCACACACACACACAAACACACACACACATACACACACACACACCCACACTCACACACTCACACACACACACTCTCACACGCATGCACACACACACACACACACACACATACACACACACAAAACACTCTGACATTTTGTGTGATAAATAGGAAAAGCATTTTGTTTAAGTGGAAATTGCTCTGTCAGTGTTCATTTTACACCGAGCAATGTTTTTCTGTGCGTCTCACAGATGAGTAAGCGCTGGCTCAAAAATAAATAAATAAAAGCCAACACAGCGAGCGCATACTGACTCCAGGTTTTAAATGACCAACGACTCCTGGAAGGGTCCCCATGCAGAACAGCGCAGTGGCGTGCAGCGGAAGGGTAATTACTGATTACCTGGGCGCGGTGATAAAATGGGAGACATCTCTCTCTCTAATGGGGGGGTCCTGGACGCCCCCCCCCCACAAAGACTGGCCTGATTTTGAACCCTGTGTTGGTGAACATATGAACCGCCGTGCTGAGAGTGACCTTCAGCCGGTGCGACGCCTCGGGCTCTCAGCTACAGCCAGTGTGACGGACACACCAGCCAAGCTCTGTAGCGTCAGTGTGGGCCGCTCGTCTGCCCCCCAGGCCCGTCATCCTGGAGTCCGTTTAAAGGCCTCTGCCTTCACCATGCCCCCACCCCCCATTCCCTTCAGAGAGCCTGAAAAATGAATAATTCCTCTGGTTGAACAGACACCTTTGATTTTTCCTTAATGGCCTCTCAGCGAATGGCGTTCCAGGATAGGGCCATCCAGTCCAGGCCTGGAGATATGACTCCACCCCCCTCTCTCCCATTCTGACATCTATGTGCAAACGAAGTCATTTATTTATTATGCTATTTATTTATCCTTTATCTGACAGGGAGAGCTCTTCAGGATAAGAGTCTTCTTTGAGAGAGAGACTTCTGAAACAGATCAAACAATACACGACAAATGTATTAAAAAGCATAATATGAGACAAAGACATTATAGACAGACATATAGCAAGACAGAAGTACAGATAGGCAGACAGGTGGACAGTCAAATCGTCTTTTCCATAGTCAGTGCATTACAATAATACAGTCTCAGGTATACATAAATAAAACACATTTCCTTAGAAGATGAGCACTGGTTCACCTGACAGCTTAAAAAGGTGAGGTTTTGTGGGGGTTAGGGGTCAAAGGTGAAGGGTATGGCCAGGCAGACATGCAGATCACTGTCATTAAAATTAGGTGGGGGGGGGGGTTGGAGGTGGTGCTTTGGATCGAAAGAGAAGCGGGGTGGAAGTCTCACAATCAGATAATCTATTTGCAACAAATTCGCGGCGGCCTCTCGCACAGCGAAAACAATTAAAATGCTAATGCTTTGTTCTCCCACCGCTGCCTGGCGGTAACGCACAAATGACTTTACAAAAGCTTGTCCTGTAACATATAAATTGTTTTCAGTACCCTGAAAGCGATTAAACACGGACTCCTTGGGCCCTAAACTGTTTGTCTGCTTCCTTCTCCCTCTTCATCGCCCACCCGGCCTGCACTGCTAGCCTCCCATCTCCTTACCCCAACGGCCGGGCCAAACCAAGCACCGCTACCCTCCCACCTCCTTACCCCAACGGCCGGGCCAAACCAAGCACCTCTACCCTCCCACCTCCTTACCCCAACGGCCGGGCCAAACCAAGCACCGCTACCCTCCCACCTCCTTACCCCAACGGCCGGGCCAAACCTAGCACCGATACCCTCCCACCTCCTTACCCCAACGGCCGGGCCAAACCAAGCACCGCTACCCTCCCACCTCCTTACCCCAACGGCCGGGCCAAACCAAGCACCGCCACCCTCCCACCTCCTTACCCCAACGGCCAGGCCAAACCAAGCACCGATACCCTCCCACCTCCTTACCCCAACGGCCGGGCCAAACCAAGCACCGCTACCCTCCCACCTCCTTACCCCAACGGCCGGGCCAAACCAAGCACCTCTACCCTCCCACCTCCTTACCCCAACGGCCTGACCAAACCAAGCACCGCTACCCTCCCACCTCCTTACCCCAACGGCCTGACCAAACCAAGCACCTCTACCCTCCCACCTCCTTACCCCAACGGCCGGGCCAAACCAAGCACCGCTAGCCTCCCACCTCCTTACCCCAACGGCCGGGCCAAACCAAGCACCGCTACCCTCCCACCTCCTTACCCCAACGGCCGGGCCAAACCAAGCACCTCTACCCTCCCACCTCCTTACCCCAACGGCCGGGCCAAACCAAGCACCTCTACCCTCCCACCTCCTTACCCCAACGGCCTGACCAAACCAAGCACCGCTACCCTCCCACCTCCTTACCCCAATGCCTTTTTCGAGTGTATGCTTGTGAAGCTAAGCTATGTCAGACGAGAGCAAGGTACCTGTTTTAAGGTTTCAAACACTGAATCACAGAAGGAAAAACAAACAAAGATGAAAATTACAAGTCAACTCTTTATGCTAATCATATTCAAGTGTAAACAATCTACATAATATATTCAGTTTATGGGTGCAACATTTCGCTAAACTGTATATCTACTCTTCAATAAATACCTAAATGAGTATGTATGTGTGAAATATTTCAGACAAGTATGTGAATGAGTGCTTGCTGTGAACTCAGTTTGCCTCAGTAGCAATGTCGTCTTTTTAATGGTTTGTAGTGAAACGCTGATTCTAAATGCAAAATAATTTCTTTAATGCTTCATTATTCGTGTGACAAAAAACCTCCTTCAGTTCTACTTTGGGCTCATATTGTAATTTTCAGGAACTCATTTTCTTAATCTGCTTTGGCTCTCCCTATTTCTCTCTCTCTCTGTCTCTCTCTATTTTACTTTAGTTTTTTATTTTTAGTTTTCTTTTTTATGTTTTTTTTGTGCTTTGAGTTTTTTTTCGTTTTTATGTTATGGAAAGGTTTCTGTTCACTGTGCTATAAAGGGAACCTTAAAAGTCAAAATCTCTCTCTCTCTCTCTCCCTCTCTCTCTTTCTCTCTCTCTCGCTCTCTCTCACACACACACTTTCTCTGCTAGTCGGACAGGGATTCTTTTTAAAAATACAGAAGATGATGTCCCTCTCATTATCAATGACTTGTTTCAGCTCTATCTAAAACACCATCTGTGTCTTCAGGGAATATATGCTTTCAACCAATAAATTCAATGGAGGAGAGGCTAATGTCACAATGTCTTACTTTATTGTTCAGCTTAGACTGGAAATTCATTTAAGCGCTAAATATAAGTCATATTTGGTACATTTTAAAACTTTCATTGTATAAGCATTTTATAACACTTTTTCTTTTTTGTACCATTTAACTTAAAAGCATAGTGAACTACAATTTAAAGCCATTTTAGTACTGAACACCAGTTGCAAGCATGCTGGGAAATGTAGTCCCACAGTTGGAAATGGGTCTGACGTGATTCTAATGACCCAGTTGCTCAAATGAACCAGCCGATGCCAGATTTGGAATCTGAGACATGCTACGTCATGGAAGTTTGGAATTCGGGACAGGGGACGGTCCCGCTGCCTGCACCGCGTGCCCCAGAGAAAGTGCCTCTGGCTTCAGTCCGCGCTCTGCGGCACGCCGGAGTGAGAGAGCGATTTTTCATCTGGACCTTTTACGGCCAGGCGGCAGGGAGACCTATTACCCCGAAATTTGGCAGGAAGGCCTGCCGTCTGAAACTGTGGGTGTGAAAGCAGGAGTCTGACAGCTTTCATGGGCGGGGGGGGGGGTGGGGGGATTGGATTAGGTTTTGGGCATTCACCCAGTTGTGATTTTTTTGTCTCTAAAGCCACTGAATACTGTAAAAAAAATCCCTATTGTACAGCACAAACTGGTCATAACCCAAAGCTAGAGCAGTGATGGTTTTTGCAAGCCATTTTTATTATCAAAATGAAGAACAGACACAAACTAATGAATGGGGGGGGGGGCAGGTTATAAATATGAACATGCTTTGCATTATGAATTAGACTGCCCCGCTCCAGTTCAGTCACAGACACACTGCTTCCCCTAGCTGATCTTACTGTCCATTCATTCAAACTCATAAATCCAACTAATCAATGAATTCAAAACCAATAAATTCAAAAATCTGTTTTTTTCTTTTGGGTAATTTCTTTCCGTCCAAACCGAATGGCATCGTCAGCTCCACCTATCACAGACCATTGAGGAAACATGTGACTCTGTGGTTGACATGGTGACGAGCCTCGACTGTTTTACACAGTGCAGATGCGACGCCAATCACTTATTACCTATGCTGTCAGGGAAGGGTAGAGTGAATACACGCTCTGTTTGCGATCTTAAAGAACCATGAGGCTGATCATTTTAATTGGCTAACCCACTGCGTTTCCACGGTGAGGCTGAGCCAATTATTGTCTCCCTATTGTAAACCCCAAGCCATAGCTGGAACTCATACACCTACAGCTACAGAACCCATAGCTGCCCCATAATGCACCTTTACTCTATGAGCCTCCTGGGGGCCAAATATGGGCTTTGCTATGTCCGGTGCATCAGGAGTCCGGTGTCTCGGTTTGCAGCCGCACCATCGTGCCCAGGGAGTGCGGCGTGCCCAATGACTTGTAGGAAAGCCATTTGGATGTCAGATTGCGCGTAACTCTTCAGGTCCACGGCAAAATGAGGTCGATCTCAGACGAGGGGAGAAGATTAGATTTCCATTCTGGTGCAGGTACCCGTAATACACAAATGACAGACTACACGACTCTTCAGAAGTGCTGTAGCGCGTCAATTTATCAGCTCACTCAAAACAGGAATGAAGACGGGCAGGAAAAGGGAATCGTGTCTGTCTCCGGCAGCTCTGTTCGTTTCAGCACAGGTACTCCACAGTAAAAAAACACAAGGGTGGATGCAAAATTATTTTCGGCGACGGCTCCATTACAGTCCGATTAAGCAGCTTAATGTGGATTCTCCGCACCGTTGGCTCGCAGAGCTTCTTAATTATGTTTACGGATGCAGCCATTGGGTGCCATGCAAGCCATCGTGGCCGTGTTCCGGAGCGCCGGGGACGTGCCGCAGGTTTCGGTTCTCTGCCGTACCAGAATCGGATGTCATGGTACCAGAATCGGATCTCATTTTAAGTGAGCTGATTGTATAGCGCTGCCGGAGAGCCACACAATGCCAAATCTGTGCCAAGTGGGGTGCTGCCACGCTTCCCCTTTCACTCAGTCAGAATGTAAAAATACCGGATACAGAGCGACTCATAGTAGGAACGCTGATCCAAGATCAGTTTTACTGTTTTACTCAAAAAGGATACAGTTTGGGTACAGATAAGGAAACCCTGATCCTAGATATTTTATCTGGGATCATCGTGCAAATATACTTTTTAAAACCGTAAATTGTAAGAATTTTTTTCTTACCTAACTTTACCATTGATCTTGGAACTCTCTGAGGTTATGAAAACAAGGTAGCTATTTATACAAAAAGGAAGGTCTCTACGGCTATGAATCGACTACACAAGGAGAGTGAACAGTACAAAGAACTGCCGACAGAGTGTGAGAGTGAGTGTTGAAGACAGACTTCAGACTAAGAGTCTTTTTTGTCAAAACCACGGCTTAGTCATACCCCGGGTTAACAGGGTGCCATTCCCCTAGCGTCAGGAAGTTAGGGTAAAATTCACAGCTCGTTTCCTAGGAAGAAAGTTTCTGTGTCTATGGCAGCAATAAATGTTTTTAAGGGTGTATGCGACTCAATCTGAATGGACTTTGGAGGAGTTAAGTACAAATGGACCTTTGTTTTAAAATGAAAATAGCATTGTTTTAAAATGGTGGACTCACCTCCAATAAAATATAACACACAGGAAATGATGCTGCGAGTTTTCACGCATTTCAGAACACACACCTCTTCTCTAAACACAGGCATGGGATGTGACTCATATGTAAAACAGAATTTAACAAAAACAGCCAACTGAAGTTGCGTGTAAAGCAGGTACAGAGGGCGCTTCTGGGCCCAGATATCCTGTGAAGATGTGCGCTGCGGCTGCAGGGAAACGAAACGTGGGAGTGTTCAGGGTGGAACAGAGATGGGGTTTTTTTTTTTTGAAGTGAATGGTTTACAAAATGTGAAGTCAGCTTAAACAGATCCTTAAAACTGAGAGGGAGGAGGGTAGGTAGGTAGATGGAGAGAGGGAGAGAGAGAGTGAGAGAGAGATGAGTGCATTTTTTCTGAATCTTGGTGCATTAAGCATTTATTGCACCGTGTTCATTTTCCCTTCCTCAGCTTCTCTGCCTCCTCCATGGACTCTGACGTGGTTATTGCATTGTACTGTGTGTGAGTGTGTGTGGGTTCTGTGTGAGTGTGTGTGTCCGTATGAGTGTATACGTGTCTATATGTGACTATGTTTGAGTGTGTATTAAGTACATATGAGTGTGTGTGTTTATGAGTAAATGTGTTAGTATGTGTGTAAGTATGTGAATGAGTATGTGTGTGAGTGCGTGTATAAGTGCATGTGTGAGTATGCGTATGTGAGTGTGTGTGAGTGTGAGTACATGTTTTAGCATGCGTGTGTGAGGTGGTCATGTCACTGGCCTCCCACACACTGAATTATGCACTGGCGCTGTCTGTAGTATTGGGGCGGTCATCAATAAGTCAGTGTGTGGAACGACAGCCCCTCACAGGCCCAGAGTGAGTCACCCTAATGAACACTGATCAGCGCTGACAGGTGAGAGAGCAGAGCACGCTCAGTACATCACATTCTCAGCAATACAACCCTGTAGAGCAGGCCGTGTGTGTGTGTGTGTGTGTGTGTGTCTATGGATGTCTGTGTGTGTGTATCTGTTTGTGTCTGTAGATGTGTGTGTGTGTTTTTGAGTCTGTGCCGTGTGGGTATGCGTGTGTGTGTACCTGTGCCGTGTGTGTGTCTATGGATGTCTATGTGTGTGTACCTGTTTGTGCATGCATGTATCTGTGCACCATCTGTGCGTCTGAGTGTGCATGTGTCTGTATGTATTAATCTGTCCACATATAACCACATATACATATGCATGTACCTGTGTAATTATATCATAATTACTTTGGCTGCAAAAGGCTATCGCTAAATTGCTTCACTGTAAGTAACAGAGCAAGTGTGAGCAGTGTTCTTAATGACACGAGTGAAACAGCCCAGCACTGTTACACGTTAGTTACCGTAATATAGAATGTAACGGGACTGTTCTTGTTTCACATTTGTAACTAAGAACACCGCTTGTTCCATGTTAGCTACACTGCAGTTACTATGTAATAGTACATAATAAAGATATTTATGTTTTGTAATACTGTATTCTTAATGGAACGCAAACTGGCACTGCGCTTAATCGGGATTACTTGCGTAATTAATGGGAACAGGGCCAACGACAATTAATTAACCGAGCAACCAATAAAATCTGAGTTCTGGATAAACCTGTTGAAGAAACACCTGTAATGTTATCTTTTTTCTGTAGCCACACAAGCACCATTTCAAGGGCACCCCTGTGCTTTTTGTTTGTTTTGTTTTCAAGGCATGTAGCAGGGGTGACAATGTATTAATCAACTGCTAATTGGTCGTGCGGCGTAAACATGCTTTGAATTTTTTTTTAAAAAAAGGCCTTACATTTTACCTTCAATCTGTAGTCCTACAAACTGGTGTCCAAGGACAGGTTTCTATGGTCTGATGACTTAAATTAGAGAACCCTCGAGAGACATACGGACTAATGCAGACCTCAGCGCAGTTAGCACACTCGCGGATGCTAATGAATGAAGAGCCCATCTGGAGCAATGGGAGTAAATACACGGACCCCGACCTAAACTGAGACTGACGCAAAGCGCTAAATAACTCACCGCCAGGTGCTGTACTGTCCTGAAATTCATTAAAGAACTATTCATTCATCACCTGGATGCCTGTATTACCAAAGACAAACGGTTTAGGATATGACTTTAATGGATCCATAAATATTTCATTTCTAATTCATGTCTTTTTTTTTTAACCTTTTTTAAATTTTATTATCTTTTATAGGGAATTAACTTGGCTAATCGGTGTTTTGATAAATGCACGGTTTAAAGTTGGCTTGGCCTTTTATTTCAGCTTTGTCTTTATTTGTAAAGCTTGCTGTTTTTAATTAAATGTTTTGCAAATAAGCAGAACGCTTGTTGGAACCACAAAACATTAGGGCAATTACTGAGATAAATCACCTCTAAAAAATGATTTCAGGTCCAGACTAGGAGCATGAGGTGGCACTGGACACTCTCTCTGGGCTGTGGGTGAATGATGAGTCTAAAAACACCCAGTGGTTTGTTTTCATCAGTATACGCTCTCATGTTGACTATATTATGGAGTATTTAAATATTTGGTTGTCCTGTTCATGGGAACTGACTGGTCTGGTTCCTGTGATGTGGCTGGTTGAGAGGCTGTGCTGAGTCGTTGGTGCGATTGTACGGAGCTGGGTCATTTCCTATCCTGCTGGGATGATGGTACGATAGCCAGCATTAACCCAAATGGCCGCTGAGGCGGGTTAGCCCCACTCCAATGGCAGAGTTCGCCAACGGCGTGACATCACCGATAACCGTCCACTGGTGCACTGACCCAGAGCGGGAGAGAGCATGCAAACGAGCGAGCGAGCGAGGGGGAGGTCGTCCCAGCAAAGAGAGGAATCTCTGCGCTCTTCGCTTCCTCCCTGACAAAAGCGCTGGTGCTGACGCGTCCGACCATGGAGACATCCGCGCACCGATATGCTCCATGCAGTTTCCATGCGCACGAACCGACGAGAACCGAGTTAATCACATTACAGGCGTTAACGTGCTAACTGTGCTATTCTGTCATTTTCTGTTAATTGGCTAGCATTAACCGCCAGTGGACATTATCCAGCGTAGCAGTATGTATCTGATTACCCTGATGGTAATATCCTCGGAATAAAGCATGCGTCCGTCTGGCAGTGTTCTCTATAAGGTGATTCATTTCTGATGGAGTTTCAGGAGGGAAGCTCTGCAGTGTTTTGAAATCCTACTCTGTGTAACTTGGATCCTATTTCCATTTGGTAATATATACCCATATGATGCTACTTAATGTAATTTAGCTGATAGCTGTTTATCTAGTGTGTACACTACAGCAAATGATAATGCAATGTGAAATGTAGGCTTTAATACATTGCACATTGTAAGGCAAGCTATTTGGCAAACAGCAGACATCATTTGTTTAAACAGAGATTCTTGTAAAGATACCTTAAGAATTAAATAATTCATTATTAATATGATTATGCAGACAAAAGGGGAGGGGAATTTCGTCCTTTTTGCCATACAGTGCTGTCTGTCTTTGTGACATTGGTTGTAAATCAGGCTAAAATCAAGTTTTAACTCAAACCTTGACAGGTTGGAAGATAAGACTTATGTTTGGTCTTACATTTGGTCATAATGTAGACCATATGTAAGTTATAAGTCAAGTATTTTTACAGTCTTATCTCTGGTCAACCTTCCAGCTCTAAAAGGCCCCAAAAAAGGTCTTAAGAAACATCTTAAGCCAGGTCTGAAGTAGTGCCCTAAGCCAGGTCTGAAGTAGCACCCTAAACCAGGTCTGAAGTAGCGCCCTAAGCCAGGTGTGAAGTAGCGCCCTAAACCAGGTCTGAAGTAGCACCCTAAGCCAGGTCTGAAGTAGCGCCCTAAGCCAGGTGTGAAGTAGCGCCCTAAGCCAGGTCTGAAGTAGCGCCCTAAGCCAGGTCTGAAGTAGCACCCTAAGCCAGGTCTGAAGTAGCGCCCTAAGCCAGGTCTGAAGTAGCGCCCTAAGCCAGGTCTGAAGTAGCGCCCTAAGCCAGGTCTGAAGTAGCGCCCTAAGCCAGGTGTGAAGTAGCGCCCTAAGCCAGGGCTGAAGTAGCGCCCTAAGCCAGGTCTGAAGTAGCACCTTAAGACAGGTCTGAAGTAGCGTTGTGTTTTGTTGTTTTGTGCTTCAGATAGGCCGATGGGAGAACCGCAGTCTGACGCTGAAGTACCCGGTTTGGCCGCGCTACAACTCCTTTGGCGACGCCGAGACGGATGACAACCACCTGAGCATCGTGACGCTGGAGGAGGCCCCCTTCGTCATTGTGGAGAACGTGGACCGCCTGACAGGCACCTGCATGAGGAACTCTGTGCCCTGCCGCAAGCACATCAAAGAGTGAGCAAGCCACGCCTCTCTCAGCCACGCCCATCACAACCACGCCCCCTCTCAGCCACGCCCATCATAGCCACGCCCTCTCACAGCCACACCCATCACAGCCATGTCCATTACAACCACGCCTCCTCTCAGCCACTCCCATTACAGCCACGCCCCCTCTCAACCACGCCCATCACAGCCACGCCCCTCTCAGCCACGCCCATCACAACCACTCCCCCTCTCAGCCACACCCATTGCAGCCATGCCCTCTTGCAGCCAAGTCCACTCACAGCCACACCCTCTCACAGCCACACCCCCTCTCAGCCACACCCATCGCAGCCACACCCCTTCTCAGCCATGCCCCAGAACAACTTTTACATTTTCTTTCACGGCTTACATTTCTATTAGAATTGTTTTATTATGGGTATTGTGGGGAGGTTCATGCAGTCATGCTTTCACATACACCTTCTCGTGTTGTTTAACCCAACACTGTACTGCGTCTTGAAGTTTATGACTGTCCCAGTTTTATCGCTCTGTCCAGCCCTGGTTCTCCTGCGCTCACATTAAAGATGGAGGGGTAGCTCGCTCCCTTTCCCCTTATCTGGCAGTTACCCATAATGCACCAGGTTAGCAACATCCCAGAGTCAGTCCTCATTTTAAAACTGTGTTTAAATTATTTCTCATGACATCAATTAAGGCAATATTCATACGCGTGTACTCTCTGGGCCCTCTTTTAGAATGGGGGAGGTTTGAGATAGACTCAGATACAGATACTAGCACTGACATATTTGGTCCCCCTTGACTACACATTGGTGCTGAATTCAGCACTTTAATTCCACACTGACCCAAGATAGCCCGCAGCCTTTTCCTGTGTGTGTGTTCGTGAGTATGTGTGTGTATGTGAGAGGGTGTGTGTGTGAGCGTGTGTGTGTGTGTGTGTGAGCGTGCGTGCATGTGTGTGTGCGAGAGGGTGGTTATTTGTGTCTGTATTAAATGTGTGTATGTGAGTGTACTATATGTGTATGTGCATGCATGCATATGTGTGTCTATGTGTTTGTGTGTGTGTAAATGTGTATGTATTTCTGTTTGTATGGAATTGTATGGGCTGGAGAGGAAGTGTTATCTGCTGACAGTCACTGAACACCCCCCCAGCGGCTCTCTGCCCCCCACACACAAACCTCCCCCCACCCCCCACCCCCCACCAACACAAGGGTTAGCACTCACCCTTGGGGGGGTCACACATTCTCAGAAAAATGCAACTTAAAAGAGGAAAGAAAAACATACATGGCTTGAGAAAGCTTTGCTCAGAAGTAACCACGGTTTTTCTGCCAACGGGATAAGAAAAAAGGCCGATAAGCGGTCTTCAAACAAGCGGATGTATTGGTTTCAGAAAATAATCCTGGTGGTAAAACTATAGTTAGGGAAATGAATCTTTAAATGATAAACCTGGCTCTGCTAGCAGTGGCAGCGCGTGGGCTTCTCTTCAGTGGAAATGTGCCTCACAACAGAGCCGAAATGGCCTCCCTGCCACTCCAAATCTACCTAGTGATCCATGACGTCACACCAAAAACACAAACTCATCTCATTCATTTTTGCTGGCCACCACTCCGATGCCTCAGTCAGCTAGAGTCTCTATCAGAAAATCTTCAAGCGCCAATTGGGTTGCAGGAAACCTTGGCCAGAAAAGTTGATGACTTTGACAGTAGAAAGAGTGCAAAAGTTAGCGTCACTCCAGAGAGGTCCCTCCGATCTTCTCTCTGAGTGAACACCAGGTACACAAAGCTCCCTTGAAATGCAAGTGCAACAGAATAACTCTGCATGTTCTGATTGGCCCCAGAGGGGCGCTGCCATGGAGATTGTGATTATGACATCACAATGACGGAATCCACTATGCCTCAGCACCCCTGTAGTGGTTGCCATGGCAGTGGAATGCTTCCCTGTACGGCCCAGGGGAGGCTGATGGGAGGATTCTCCTGAGAGACAAAGTCCCACAAGGGGGAGGGGGGTAAATGAAAACCCCCCTGAGAAGCAAGGATGGCTCATTCCACACACTCACTTCATCACGCCCCGCTCCTCACCCCTAAAACACGCCTGATGCAGAGGTTCGGCTCTCCATGAGCAAACACGGGGAGCCCAGGGCCACACTGGTGCCAGTGCGGACAGCTCACAGTGAGCAAGCACTGAGAGTTCTTACCCTAGTGGCCGCCTGTGCATATCGCATCCCCACAGTGAAGGACTGCTTCACTTTGTAATGCCCCACTCACCCTGTAGTGAGAGGGGGTTAGTCTCACTCTTTTGTACCCATGCAGGCTAGGGCCACCTTTGAGTGAGTGAGTTCTGTTCTCTGAGTGTAGGATAGACGTTTCCACCCAGCCCTGCCCTCTTTACACAGACTGCATCGGCTGCAGACTTGTTCTGTCGATTAATCCCGAGATCTCAGACTGCAGCCCTGATGGGCCTCAGCAGCTGCTAGTTTAGCTGCTTCCTCGCAGTCAGCTGCCAGCGTAGGCCTCGGAAACACGCTGTGGCAATTCTCTCGCCGGCTCAGAGAAACTATAATAAGCGCTTATGTTCCGGAAACAAAAAACCAAAACCCAGAGTGCCGGCTCACCAGAACCGGGGTTTGGTACTCCTGGATTAGCTGCTCCCTTCCTGTGCCGGAATGGTCTTTTTTCGCTCTGTCTGTCGGGGGCCTTGTGCTATTTACAGCTCAGTTTTTGTGGCTGTGATTTTTTTTGTTTGGAAGGAGGTTTGGGGGAACAGATCTCAAACCCTGTGACGTCAGCGGGAGGTACAACTGCCCTCATCCCCCTGTTTGGCTGCTGTCAGTGTACCTGCTCCCAACCTCAGCCTGGGGACAATGCAGCAGCAGCCTCACACACAGGTGTGCTCACCTGAGACTGGTCCACAGTCACACACAGGTGTGCTCACCTGAGATTCATCAGCATTCTGACACAGGTGTGCTCAGACTGGTCCACAGTCACACACAGGTGTGCTCACCTGAGATTCATCAGCATTCTGACACAGGTGTGCTCAGACTGGTCCATAGTCATACACAGGTGTGCTCACCTGAGATTCATCAGCATTCTGACACAGGTGTGCTCAGACTGGTCCATAGTCATACACAGGTGTGCTCACCTGAGATTCATCAGCATTCTGACACAGGTGTGCTCAGACTGGTCCATAGTCATACACAGGTGTGCTCACCTGAGATTCATTAGCATTCCAACACAGGTGTGTTCACCTGAGACTGGTCCACAGTCATACACAGGTGTGCTCACCTGAGACTGAATCATACACAGGTGTGCTTCTGTGAGGCTATCAAAAGACAGTGAAAAAAATAGACTTTGAAGATACTGATGTATTTTACAATATACTGAGAGTAACTAACTATACAAAGGAATGTGGGTTTTAGATAATTTACCATATGAATGTTTGTTTGAAAAACCTTGTTATGAAAAATATATTTATCAATGTATTTCAGTATATTGCAGTATGTTCCATTTCAGGAAGGGTTCCTGTTAGCGTGCTTATGGAAGGAAGCCTAGAGAGTTGTTATAATTATTTATTTTTGCACAGTAAGCAGAAGGGGAAATAAAGCATTATGGGTAGAGTAGATTGAGCTCTGAAGACGCAGGACCGGCTCTGTGAGTTTATCGGACCCCAGCGTCGCATGGGGGGTGCAGAGAGGATGTTTTTTCATTGCGTTTTGGCAGTACTACAGGAAGCACATCATGCGCTGGGGTTGTAAACACGCCTGGATGGGGATCAGGCCCGGATCCAGGCCAGACACGGCACACTTCGCCCTGGAATTTAACCAAACGGATGAAAAAGTAACATGGGGAGCAAAGAGCATGCGATTGCATTTCTCATGCGATGTTTTTCTTTCTTTCATGAGAGTCAGCTGCTCTCTGCCTCTGTGATGTTACATAACGCAGGCAGACACAAAAACCCTAAACCCAGCGCAAAACTCATACCACATGGACATTAGATGACCGGGAAAAAAAATGAAATTGGCCTGACACTTTAAATCTTACACTGACCCTCCTCACTTAACGTGGATGATGTGCAAGGTTCAATAAAATGCACACTCAATCAAAATCACTTTGTCACTTTAAGGCCACATGCAGTTTAATGGAAACAGACTTTACAATGCAACAAAATTGTCTTTGAGCTTGGCAAACTGTATGTTATTAGAGACATGGTGCGATAGGGGCTGTATTAGGGAGAAGGCCGGATTGGGAAGGCTTGGGGGGGGGGGGGGGGGGAGGTAATTTCGGCAGAGTGTGAGGGAGAATGCTGGAGGCCCATGGATTCAGTGTGGGATTTCACTGAGCTGGTGTAACACATAGCTCTCTCTCCCTCTCTCTCTCTCATTATGGCAAGGTGTGTGGATGAGGGGGAGGGGGGTGGGGTGTTGGGTTAGGTTTGGGCCATGGTGGGATTGGGGGGGGGTGGGGTCGGGGTTTCAGTTGGTTTGCTCCAGACTGTAAATCTTGTAAAACTTCCCCGTTTCGGCCAATAGCAGATTGGATGTTTTTGCTAGCTCGGGTTTTTACCATGAGAGCAGTACATGTGCATGCACAACTGTTTGAGTTCCCATGAACACACACACACACAGACCCATGCACAATTACAAACACATACACACTCACCTAAGGTACACACACCGACATATGCATGCAAATACTCACATGCACACACAACCATGCAAATGTCAACACATACACACACTTATCCACATTCTTCGATTTAGCAGACACCCGTATACGCACAGAACTTATGCACACACTGAGATACGCTAGCGAGAGCAGCACTGGCTACAGTAAAGGATCAATAACACCCAGGTATCAGTGGATGGGATGGGAAGAAGCCCTGGAATATGCTGCTCCTGTGAGCCACCTAGAGCTGCCCTGCAGCCAGGTAGATCTACTGCCTGACATCAGCGCTCAGCACCTGCAGTGACACACCAAGCCTGATCTCACTCAGACCTGTATGCATTCACCGGGGGGAGCCGGGGAGAGAGGAGCACGCTCTCTCCTCTCACAGTTTCCTGCAGTACTTGTGCACTGCAGTGGTTATATCACCGAAGGCTTTATGTTATGAAAGCTCAATACGGCTTCAGCTTACTTATGGATTTTCATCTTCACATGTCCTGGCACCTTCAGCTGGCCAGCGGCCGTGTCTGAGTTCCACACTGCATTACTGCAAACTAAGTGTGTGCACTGAGCACTGACCATACTGTTTACTGTCATTATGAACTGTTCAGTACGACAGCATGCAGTACACTGAGGAATGGCTGCTACTAACATCAGTCTCTACGTTTTATAGCTTTTAAAACTAAAACGTTTTAAAAAAGTTAAAACTGGTTTGACTATGAGCTAAGTTCTTATTTCCAGACAGGGGATTGAAGTGGGTGGGGAATGAAATGGACTAGGTAGCCAATCAGATTGATTAGGTGATGTAGAGAGCTAGTTCTGTGCTGATTGGCTAGAGCATTATGCTTCACATTTGGAAAACAGGTTTAAATAGTTGAAAATGATCTTTTAATGGTACAGTAGCTTTTGTGCACTATGACAGCAGATACCAGGAGAGAACATTCAGCGATAAAGAAAAGTACAGGTTGCTCCCAAGACATTAAGGTCTGAAAAATCATCAATTTTAATATGACCGATTTTATCACCAACTTCTGGTGTTAAATAAATAAATCAATAAATAATAAACAGGTCACAAGGCATACCCTGTATGTATCTTGTCATGGCAGCTATCATGTCTTTGAGGACTATCGTATTGAGCAAATACAGCATCATAAAGCATCATAAAGCATTCATAAGTGTGATATAGTGTGTTAATAAGTGCGCAGAAGGCTAATAAGTGCGTAGGATTAATGTGACAGAGGTGCATCAGTGCTGCTCACTGTTCTCATCATCCAGATCACTCTCCCTGGCTGCCAGTCCCGCTCTTTCACTCCATCTCCAAGCCTCCACTTTCATTTAGCATCTTTCTACTCCAGTCAATGTTGGCTTCCCAATAAACAGACAGAAATGAAGCACCACGTGGCCCCTGTTTCCGGAAGCTTCCTGCTAACTTTTGTGACGGGAAGAAAGTGGTTATGCAGTGTAATTCTGTGTGTGTGTGCGTATGTGTGTGTGTGTGTGAGTGTGTGTGTGTGTGTTTGTGCATGTGTGAGTGTGTGTGTGTGTGTGTGTGTGTGTGTGAGAGAGAGAGTGATCGTGTGTGTGTTTGTGCGAGTGTGAGTGTGTGTATGTGTGTGTGTGTGTGTGTGTGTGTGTGTATGTGTGTGTGTGTGAGTGTGTGTGTGTGTGTGTGTGTGTGTGTGTGTGTGTGTGTGTGTGTGTGTGTGTGTGTGTGTGTGTGTGTGTGTGAGTGTGTGTGTGTGTGTGTGTGTGTGTGTGTGTGTGTGTGTGTGTGGGCACTTCTGGGAGCTGCCTCTGAGAGTCTGGAAGCCATTTTGTTTCTCACCGTGTCTTGCGTTTTTGAAACTGTGAACAGATGTCTTCCACAAGCTTTTAACCTGAGAATAAAACAAGGTGTACGGGAGACTTCAGGTTCAAGTGTTTATCATGTCTAAACTCTTTTGGGAAGAGATTTTGCATGCTCCAGAGCACACATTTGCATTTTCAAAAAAAAAATTGGCAAAAAGAGCACACCAAGGTTATTTGGCTCCTTACGTGTCGTAATTTTTCAGTTAATGTCAGGTTTTGTTAAAGGGAAACGCCCGAAATTCGACCTACAAGAGTTTTTTACTTTAATCCTGAAGCATGACTGACTAGCGTGGCCCCGACGCCATTTCTCCATTTGACATGTATAGCGCTGCTTTAAGCGACATCTATATTACTCACCACAGAAAATCATAAAAACTGATTTTAATATGAAGAATGGGTACGCTGGCTCCTTCTGCCAGCTCCACTCTGCATCTCTCTCCTTCTCCCTCTCTCTTCTCTCTCCATCTCCCTCTCTCTTCTGTCAGCAATTTAGATGATGTGCCATAACGCCCCGGGACAAATTTGATTAAAGAATTAATAAAAAATAAAAAAAAGACGAGGGGGAAGTGTCGCTACAGGCCCTGGGATTCACTTAGCCTCGTACAGAAACACAGAAACACACTGCCACTGTGATAATGTAGCGTCTGTCACAAAACATTCAGAGAGAGGGAGATGGAGAGAGGAGGGAGGAAGGAAAGAGAGGGAGAGATAAGAGACAGAGAGAAAGAGAGGAGGAGGAAAGAGAGGGAGAGATAAGAGAAGGAGAGAAAGAGAGGAGGAGGAAAGAGAGGGAGAGAAAGAGAGGAGGAGGAAAGAGAGGGAGGGGAAGGAGAGGGATGAGATGGCAGGAGAGTGAGAGAGCAGAGATATCTAGAGAGAGACATGGAGTTAGGAAATGATGGAGAGGAGGGCTGCGGTACTGCGGTTTCCACTGACTCCTCCCCCTGACCCCTGACCCCTGACCCCTGACCCCTGACCCCACTGTCTGAGCTGGGAATCAGGGGAGGGAAGATAAGTGACCTCACCTAGACCCCCCCCTGCACCCACCTAAAGAGGAGCTCAGCTTACCACAGCACCCAGGGCCTGTAGACCAGTGGAGCATGAAGAAGGCTGCTGATTCTCTAATTATTTCATTAACCCAGTCATTTTATACGTTCTGACAGTTTGGCTACATTTTTGGGGAAGCTCATCAACAACTGCTGCAAACATATCTCATTTTTGTCAAACTGAAACATTTATTTGTCTATGGTTTGAGTTAACTGGCATTGGTATAGACAGCTGGTTAGGGATGGCAGTGTGGTAGAGTGGTTCAGTTGAATGCTGCAGTTCAATGAGGTACTTCACCTAAAATCACTCAAGTAAACATCCAGCTTTATAAATGGATAGTGTGTAAAAATAGAAGCTGTGCAGTTCACAACAAATGAGGGTATTTGCTGAAAGCCTAAAATGTGGAACATAATGTCAATGTCATTGGCTAGTAGACCAGAAATGTTACAGTGTGGTTATAAATGTGTTTATTGTTCTTCAAAGTGAAGCTGGCGTACACGAGTGTTCAGAATCTGAACGTGG